>VXBN01014245.1:32220-106507 GCA_013397395.1 Sinosuthora webbiana
TTTTTTTTTTTTTTTTTTTTGTGGGGGAAGCAGTGAGAATAGAAGAGCATGTCCTACTTGCAAGGGCCACAGGAGAGGGAAGGAGGAGCAGTCACTGGAGTGGCATTTCAGGATTCTTCACTGCTGAGGAGGAAGGTAGCCTTGAAAGGAGCCTTGAAAAGGACATCTGAGAAGTTCCTTGGTACAAGAAGAGACAGGAAAATCCTTCACAAGTGACTGAAAGAAAAGCCTCAGTTCTTAAGGACACAGAAACAGCTAGAAAAGGATGGCCTTATTGAGAGGTATAAAAAGTGCACATTCAACAACAATAACAACAACAAAAACAAATAAAAAAGGTTACTCCATTTACCACAGCATCAAGGCTATAGTTACTTAAGTACACAGAACTTAGGAAGATTATTTCATTGATACAGTACTTGATCAGTAATTCAATTACTATGCACATGCCTACCTCAAACAGCCACACATTCAGGAGATCTCTTTGGCATACTTCCCAGAAGTGAACCCTCATGCATCTTTCATATGGCCAGTGTAATCAAGTTTGCATGTACACATAGCAGAATGAGCACTTTAAGTAATAGGACATAATCCTAACACCAGCTTTTCTTAAAAAAAAAAAAAAAAAAAAAAAAAAAAAAAAAAAAAAACACCCCACTCTATGATAAAAAAAGAGAAATCATAGAAGGAGAGAAGAAAATACAGGAGTGAGAACATAGAATGCTCTGATAGTAATGAGGACTGGTCCAAAGCCTGCAATGGCGTGTGGATATCCTTACATTGCTCTGGGATAAGCTTTTCTAGCCCTCCAAGAAGTCTGTGAGAACCCTGTGACACTCCCAGGTCCCAGCAGATCTGTAAAACTGCTTTGTCCCAAAGCCTGGCTCAGCATAGCCTCACCCTCCCCTGCTCCCAGGCATGTTCCAGCCATACTAATCCTTTGACATGGCTCCTCAGGACAACAGCCAAATCATGGAAAAAGGAGCACAGAGGTGTAAATTCAAGGTTCCAGTTACCAGTTCCATCCTCATAATGTCAGTGCAACATATTTCAACAGCACTATATCTCACATTCTTAACTGACTTGAATTCTGCCAAGAAAACAATTTGATTTCCCATCTAGCTGTAGTGAATAGTGATTTATTTCATAGATATTTTATTTTAGCAATGCTGCATTTAGGCAGTTAAAATTTAATGGGAATATTCTCCTTCAAATTCTTCCCATCTGGATTATATAATCTTTACTACCAGGCTTTAGTCTGCCAATCTGTAGATCTGAAAGTGATTTCACTACTTTCCTCCGCAATGAACTAAAGCTTCTCTTTCCCTTTTCTTCAGTGTTCGTTTTCTGTCTTCTCCCCCCACCTAAGGCAAAGGGTGAGCAGAGGGTTAATATTAATGAAAATCTGCATTTAACACTGATAGCAACCCTTGATTTTAAAGGCCACACTGGATAAAATTTATAAGGGCTAAAGTGCTCATAAATTTTACAGCCTACTACACACTCACAGATTTATGTACACAGAAAGGAGCCAGTCATCCACAGAGCTGTGGCAGTTTCAGATGTACAGTCCCTGTTAAGGAGATGACTTGTTCAGCACTGCCTGTGACTATGGGAGATGTCCATAATCATATTTGTTTCCAGGTAATTACGTGCACTAAGACACTCATGGACCTGAAACACTAAGTGCCCCTTTTCCTCTGTCCTGCTTGCATGAGTTTCCTCATTAAAGACAGTAGAGGAAAAAGGACTGGGCTATGAGTAAGGATTGTGGTGATCTTCCATGCTGAGAGGTAACAGTTCCTTTCTTGGGATGCCAGCTGCTGATAACGCAAATGGTGTCGCCTGATAAGAAGTCCCAGGCATGGGAGCTGATAGCTCACCTCCTGTCAATGTTACCTCCTGTCCCTCAAAAAGGCAGCATATCTTTCAAGGAAATCAACCCAACAACTGTAAAAAGAAAGGAAATCTTCTCTCCTGGTGTACTTTTAAAGGGTTTACTGCAATGTAACTCAGATTTAAGCCAAAATGTCTAGCTGATACCTAATTTCAGGCTTCCTCTGTGAGCTCCTCACCTCCCTAACTGTGGCAGCTGCTGCACGTGGATTTGCAGCCCAGTGTTAAGCTTTTCATTGCACTCCAGCTTACACTTGCTTGGAAAAGTCACTTGACATGAAGACTTTGCTCAGCAGCCCTCACAGCAGGTCCACACTGCAGGACATGCTCCTGAGATGACAGCACCAAGCCTCCTCACGTGAACGGGGCATTGCTGATCCTTATTACATCTCCCTGCTCGAGCACTCTCCCAGACCAGGACCCAAAGAAGTGCCACTTCTGCACAAATAACCAATGACCTCCAGACCAGGACCCAAGGAAGTGCCACTTCTACACAAATAACCCCTCAGTCTTTCCCTGTTAACAAGGCAAAAACAAAACACCACAAAACTAAAGCTTTCTTCTCCTGCTGGGCCCTGTATCTCTCCATCATGTACCACACTGGGACTCAGGACCTCTCTTGTACCTTGAAATAAAACAAAAAGAGGAAAAGTATGCTGAGTGCCACTGGAGGGAATGTGCTGGAATCAGCCTTTGAAAACAGGCTGCAGAGAGCTAGCCCTGCCAGCCACAAGACAGCCACCCAGCTGCATTGCTCACTGACCTTTCCAGGTAAGCCAGGGACTGCAATTTGCACAACTTGCTCTGTAGCTTTCAACATACACTTCCCCCATGACACTGAGCCCCACTGTGCTCTATAATCACTCCATTATCAGGAGGGCAAACCTCAGCTAGCTATCAGTTTGCACATTATTCTCAGGGCTGGTGCTGTGACAGTACCCATCTCTAGGACTGTTAACTGAGTGGACAGATTCCCAGTGAGGAGAATATGCTGCAGCAAAGCCTTAAAGCAAGAAGAGGCTGCTCCATAGGATGTTCAGCAAAACGTGCAGCCTTATATTAACATCCTTCCCAGCTACCACCCCCCATTAGCTGTTTTTCCTTTGCTGAGGGAGCAGCAAGAGTGAGTCACCTTCTTTCCTCAAGGTACACAGGGGTGTGGGGCCACTGGCTCAGCACCACAGCCACACCTGGAGCATGGGACCAGCAGCTTCATGACTCCAGAATTCAAACTTTTACTGAGCAATAAGTGCTTCTACAAAAAGCAAGGAGCAGGTGAGATGGGGAAACAATGCAGGGAGAGTCCCACAAGCCAGGCTGGCAGGCAGCATGATCACACTGATATTGTGGGTACTGCCAGAGGCAGGGGAGCCAGGCAAGGAAAGCAACCACAGCTCACAAGGCAATTTCCTTTTATTTAGAAATAAATACTGAAGACTAATTTAGGCATAAGCAGGAACTTAAATAAGTAGGTTGTTTTCCTCGGGACTGGATCTACTACCACATTGTTTTTTGCAGGTATCTAAACTAATGATGCTTGAAAAACCCACTTCCCGGGGCATCCCATTGCAATGCAGAGCAGCGCCTGGGAAGCCACCCTGCCCACCACAGCTCTGCCTCCCTGAGCCCACCACGAAATTAGCAGTCCTGTGAGCACCCAGATTTGCATAAAAGAAGCAGTTATCAGCAATTAGGCTTGCCAAGGCAGAATTCTTCAAGGCCGCTTCACAACTAGTGACAGATGCAGCATTCCTGAGTTTAAGGTATAATTTATTCATAGACTGGGCAGGAATATAAGGAAAACACATTGTGCGTTTTGCAAAGCCTCACATTTAGGCATCTGAAAAATTGTAGAAAAAGGGGAAGAAGGGAAGATGAATATTGACTAAAAGATAGAATAAACTGCAGGCATAGGGCCAGAATTTAATATTCAACAATGGTAAGAAATATCCAGACTATCTTGCTGCTGAATAAATCCACTTACTTGTTGTACACATCAGAAAATTTCATATTTCCCAGCTGTCCTGCTCCTTCAGGATTTGATCACAGGTAACAATCATAGTGTGCAGGCTTTAACCCAGCTGAATTACAAATATCAGACCAAATGCCTGAGAGGAGCAGGAAGAAGGGATTGTACTGAAGAGCAAACCCACTCCCACCTAAGACATCAGAGCAGTGGTGTTTTCCCATGGTTCCCCCAAATTTGCACTAGAAGGAAGCACAGGCTGAAGAACAATCACAGTTTGCAGGATATTCCTGTGGCTCTGGGTGCCAGGACATCCAGATCTGGTGAAAATCCCTCATACCCTGCCTGAAATTCCAGCTCTTCTCAGTACAATTCCATCTCTGTATGCAAAACCTGTGGCAGAAAAGGTGAGTGAACTGTGCCAGAAATTTCTGAAGCAGCTGGTGCATGTAGCAATCATGGGATAATTAAGTCTGGAAGGGACCTGAGGAGGTCTTGAGTGCAAGTACTGCACAAGCAGGTCAGCAACAACTTATGATGAGCTTGCTCAGCTCAGCTCATCCATGCTGCATGCTTTCCAGGAAGTAATTAACTCTCTCTTTCCTCACAAGATGAAACAAAGCTGGGATGAGTTTTGTCTCATCATCTCTGGAGAGATGGGGACCCTTGGTGGCTGCCCATATAGCCACAACGTGGGATCAAAAATCCTCTGGGGCAGAGCCTTCCTCCTGGTCTCCAGAGCTGGGGGAAGCAAAATGTCCTTAAATCTTGATGTCAAAGAAAGGAGAGGAGCTACAAGAGGGGAAAGTACCTCTCCTCACAGGGCAGCAGGCAGTGATCCTCCTCCTCTCTCCATAGCAACTTCTCAATAAATGCCCTGGACTGTGATTTGCATATTCCTGCTTTAAGGAGGGCTTCCAGATTCAGAAATGGTGAGGCCACTGCTCAACTCAACCAGCTGATCTGGAACAACCAGACATCAGCTGGGCACATGCAACAGGAAATCCCAAACTCATCCAGTGCAGGCATGTGGCACTTGTGACACAGCACAGGGGTGACAGAAAGGTCAATCAGTGTTTAAGAAGCAAATAAATAACAAATGGAAGCAAGAAGACAGAGACTCTGGCCACCTTTCTGAAGGCTTACACAAGAAATATGTGTCCAGGACCTTTTCTGGGGACTCAGAAGCCATTCTGACCTGATGATACACAAAGGTAACAGAGATGGGTTCATACGTTTCTGCAGGATTTGGACATCTATAATTCAAAATAAACTGAATATTTCAAATATTTGTTAGAAAGGAATCCTTCTTCAAGTGAAGTGTTTTTCTGAAGCTGTGGTAGACAGTGCCTTTTTGAGCACCAGATGCTTTAAAAAGGAACCTCAGTCCAGCATAACTCTGTGCACAAGCTCCAAATCTTGATAAATGTCATTATTGGTACAGTAACATCACATTCACAGAACACCAGCAGTGCAGCTTCATTTTTATGACCCTTCCACACAGTCTGCATTTGAACAGGACAGGCCCCCCGCCAGCCCTGTGCAAACAGGAGGATGCACAAATAAATGCAAACTCACACAGTAATAAAAGTGTGAGCAGAAAGCTGCAGTGATCTCAGACTTGCACCCATCTGTAGCATGGTAAATCTTCCCTTCCAGAGCAAAGCTTGGAAGTTTCCCTGAGGGGATTTTTAGGGTTTCCACACCCATCAGACACTGCTAGAGGATAGGAGAGAGAGGAATGGCACAAGCTCCGAGACTTTCAACCTATTGGAGGCTTTTCCATCATAAAATCTACAGGTCTCTCCATCATGTACTAACGTTTTTCCTCAAACACCTTGTCAATCTTAGTCTAACTCGGCAGAGCAGAAAGCCATGTGTTGAATGCAGCAGCCACTACCGCTCAACCCCCGAGGAAAAGCTTTTCTGAGTTTTTAGTACCTACAGATCAAAGCAGCATTCTCCATTCCTTGTTTTCAAAAACAGGTGAAGAGGCTTGGCTAAAATAGTAGCAATTTTACAATGTCAGCCTTACAGCTGTGTTTGCACAGAAGATGAACCCAAACAATTAAAGTGAAAAAATTATCAGCAATTAAATACAGCCTTGCAATTTCCAAGACACGGAGGTAAAGAAAACAGTATCTGACACATCTGTTGTATTCCACACACAGTTGTTCGCAGTGTTCTTCATATCCTGGATAAATACCAAAGCTATTTTTGCTCACAGGTTTTGTTACTTAGCTGTGGCTGTCTCGTTTTGCAATGAAAACAAGAAAACAGCTTCTTTACACATAAGATCTCCCAGAGCTTAATATACATAGCTTGTAAATGCAATTTTTCCTGACACAAGGACAGCTGTGTAGCTTTAAAATGAGAAAAATAGTCCTTAAATTTTGATGTGAAAGATAGGAGAAGAGCTATGAAAGGTGCAGTACCTTTCTGCACAGGGCAGCAGGCAGTGATTCTCCTCTCGCTCCATAGCTACTTCCTAACATATTCCCTGGCACCTACAGCTTCCCAGGCTTCACTGCTGCCTAAGCAGCAGCCTAATCTTTGCCTCATTGCAAGGCTTTTTCTTACTGCCTTTATCTGTACCCTTCAGAAAAAGCAGAAGCCAAGTCCCTAATGAGTTTACAGCAGCCCTGATCCTCTCTTACAGTGTCAAGCCCTGCACAGGATCAAAGCTGTTTAACTTGTTCTGCAAGCGGAAGGCAGGAGTCTTGGGAATCAGCTGTGGGACTAAGAGGTCACTTCATATGGGGAGATTTTCTCCAGGGGGATGGCTCTGCACCCTCCTCTCACGGTGCAATCTGATCCCATTTCAATAAATTTTATTTTCCCCTGATCTCTTAATTTTCTCCTCATATGTCCTGCCAATGTGCTGATAAAGCACACTTGTGACTGAAGCAGGCACATCTAACAAAGCCTTCAGAGCCACCTCTCCTCCTCTTATACCACTTGCAGTTTTCCCACTAAGCTTCTATCCAAATGTCACCTCCCTTTCCATCTGGTGTTATTAGGGCTCATTTATGCTAACACAGTAAACACATCATTATGTAGAGACATAGCCACTTAACAGGAAGTAAAACATGATTCAAATATATTTTGTTACTTACATAAATACAGGTGTGCATGACTTCATACATCCAATTGTGTGTGTATGAATTGTGTGAAGATGGTAGATTCATGGCTGCTGCAGGGTGAAACCTCTGAGAGCTCTTGAAAGCAGTGGGAGGTAAGGGTTGCCCTTGAAATCCTGCTTACAAGAGTATGACCAGTGCAGGCCATGGGACATGAAATATTTCTCTAAGACCCACAAGGATATGTGTGCTTTCTGCTTTCCAGCTTCATTCAGTGTCAAAAAGTATTTGTCCTTCAGAAAGAGAAGACCATCTAGGGACTGTGAATTATAATGGCACACTACAAACAAAAGCAGCAGCAAAGGATGATGGCTTTCAGTGGGAATTTAGAGAGAGGAATAATGGCTGAGACATAACCACCACAGTCCAGCAGATGAGCCAGTAAAAACAGGGAAGCACAGTCACTGAGGTTGAGGCAAGCCATTCAGAAGAGCTGGATTTTTAGCAACCATCCCTGTCCTGATGTTCTTGTTTGGCAAATGATGACTGACACATTGCAGTATCATCTTCTGCTTAATTACATTCACTGGACCAGTAAGGAGGAGGCAGCTGACTTCAAACCTACACAATCAGGAAAATTGGATTACCATTTTAGTTAGAAAACTGGTCAAACTAATGATTTGAGAGGATATTTTGGGATAACAGCTAATCCCTCCTCCTGCAATGATCAGGTATTTATTCAGGGACACTGAAATGAGATTTCATTTCCAAAACACTAATCGCTCATCTCTGAAACTCCTTAGCAGTATTCTTTTTCTCTCAATCCTTGAAGAAATGCAACAAAACTTCAGCCCACCTCAGCCTGTGTAGCTTATTCCTCGCTATTCTCTCTCTGTCTATGACTTGTAAAGTGTCAATAGACTGCACCTCAGTGAACACGATACTGGTACTTCTGACTTCTAAGCTCTTCAACCACACTCACACACAGAAAAAAATCCCAAAGTCAAGCACATACCAGAGTAAGGTCCTCCAGTCAAGGGGGAGGAAGGTGGGCAAGAAGGTTCCATCATCTGTTACCAGTTAGTGGAACACCTTGTTTAATCCTTCCAAAGAAGCTGTTCATCAAAACCTCTGATGCTGCCAATTTCACATCTCTCCCTTAACAAAGGGATGGATTTGTCTGGATTTTCAACAAAGTCTCTAAAATAAGAATCTTCTTTCCCCACTTTAGCCAATTCTAATGCTGAAAACTGGACTGGAATTGAGTCAGGGAAAATAGAGGATAAACATTAGGAAAGCCATTGTGCAACTTGCATCTCCCTGAGCTATTGCAGTGCCTCTCAAACGGAGCAGGAAAACCCTGGGTTTTGTCTTAAACACTACAGAAAAAAAATATTTCTCTGCAATGGCCAGGAAGGAACCATGCTGACATATACCCTCACCATTTGCCAGTGTCACCACAACAGAACAGTTTGCTTTTTCCCCATTGTACATGCCCAATTACGCATTCGGGCACAATTAAAATTACTTCTTTCCTGAAAAGAAATTTGTGGATTCACTCTGATTTGTTTTTTTCTAACTTCTGCCAAGATTCTGGATCTGCTGCCAAGTTTCTGTTCCACCGCTAATACAGACCTTGCTTATCGATCATGGTACAAGAAGGAATGATTCTGTAACCTCACACTCCAACCACCAAGCTGCTGGAGTGATGCACGTTTTAATATGGGGATCAAGTCTGTAACACGTGTTCCAAACCACAGTTATCATGAAAAGCTACCTTCTGTGTCTAACACATGCACACATAGGGACATAATTAATCTACAGCTAAAGGTGGCAAATGTAGGTGAGTGTACTGAGCTTTGTGGTGCTAGAAAACTCCCAGGCCCAGCACAGGTTTCTGCATGAGTCACAGAGACAGAGAGAAAGAGAGAGAAAAGCAAAGGGGGAGAAAGAAGATGTGCAGAGTTTGTTTTGAAAACAGCATTCACTCCTCTACATTCCTGCTCCTAGACTGTGATAGTCTGAGGCACAGACAAACAGCAGCACAGAGACCTGCTTTGCTCTAAGTTAGTTTTAGCTACCTGAGGCAGAGAAGCTCTCTGGACTGTTTAAACCTGTCCTGGACTGAAAAAATCAGAGGAGCACTGGAAACTCACACCTGCAGCCCACCAGGGCCTGGACTGCTGGAGGGACTGATAAGAGACTGAGCAAGCTGAGCTACCAACGGAAAGGACTTTCTGAATTTACCATCTCACTTCAGAACAACGAAAGGTTTTACTGTTTTATATTATTAATTTTTTTATGCTTGTGGGCACTTTGTTTGTTAAATAAATAGTTTTTTCCAATTTTCTCTGAGGAAGTTCTGGGGGAGAGGCTGTTTGTGTTTGCTTCCCAGAGGGACCCCATTCAGGGGTTCTCTCACAAATTTGCCCTAAACCAGGACAACACCTTATTCTTAACAATACTCTCTGAAGGTGTTATGTGCCCCCCTGACCAAAAATACTGTTGAACGATTCTCTGCTAAAACTGGGAGAAAGGCTGCATGACATAAAGGGGAGTGACAAACCATATCTCCAAAGCAATGAATTTGGAAAGATTTACACAAACGTGTGCTCTTATTTCCTCCAGGAGGCAAATCCTGCCCCAAGCGAGCTCACTGTGAGAATGCATGCCTGACAGTACCAATAGTCTTTGATGTCACATGTTAACGCTCCTGTGCAAGTTATGAGGCAATTTCCAAAATTCACACTTAATCCCGGTGTCTGCTGTTGTTGAACAATTCAGCCTTCTGTCAGCAGCTGTCTGTGCTCAGTCACTGAATGGCTCCTAGTGGGCACAGAAAAGCCATTATTTATAGCCCAGCGTGTTTTTTGGGACAGCCTCTTCACATTCCTTTTGATAAACAACTGCAGGCAGAGTGCAGAGAGAGGAGGTGATCAGAGCCTGAACACATACTCACAGTATGCTCAGAACCACTTCCAGCCGGGTGGGCATCTTCAGGCTCATACAGGCTGCAAGTTTCCCAATAGAATCTTCCAATCCCTGATTTTGGCAGTGCAGGAAAAGGCTGAATGCCCCTCTCCCACCCAAGCATGTGCACACCCCAACATGTGCATATCATCTGGGAAAAAACCCTCACCTGGAATGCAGTCCAACAGAGCAGCCTAGCTATGCTGGCATTTTCCCCTCCACCCCACCTGACCAAAGTGAGAAAGCCGAGAAGGATCTCTTCTCCTTCTACCAACTTTGAAGCTGCTGGGATTTCTCAGAAGGTCTCCCCACAGATACAGTCATGTGTAGCTCAAAATGCACAATAAAATAATCAGTTTTAGGTAAAAAGTATGCCAAAGATGTTCTTTACTTTAGTCTTTTCAAGTACTTCAGTAACTGGAGCACAGCGGAGAGTTCAAGGGTAGTAAGGAGCTGGATGCATATAAAGAAAATTTACAGTTTCTGCTATTTTCAACCAAATAAAGGAGGCCAGAAAGCCAGAGAGATCTTCCCCTTTGAACTAAGTGGTTTCTGCAACTCACAGGTGGTGCTACCCCCTCTTATGGTGAGCTGATCCTTATATTCTCCAAGTCGCACACTAATTTGCCAAAATGCTACTACATATCACAACAGTGGAAAAATAATTCTGGCAGGTGCAATCCCAAGACCTTTCTTCACTCTGAGGAAAAAGTAACTTTGGTTGTAATACAAAACAACAATAGAGATATAGGGAAAGCTCCTTGATAGCTTCCAGCTCCATTCAAGCAGGTTCATTCATGATCTCACCACCCTGCATGTCCTTGCCAGCACATGGAAAAGCACAGCTGCAACAGACTTCTCTGGCAGGGAAACTAGTGAAGCTCCTCTGGCCAGGAATGAGGTACTTCCCAGCAGTGATCCCAAGCCTTGCTCCAGGGGGACTGTGAGGACACTTTGGGAAGAGGAAAGGCAACTGGCATCTCTTCTAATTGAACAGGACTGCTGATGGATCACATGGGCTGGTCAGAGAGGCTGTAGCAGAGAAAGCACACATCTCTGTCACTCAGAGACACTTGGTGTTTAACTGTGCTGCTTTAAAGGGGGCAGGTTAAATCCTTAGATTTTCCATCCCTTGCACAGGTATTTTTGCATCTGCTTTTTCTAGTTTTTCAAAGCAAAATGTCTTCAATCAGTGCAAAATCCTGTGATGACACTGGGGATCTTCACAGGCTAACCCTGTGCTTGGTTTGAGACCCCACTTTCCCAGGCTCTCTCCTCCAAAAGCTGGTGATTGGAATTTCTTTAGAAAGTCACATCTACCACTGTACCAGCTGTTGGCCATAGCCTTCCAAGCTAAAGAAAAGCACATAGAAAGCATGGATTTCCTCAGAGACCAGGAATGTTTTGGAAAGGCTGTTGAATCTCACAAATCCCATATACAACAGCAATGCACATCTCAACACAGACAGCAAGCATTCTTCTTCCAGGTATGAAAAATAACACCCCCAAGCCCCAGTGCGTGTATGTGCTCTTCAAGTCTCTGGAGTGTCCTTCAAGTCTCTAGAATAATCTCACATCTTATGAGTCATGTACAGTCAGCCCTTATGAGTCAACCCTATTATTTGTAAGCATCATTCTTATGCTTTCTCCTTTGGCTATAAAAAGAGAAGAAAGATAACACTGCTGCCTCTCTAGATGACATTATTGAGATTTCTTTTCCAAAAAAACAAAGATGTGGTTTGTCTTTGGTCACAATGAGTGAAATCTGTTCCCTAAATGTGTAGTCTGGGTCCTCAATCAGGCTAAAGGTGAGCTTGTAAAAGCAATGTGTTTTAGTAAGAATTTAATGTGATGCATCTTTGGTACCTCTGTTGCCAAATCTGTACCTCTGCCTGTTCCTTTAGAGGTAGGATCTGGTGGTGGGACTCATGCTGAGTAGACCAGAGAGGGACTCATCTGCCTGATGGGTGCCATGAATGTTTAATACCAGCCATGGAGCTCCAGTCACAGAGGAAACTAAAGTACAAGGAGACCAGATGACTGAGACTGAGCAAAAGGAACAAGCACAGCCCAGAATCCTGGATGTGCAGGAGGATGCCAGCAGCTTGGTGAGGATTTGTCTCTGTGGCCATGGGAGAAGGACAACCGAGCTCTGAATCCCAGTCTGTCCCTAAGATCTGGGATTGCCCATCCACAAGACCTCTTAAGCTGGCTGCCTTCCCTCTAGGTTACAGAGTACCTACAAGTCCTGTACATCTGTTCAGCCACCTCCACAGGCTATAAAAAAAATATATATTTTGTTTTCATTTAAATTACAGGAGCCCCACTGCCCTCTGAATGATTTCCTGCATGTGACTAATGAAAAAGCTCCAAACAAGTGCTTTTCTGAGTCATGTATCTTCCCTCCTTTATATGCTAGCTACCTGTCAGACTACAGTGACAGCTCCATTCATTTGGGATTCTTTTGGACGAAAGAGGAACAAATGCCTTGAACAGCAGAAACCTTCAGTGGTCTGCATGCAGTGAGGGTGATCCTTTATTGCAGTCTACTTCACACAAAGCTGTAAACCACATACATCTTTTGATATAGGTGGAGTAAACTGCAGCCATTTATGTCCAAAATATCACATAGCCTTTCCAAAATCCAATTTTGCAGTTTACACTAAAAATAATCCCATGTGACCTTTGCAGACCTACCTTACTGAGAATCTCTAGTCATTCATGCACTCAGTTATTAAGGCTTTAAATGAGGCTGATCATAATTTACATACTGAGACTGCCTCTTACATCACCTCAACCTACTAAAATGACACGTTTTCCCCTAGAAAGGGGCATGTTATGTAGGCCAAGTCATTTAGGAGATGATTGTGCTACAGCCAGCCTCAGGAATTACATTAGCAAAGAAAATGCACATAGGCAAAGAAGACTAGGGTTTGGCTTTTCTAATGGCTCAAATTTTGGTTTCATTATAAGGTATGACATTTTAAGTATATTGGCAAGTACTCCCTTCTCTCCTTCTTCTAGCACATAATACAGGCATTTTTATTATTTCCAAGTGTCCTGCCTTGCCTGCATTAAAAACCCTCTCTCCTCTCCCTGGCCTTGAATAGTTATTAGGCTGCAAAATCAGTTTTATGAATAGGTGTGACTTTGAACATCTACACTGCAGATGTGACCTCAGGGTAAAATGGAAATGCAATGTCATCTGCTGGGAAGTAGGCAAAGAAGAGAGCTGGTGAGCAGTGAAGAGGTATCAGAAACACAGACGTGACTAAAGCCTTTTCTGCTCAGTTTGCTTTAACCAGGCTGTCTGAAAAACGTGGTCTCCTGCCTTTACATTCAGAGCACACTGGCCAGATTTACAGACACCTCGCACTACAGGTACCGATTCCATTTGACAGTCCTGGATTTTGAGAGGTCCCTGGGCATTGACACTGCAGGTTTTTATTGCCTGGACAATTTATGCACACAGCCCCCAGTGAGTGCTTTATGAACCCATGTTAATACAGCATCTACAATTTGCAACTTTTTTAGTTCCAGGTTGGGATTTCTGCAAGATACTTACATCATTAATGTGTTACAGATTACCATGCCGTGGCCCCCAGCTGTAGCCCAATCGTCCCTAGGTTTCTCAGCACAGTCCCTCTGGAGCTAATGACACAGAGATCCCCAGCACTGACAGTCAGGACTTGGATCCTAGAGGAGTAGCACATGTACTGAACACCCCATGGACTGGGAAGCAGCAACATATGCTGCAGTCATTAGTGACTGTTGAGCAACAAGGGAGGCTAACACATTGGACTTGCTTTACCTTCAGCAGCAAGAGCAATCATGGCTCTTCAAAAGACACCCAGCAATGTGCTCAACCAAAACACTTGGAATAAATGCCATAATAAAACTGCAAAACCCCACTGTTGCTCCTTCTCAGTCAGGCAGACCCATTGTTCAGAGCAGAAAGCAAAAGGCAAGAGCCAGCATGGAAGCATCTTGGAGGCACTGTAAAAAATGCCCAAAACAAAGAGCAATGCACCTGTGACCCCTGCCAGGGTTGTCACATCCTGATGTGAGGGAAAAAAAAAAAAGTGTCCAGCATCGGCTGGAAGGCCCTGCTATCAGCCAGGCTTCTTTTAGCTCTGTGCTGTGTCTGACCTATGTCTCAGGTGGGGCTGCATTCTCCCAAGGGTAACAGCTTGCAAAAGAACACGAAAACAGGGGGTTCCCATTGCACTCCCATGATAAACCTTCCCTGCAGATAACAGAAAAGACTATGCTCCCATAAATGAGAAATGGCCTTAGGAGAAACTGCTTCTGTTTCTTTAACCCTGTCTCTCCATATCCAATGTACCTCTCCTTAATTTCAGCTCTCTGGCAGTGACACCAACACTGGTTTAGAGAAAACACAGCTGAAAACAGGTGGCTTTTCTCATCTTTTGGCTTTGCTGACAATTGGGGTACTTTGAGCAGTATAAATGAACTTGGGGATTTGACTATTGTTTCTTCCTTAAAGAACAAAAAAC
Organism: Sinosuthora webbiana; assembly: GCA_013397395.1. NCBI lineage: Eukaryota > Metazoa > Chordata > Aves > Passeriformes > Sylviidae > Sinosuthora > Sinosuthora webbiana. The sequence continues at coordinate 46,647 of VXBN01014245.1, forward strand.
ATATTACACGGCTGAACTTTTGTTTTGCAATGTGACACTATCATATTTCTTCATAGGTTTATTTCATATTTTTCCTACCCCTGATTGACTTTAATGCTCTTAAAAGCACAAAAGAAGAGAGAGAAAAGGAAAAAAAAATGTGCAACTTTATGACATATCTAATGAGAATATTTCTTTTTTCTTCTTCCTTTCCAGATATTTAATGTTAAGCAGAGACTGCTCCAAAAGTGCAATATTTTCAGAATAAGGCTCACAATGTTTTTTCTATTAAAATCTCAGAGGTGCTCGGACTTGACACCCAAGATGCCCTCTTCTAAACTAAGCCCTTAGTAATTACAATCACAGTGTGCTTCCAAAAATATGAAAAAAAGAAAAAAAAAAAAAGAAAAAAAAAGAAAGCATCTGTCCAGAAGGAGAGGGGGCTTTACATCATCAAGAAAACCAGAAGAATTCCTGGTCTGCCAGAGGTGTTTCCCTATTGGACTTGAAACAAATGTGCTTGCTTTGTTAAGCCTCAGCTTCCAGCTATCATGATTTGCATTACAGCACATCCTCCCTCTGATCCTCTTCTGCCATGACTATTTGTGACGCAATTCTTCAGGCCCAGAAAACACAATTCTTCCTCTGCCCAACTGACTGTGAGGACACTTTGGGAAGAGGAAAGGCAACTGGCATCTCTTCTAATTGAACAGGACTGCTGATGGATCACATGGGCTGGTCAGAGAGGCTGTAGCAGAGAAAGCACACATCTCTGTCACTCAGAGACACTTGGTGTTTAGTTGTGCTGCTTTAAAGGGGGTTAAATCCTTAGAATTTCAATCCCTTGCACGGGTATTTTTGCATCCATTTTTTCTAGTTTTTCAAAGCAAAATGTCTTCAATCAGTGCAAAATCCTGTGATGACACTGGGGATCTTCACAGGCTAACCCTGTGCTTGGTTTGAGACCCCACTTTCCCAGGCTCTCTCCTCCAAAAGCTGGTGATTGGAATTTAACCTGCATCCCACATGTGCTTGTCCCATACGAAGTAGAACTGTGATCAACCCTCACAGTAGGAGGGCTTGAATCCCTGCTAGAAACAACATTGACAGCTTTCCAGCCCCCGTGTTTTGCATTTCTACACGAGTTAATTCCTTGTGATGCTCTCCACATGAACATGATATCCTGGCCATGTCACATCCCAGCTTAGATCAGACACTGTCCCTGCCAGGCACTTGGTTTGTGGCACTTGGACTCTGGCAACAAAGCAAGGTACACAACTCTGTGTGTTTTTGTACACACACACCCCCACACACCCCATCCTCTCCTACAATTTTTATCAGTGTTCAACAGAGAATCATTTGGCTTTGCACTCTTTATGGACAAACAATTAACACCTAAGTTCATTTCGTAGACAAAAGGATTTTGTATTCATTTTGTAGACAAACTGTCTTGAAATCACAGAGGAGACTCTGTTTGACAGTCTTGGCACATACTTGATTCAGTGGAGAAAATGCATTCATCTAACTGTCCAATCAGTTATGTAGACAAAACGAATTTCATCATAATTCTGTCAACAAAATGCTAACTTGCTTAAATTATTCTCTCAACAAAATAAATTAACTTAAAATCCTTTTGTCCACACAATAGATTTAAGTGTTTAGTGAAGCCTTGTAAATACCATAGTCTGTTAGCTTAGCATGTGCAACCCAAACATTTGGCTCAGCAGAGTCAGCAGGCCTTGTCTTATCAGGTAGGGCTGGTCTTGACATTTCAGCTCTTCCATTCTCTGTGAGGACAGTCCAATAAGACCACCAATCACCTGGGCTGTATCACACAGAGTCAGCCAGAACCCCAGGAGGGACTCTCTTAATTTCTTTCTATTTAATCACTAGCAACTAGCTGGAAGAATTTGGCATTAAGTATAGCAAACCTAAACAAATTATTCTGTTCCTCAAAAGAGAGGCTTCATCCTTAGAGCTGAAGTTGACGTGGAGTTTCCATGACAAACCTCCTGATAAAATAGCAACTTAATGAGGGACTGCAGCTGAGATATCTCAGTAGATTTCATATTGTGACCATGAAACTGTAATTACTGTGCTTTAGATATCATGTGTCTAAAGTCTATTATGCCTACAGAAAATTTCCTTCTGCCTTTTCTGTATTGCTTCAAATTCAAGTTTAAGTTCACATACTCACATCCTGCTCAGAACCTAACTCAGAGAATGGAAAGCAATCAGAGCACAGGCATTGCTACAGGGGGCCAAGTGCACCGAGTTCTGCCCAAGACAGTGTAAGTGCAAAAGGAACTGCACCAGAACCATTGGCAACCACCTGCCCTTGAGCTCATAGCACCATCAGTACTGATATTTCTGGTGTGCCTTCATGGCACCAACCACTGCAGGGGACTCTGTGTCGTCATCCCCCATCTCATGTCCCCCCACACAAATTCACATCCTGGCCTGAGGAAACGTCAGGGATAACACCTTGCAGCTCAAGTCAAAAATTTCACTGTCATATGGATTCATCTCTGGAGAATGAAAACCCCTTAGATAAGTCTTTTATCTGTTTTTAATAGGTTCCTTTTCCAGGCTTTACCAACCACTGCCTCCCCTATTATTCAGCTGCATTTTAACAACAAAGAAACGCAGAAAGAATCATGCCTATATTTTTAGTGATGCCAGTCAAGGAAATTTTCAGGCTGGTGGAAAAATGAAACTCTTCCATAAGCCTTTGCAATATTCTTTCACTAGTATAAATAGGTTTTTTTGTCCTTTTGGGGGTGGGGGGGGGCGGTATTTTGGTTACAGTGGAGTTAAATTCCAGGAGTCTTCAATGTGTACAGTAACACAAGGAAAACATCATATTAATATAACACTTTTTATGAGCATGAAAAGAATAAAACACATTCAAATGCAAATGCAGCCTGCAAGAATGGACAAAGCTCTATGTTTTCCCATCAACATCTTCATTTTGCTAAAGACAAACCTAGTCTTGAGTGAGATGAGTGCCTGTGTGTGTGCAGGTCCAGACCCTGAAAAGCCTGCCTCTGGCCCAAGTCTTATTGAGTATTTGAGCCACTTCTGCACTACCACCTTGTTTCAGTACTCACTGAAAGACAGTGTGTTTATTAATCCTTCAGAACCACATGTTGTAACCCCAGAGGGATGAAGCCTGCTGCAGTGTCTGTCCTGACTTATGGGAATTTAAGAGAGTATCTCATACTGTGGGATTGCTCCCTACAGCTCTTATGGGCAGCATTTTTTTGTCTGTGACATGCTCTGAATATACCAAGCATAGCAAAAGGTCTAGCAGGGGATTTTCAATGCAATTTCTATCTGCTAGACAACCAGGTCCTCCTGAATTTCAGTAGATCTGGGCCTCTAGCTGCCACAAAGCTCTTTTGACATTTCCAGCCTAAAAGAATTCATTCTTCTGACTACACTTCAAGAAAAAATAACAGTAACCAACGGGGGAAGCTTGTAAATAAATCCCTGCAAAAAAGCCTAGAAAATAAGCACAAGCATCAGCTGAGTTAGAGGATTCCCTGGCAAACAGCAGGAGAGCAGGAGAGCTTTCTTCAGGGAGCATGTGACAAGGAAATCAGGTGTTCTTTTATTGGTGTCACTTCTGACTGTCATGAAAGTGCTCTTGACCCACCCCATCTGATAGAGCACAGCGCTGGACAAGGCCACACCACCAAATAAAGCACGAGCACTGCTCAAGTTATTTGAGACCAATTTCTTCCCTTGTAATGGCTCTGCATCATGAGTGTCACTACCTTGTCTCCCAAATGGGTCCAGAAGGAGCAATGCATTGGAGTGAAAGAAATAACCCTGCAGGCAAAGCTGGGCATCATGATTGCCAAGTTTCTTTTTGCAGACAGAATCAGAGAATATTCTGAGTTGGAAGGCACCCACAAGCATCAAACCAGCTCTTAAGTGAATGGCCCCTTTAACATCTGAAGGCAGCACGTACACTGAAGGAGCTAATTTAATACAAGCAAAACCTAAGAATACAGAGTAGAGGAAGACTTTAGGACACATAACACTGCTGTCCTGGGGGCCACCCCTAAGCTCCTCTCACCAGGACAACCTACAGGGAATGGAGCACTTCTGATCTGCATTAGTCCTTTCTGAACCATGCACTGTAAGCAAAGGGGTCAAGGACTTTGGCTTGCCTTAGCCTGTGCTCCTACTTGGGCAAACCTCCTCATCCAGATCTTCAGTACATTTATATCCAAAGCAGAAACACGACTGCCAGGGAGTCACACACAGAGGTGGCTCTGACAAAGGGCCCCAGCATGGGGAGAGCAAGGAAATGTAGGAGTGGAGAGCTGAACGGCCCATGGCTCTCTTTGTTCGTTCTTTAACTCAGGTGTCTCAAACTCTCCAACACCTTAACTTGGAATTCCCCTTTGTGAAGGAGAACTTCGGAGGACAGAAATGGAAGTTTATATATAAAATATTCATGAGAAAGGGAGGGGAGGGAAAAGAGTGATTCATTATCATGGCTTACATATCATTACGCATTCAAAAATTCCAAGGTAATAAATTTTTCTACATTGCTCGGATAATAAATCATCATTCGATTACAAAAGGGGAGTACCTGGATGGAACAGCAGCATTTCTGAAAAATACTCCTGGCAGATGAATGACAGGAAAATTTATGGATAATTCAGTTGCCTGACTGTCCTGCCTCCAGGAGAGAAGTCTGTGCCAATATCTAAACCTTTCCTGACAATTCACACAGCAGACACTGTACTTGATGGAGTGAGGTTTTTAGACCTCCCCTGGCTTGATTTTTGTTATTCCTGCTTTGGCAGCCTGCAGAATATGTCATAGCAATGCAAAAGGGTTAGGAAAAAGCTATCAAAGATGCTACTGAGCCTGTACTGCAGGACTGTCTCTAGGACAGGTCTATATGAAAAATATACTGCTGTGCTCCCCACTTAGCCAAAGTTGTCCAATCAATCAGAGATCTTTCAAGGGTCACTGGTATTTGTAAGAGTTTTCAAGTACAAAAAATGACCATCCAGTCCACCATCAGCTTGCTGTTTTCTAGTTTATCTTCATTTCATCTCCCAGGTTTTTTTCAAGCCAACTCTTAATATTTTTCCCCTGTATGAGCAGAGTTATTTCACTCTTCACCTGGTGCCTTTGAGTCATTCTTCATTTTTCTCCCATTAGACTCCTAGCTAGGTGTAAGTCTGAAAATCTGGCAAAATGTTCAGGAGAGGGGGAAGCTGAAGGAAAAGGTGTGGCAGAAGGCAGCCACATGCAGAGGCAATCCTTACAGTAATAAGGAGGAGCAGGACAGGCAGGAGTCAAGCCCCATCTTTTCTATTGATACTCACTTCTGAAAAGAAATTGCTATCTTCTTCTATGAGCAGCCAAAAGGAGCCCACATCTCACCAAGCCTGGGCTCCAACCTTGGGAAAGTGTAACTCGCCCCTTGCAGAGTCCACTGCTTCTCGTGGAGGGGCATCAACAAGCACCATTTCTAACAGGACCATGCTTTGGAAACACAGAGGTTTTCATCTGGGAATTGCCTGTTCTAAGTTGGAGGACAAATTACATCTCTGCACCAGGCTTTGTGTTTTTGCACTACTCAGCTGCCAAAAACCTCTGACAGACTTTAACTCGGAAAAACACTTTTTCTTTAGGAGGGACAACTAAGATGATCAGAGGAAGCAGCTGAACATATGGGCTAGGTTCTCTGTCAGTGAAAATTAGACACCTACTTCTGAAGCAGCCATGGAGAGCCTCCCTTCACAGCTGGCAGAGCGAAGCAGTGCATCCCACCTCCTCCTGGAGCCAGCATGTGAAACAGCTCACATGAATCATGCTCTAGGAATGCCTCTTCCTTGGCAGTGATTATAAGGAGAGCCTGGATGAGTAGCTCATCTGCTGCCATCTGAAGTAGAAGGAAGTGGATTCATTACTTTGAAAGCAGAAATAGAAGGCTTTATTTCCTGCTGGTTTCCTGTTTCTGGTGGCAGTATAGAAAGAACAAAGCCAGTGAAGCCAGCATGGTCTCTGAATTTCTCTCTGGGAGATGTTTTATCTGCTACGCCGGTGCCCAGATTTCAAGGGTTACACAAGACACAGTGCTGTGAAAAATCAAACTCAAGCTTCCTTCCAAAGTGTATTCTTATTGGGCACTAGCCACTACTATACATCCAAAACATTAAAGACCCCCCAAAGGCTCCCTAGGCAAAGGAACATGAAGTGTTTTCCAAAGAAATCATCCAAGAATACAAATAGTTGTAAACCAGTTTGTCTTTTGTTAAAAGTGAAGACGTCTGGGCAATATATGCAATAGAGTAACTTCATCAATAACATGAGCACAACACTCTGATTGGGTCATGTTATTCCTGGAAAAATCTCAGTCTTCCAGACATGTTGCCCTATAGGAGTTCTCCAGGGGTATTTTGCTCACTAGCTTTTGCAGCACCCAAAAATTGAATAGCCATAATCACCCTGGGACATGAAAGGATTTACACCAGCTTGAACATCTCTTATCAAGACCCTCACCACTGAGATGCATTAGTTGTTATTGAGTTCTCTGGACTGTTTTCATCAATAAGACTAGCAGGGCTGGGAAGAAATCAGGATCTTAGCCTTTACCACCCTGTACTGTGTTTGGACCCTAAAACCTACATTCCCTGGGTGCCAAACAGCATATCTACAGCTACTTTGGCCTTATTGCAATTGCCTGTAGCTTAAGAATATATATTTCCCTTGCCCTCATCCCCAGCTGAAATACGTTCTGTGGAATAAACAAGCATTTTATGCATCTCTCCATTACCATGTCCTTTGGCAGGATTAGGATGTGAGAGTGTTTCACACCTGATGCAGAAAAGTTTCTGCTTTGAGTTTTCAGCCAGGCACGATCTGTCAGTGGATAGAAATCTCATCTCTGAAGCCCTGGGGCCTCAGCCTAAGCAAGGTAAGGTAGCAGATTTTATTAGCAGTTTCAGGAAGGTAATCTAACACTAGATTAGCATTAAATGGTGCAGCAAAGTACACACATGAAGGCATCTGTAAACATCATCCCATGCCCTTGATTGTACAAATATCTGTTTTTTAGGCAAAGAGGCAGTATTTTATTTAGGTGCTTTGAGGGACCAATTTGCTTTGTATACAAACTACTGCGTGCTTGATGTCTTGGTAAAGCTCTTGCCCTCATCAAAACAAAAATGACTTGATATATCATATGACTTGCTAATAGATGACTAGATAAAGCTAAATTGTAAAATGATCACTGCTGGTCTCGTGGCTTTCCTAATATGAGAAATGTGATCAGAAAATAATCTGCTACTGAGAGGGCAATCCGAATCCCCTTCGGGGAACAGGCTGCAAGAATACAGCACTGAGGATGATATATTAGCATTTCAAGAAGAGCCTGGAATCAGTACAGAGGGTGCCACAGAGGAGTAGATAAAATTTTTTTAACTGCTAATATTTCTGGGAAAATTGCAATATTGGGAAATTGCAGAAAGACCAAACACCTTGCTTAAATTGAATTGGACCTGAAAGTGTGCATGACCTGTTCAAAGCCTTTAGCATATGATTTTCCCAAATTAAAAGCAGAAATTTCAGCCCTGGATAGGGTTCCTTTGTCAGTGCTACTTATAAATTTTAGGGTAAAGATTAATGCTGAGGTCAGTATTTTCAGAAGCAGACATTATATCTGAGTGACTCACTAGAGACACCTTAGAGTGGTTTAATTTACTAATTGGAGGCTACCCATCCTATCTTAGAGGGACTGAATAGCCTCAGAAGCTTTGTCAAAAGATGCCACAAGGTTTTTTTGTTTGCTGTTTCTGTTGTTTTTTTTTAATGTGCAATAGTTATCCTTCATGTAATAACTCAAAAGTTTCTTCCATGAAAACAGAGCAAGCAATTAGAGGGATCTGCACCTGTTTTTCATAACAATAAGGAATTGTAGGGATTTTTTATATAGAATGAAATTCTGCATAATAGAGAATTTTAAGATAGTAAACAAAGGAGCTTCGGCAACTTCCTAACGAGCTTGAATGATTTATAGCTTCTTGGGCTCTAGAGACATACTTGAAACTCTGATGACTTTCTGCCGTGGGCACAGTTAATAAAACTCGAATTTCTAATCTTGCATTTCCCCCAACTGAAAGTTTTAGCTAATCAAAACATCCAGCTGATGTACCAAAGCAAGTACTATTGACTGCTCCAAGTACCCACAAAATAACAGACAGCTCAGGTTACACAGAGCCATCTGAAAAACACATCAAAAGCATGCACCAAACTGTTCCCATTTCCCTTCTGAGTTCTAGTCATCTGGCACATGAGCAAGTGTCCTGGATGCTGTACAATGAAGAAAATTACCAAATACACACCAAGTGGCTTTTAAAGGGAAACAAACATTAAGAAAGGATCATTCTGGGGTGGCAGGGGAGGTGGAATGAAATCTTGTCAATACTTTTTAAAGGTATTGGCTGTGTTTTCTACCACGGTGCTGCATTATGTCCCCATGCTAACCACTGAGTGAGCTTTGGCACTTGCATGGGGTGAGATGGTGATGCCTGGAACAGGCTCCCAGCTGAAGAGACAAGACAGAGGCTGACTTCTTGAGGAGTTCCTGAGCTATCCTGGGGCACCACCAGCTGGTAGAGCCCCAGCCTGTGCTACATCCCCTCCTTGGCTCTCAGCATCTCCCTGGAGCACACTGCCCATGCTCGCTGGCAAAGCAGCCAGCAAAGCACTGCATCCCCTTTAAACAATTCTTTTCCAACTTGCAATGCACTTGGGGCCTTGCCAAACCCTTCCCAACATCCTACCTTACTGCATATGCAGTAGCTCTCCCCCCTGACTCAAAGGCACATACCTCTTTCTACAGAAAAAAAAAAAAAAAAGATTTATTACTTTAGCAATGGAAAGGTGCAATAATAGACCAATGAAAATAGCTAAAGTTGTAGCCACTTTGCCTAGCAATTACACGTGTGACAAATTCATTTATCTGCTAGTCCAGCAGCTTAATTTACATCCCCACTTAACAGTTAATCCTGGAAGTGCAGTCCACTGTAATAGCAGCAGGGACAGCAAAGGCTGGACCCTCTTGAAAGAAAACCCCCTTTTAATAAACACCTCTGCAATTAATTATGCAACAAAACCAGCCAGCAGCAAGCAACAAGAGGGAAAACATCACAGTCTTTAGATGTGGAAATAAGACATCAGTGTGGTAAGAGGCAGATGATATAGAAAACTGAGACAGAAACCAAGCTAATATTCACAGGAATTCAGATGAAGGAGATTTAAAACATCACTTATGAGGAGAACGCTGATGAAAATTAATTGGAAGAGATGGAAGCACTGTTTCTGCATCAGGAGAGCAGAATTTTTCAATGTCTGTAATAAAATGATGATTTATTACTCTGGTAAGGTTTAGATGAGGTCAGGGATTTCCTGATCATATTTTGCGTTTGTCAGAAAGTGTTGACTCATCAAAACTACATCTGTTATTTACCACTAAAAGTTTGAATGGTGTTTATTATTTTCTGGATTCCTCAGGTCCTGAATGAAACCTCTGGTCAGAAAACAAGAGGAGTACAGAGTAAAACCAGCAGCTAAAGCACTTGCCTGCCGTGTAAGAGACCAGGATGCCGAGCCCAAGCTGACCCAGGCAAGTAGGAAAGTTGAATTTCAGTGTGTAACATGCAGGCAAAGGACACTGTCACAGTACCACAGTGGCATCTTGCTCAGGATCATAAGTGAAAAGGCACAGTGTCCCACTTGCTCTTTGCATGCAGAATAAGAGTTTCCTAAATCCTAGGATAGAAAAACAGCCCCTTGTGTGGTGTTCTTATGCAGAGATGGAGCAAAACCTAAAAGCAACAGCAGACTTACTAGTCCAGTAATTTTAGGAAGTCAGAGGAGGGGGTCTCCACTTCTCTTTATTCCTTTTTAAATTAAAGCCATGGTTCTCATTTTGGGAGGGCATCTAGTAACAACCACTATCTTTTCTACAGTTTGTTGGACTGTGCTGTGGCTCATAACTCACCAGGCATGGTGCTAAGATGTGCTTCAAACAAGCCAAGGGCAATAGCCAGCAGAATTTTGGAACAAAGCTGAAATTTCATCTCTTCAGCTGAAATTTCAACACCATTTTTTTGGCATATGGATGAACCACCACAAGTCCAAAATAGGCACTGAAAATTACTGCCTTTCTATTTTATCAACTCCTGCATCCTACATGACAATAAATAATGTGGTTTTGCACACATGTAGGTGGCTGTGGCTGCCCTCAATCAATTAAGATATAAATATCACATGATATTACACAGGTATCACATGTCATCCCATCAGAGATTAATGCAGAAGTGATCAGACCTTTTGCTTCTACCAAATTTGAGAAGCCTGGAGAGTGGGCTGGAGGAATTCTCACAAAATTCAACAAGGAAGTAAGAAACATGCTTAAACTATTGCATTCATAGGAAAAATTCCTATGAATGATGCAATCTAGACAGTTTATCACACTTTACCTATTACTGAGAGACAATTTTAAAGAGAAGGACAGTAGAAGGGTCTTGAGAAGTGGCCTGATACAACTAAGCCCAACAGCTGCCTCTGAAAAAGAGAAATATCTGGCCATGATGCTGAGGACAGGACAGGGCAGATACCCATCTGGAAGCTTTAGCACAAAATCGAAACTTTTTTGGGAACAGGAACAACAGGAGCACGAAGTTTCTTTATTTTATGATCAGAACATGAGGTGTCTTTGAATTGCCCTTGTTATGCCTAAGGATAAGTTTTACCAGACAGTATAAACCCTTTCCTGAATGTCTCAAAATCTCTCAAGGTATAATTACTGTAACTGGAAAAAAAAAATTAATTTTCAATCTTACAAGAAAAATGTTTAAGCTGAGATATAAACACATAGAGAAAAAGTTGAAATCACAAGGCCCAAATCCTCCCACACAACCAAGTTTGACAGACATCATGTGAGATAAGATCATCAAAAAGAGAATTATCAGAGGAATTTTGTCAACCAAATGGAAATTAATTCCATCTGAAATCATTCTAATTGGCTGTTTTCATGGTAAGGCAATAAGCATTTTAGGGGAAATCTGGGTTTAAAACAAAAATGATAATTTATTTAGTCTATATAGATTTGCTCAGCTGTAAATCACTGATGTATCAGATAATACTTTGCATTTTGTCTTGAAAAATCACACCAAGTAGAAAATACAATTTTCCTGTGTTATCAGGAGTGGCAGAGGCAGCTGGCTCTCTCCTTGTAATCCTCACTAACTGCATAATCACCTCACTGAGGACTGAACCTCAGCTCTGAGGGCTCTGTCTTCTACTTGTTAGTCTCTAAAAGCACAGGGAAGAACCTCCCCAAGTGGAATTTGCATCACTAATTATTATGAAATAATTAGGCAGAACAGATGCTGACTTTTGAACTCACTAAGCCTTGTAAAATTCCCAAGGGCTCAGAGTTTTGGTATCACTGAAATTTTGCTTTCTTTCATATGGGAACTGGATTGCTGTCACCAAGAACCATGTGATGGTATCAGGATTACAGTGACCCACCTTGCAACCCAAATTACACTGACCCATCCAAATACTCAGAACTAATGCATCTCTCCTAGTGTTTTTTTTTTTAGACAGGTTCTACAGTTTAATATTTTAATAGGGTGTATCTATGAGTCAATAATAGGGCTTTCAAAGCATTCTAAATGACAGAGTATTCTTCTAAAATGCAGTGCAATTTTTAAGACATGGAATTTTTTTTCCAGTGTGGACAGACACAAACAAAAGATTTTAAAAGAACATAATCCTTTTGTAAGTTAAGGAAGACTTGCCTACAGTGAGTTTTGTGGTACTTAAGAAAAGTATATTACATTAAGTATATCTTGCAAGCTGGAAATGCCTTTACAGATGTAAAAAATTGCACTGGATTCCTTAATTAAAGAAGGATTTTTAGACTCAAATGTAAAACCTAATTCTAGCTCCTTTACAAGCCACTGAACCACCTGTCTATGACACCAGCAGAGTTTCACATTTTCCTCAGATACGGAATTGTAGAATCATGGTATGATTTGGGCTGGATGAGAGCTTAAAGCCCATCCACTCCCACCCCTGCCATGGCAGGGACTCCTTCCACTATCCTAGGTTGTTCCAGGTGTCCTGGGCTTGGACATTTCCAGGGATGGGGCAGCCACAGCTTCTCTGGGCAACCTTTGCCAGAGCCTCAGCACCTTCACAGAGAACAATTTCTTCCTAATATCTCATTTAAACCTACTCTCTCTCATTTTGAAGCTATTCCCCTCCTTTTCTGTCACTACATGCCCTTGTAAAATGTTCCTCTCCATCTTTCTGTCTCTCCTTTCAGCTTCTCAGCTAAGCTGGGAAATGCTAAGGAAAACAAGACTGTGCTCAATTATTTGCTCAGGTTTTCATTTCCTAAAAAAGAAGAGGGGGAAGTTTCACTGAACCCACAACCACAGACCCAGTGACACTTTCTGAAGGTCTCTGCCAAATGGCCACTTGTGTTTAATGAATAAAAGAAGGGACTAAACTAAGGATAAATCTCAGTTTCTTTGCAGCTTTGGGATCAACACTTAAAAGCAGCTCCAGAAACTCCAAATCAATGGTTTGGATCAGCAGAGGTCACTGGCACCTATATGAAGGGAGGATCAGGACAATTTAAATTCCCCTTTGGGAAAGATCTGAACTTTTCCCTGGCAGCAAAACACTTAAAAGTATGAAAACTGAGTACACTGACCTGACACCCAGTGAGACCTGGTCTATTCTTCAATGGTAAAACTGCTCATGAAAGGTAGTGGAAAAGAATTACAACAAAGAGCAAGAGAAGGTGGTTCTGGGGAGAGTTCTCTCAGCCTGATGATGCTTTCCTTTAGGCTACTTCCACTGTCAGTTGGCAGAAATCAGCTCCTTTCTGAAAACGAATCACAGACCCAAATTCCTTCCTGGAGGATCCTCTCTCGACAGCTTACACTAACAGTGTAAAGAGAAGAGCTTCTAAACCATTCATGAAGTGGCTCTAAAAGGTCACAAAAGAAATACCTGTGCACTAGAAATGGAGCCACAGATGCTCTGAAACCAATTTGTCATTGTTTAGAAGGGGACCTGTGCCTCTGGAAACTCCGGATCAGCAAATTTTGACTTCCACTGCTCCAGGGTTGCTGATATCTGCATAATTTACCTCTTCAGGTTACCAGGATTTTATGAATTAATATTATGTAATAATTTTAATAATAGTGTCATAATTGTAGAACAATTACAAAACTAACAGCAAAATCTACACAAGGCCAATCTTGATCCTGTGTGGGAAGCTAACTCCTGGCAGCCCCACCCGAGAAACACCTGACATTTCCAACTCTATCCCTTTTCTGCTCCCAGCCTCAGTTTTACCTTTACCTAAACAGCTGCCTCAACAGCCTCATCCCCTACCTGGCCAGGGATTCTCTTCTGAGCCTACACATCCAGCAGATCCCAGCTCAGTCTCTGGACTCCATAAATATATATATAAGAGTCTCTTGCAGAAACACCTCATTTCAGTAAAGGCCTAACAGCCTTTCACTGGGTGGGTTAAGCCATGCATGGGATCACAATCAAGACAGAAAATTGAGTCTGTGGGACTTATTTCAATTACCAGGATTAAATTTCATAATTCCTGTTTTAGAAATACAACTTCTGCCTTGTTTTTATATGCAGTAAATCTATGAAAAAGTTATAATTTTCTAAACACTCACATTTCTATCACTCTCTTTAAAGTAGCACTTAGACATCTGCATGCCTCTCAAGTTTTCAACGCCACCTCTAACTCACATTTTGGATTACATGGTTCTAGGTGTATCTGTATTTTCTCTCTGCACAGGGGCTGTGGGAACAATGGGTTTTCTGGTTCAGTCGCTAAGCACAAAAATACAGAGTGAAAATAAAAATGACAAAGAGTCCTGGATCAAACATATTTTTCTTTGCAGAAAAAAAATGCCCCCACCAAATCATTTCACTTGACATTCCATTTGCTCTGTAATGAAATGCTTGGTTCTGCATGCTTGGGTGAAAAGGAAAGGAAATACTAACTCTAATAAAGGAGCAGATCAGGGAAAGCTGCCTTTCATGCAGGAGTTTTGACCTCTGTATGAGTGACAGACTCTGCAGAGGGTCTTCAGTGCCTGCAGACACCACATTGCTCAGGCAATGGGAGGAGATCAGGAGAGAAGAAGTGAGAAAGACCCTGCACTGCAAACAGGAGACTCCACTAGGAGCTGCTACAGCAGCTGCAGTGAGTGCCCACTGATCTGTTGGAGAAACAGAGGGCCAGACTGGGGACACCTCACCTGAGATCAACTTCACAGAATCACAGCATAAGCTGAGATAGAAGGGACCCACAAAGATCACTGAGTCCAACCCATGGCCCTGCACAGACTCCAACAATCCCACCCTGTGCCTGAGAGTGTTGTCCACATGCTCCTGGAGCTCTGGCAGCCTTTGGGTTCCCTGGGGAGCCTGTTCCAATGCCTCAGCACCCTCTTGGGGTAGAACCTTTTCCTAATGTCCAACCTAAACCTCCCTTGACACAACTTCAGGCCATTCTCTTTGGTCCTCTGCTAGAGATGACAAACAAAACATTTAAGCTAAGCAAGAAACCAGCCTGAGACTTGCTAAGCTGACTCAATACACTTACTTCTAAACCTGACAGTGGGGTATTTACTGGAGGAGTTTGTGTGTCTCTGTCAAAGAAAATAAAATTCAACTTCAGGGTGGCTGAAACAGTACTTAGCATTTTCCCAAACTATGGTGTCAACCTGTTTTATACAGTCACTTAATCCTGCTGAAAATCCATAGTAAAAAATCCATGTGAGAGGCAATACCTAGGGAAAACAGGAAGACAGGCACATGCAGCCACAACCCTGTAAAAGAAAATGTTGTCAGGAGACTAGAACATTCAGGCAAGCTGCTGACAGCTCCCTGTGAAGCTCCTGTTTCCCAGGAAATTTTAGTCACAGCTCTGTCACTGCTGACCTCAGTCCTCAGCTGAAGGCACAGCTGGGACAGGATGGTCTTCTCAGTGGAAGAAAAAAAATACTAAAACCCAACACATTAAGATTTGCCATTATGCCAAACACCAGTTAATGTCTGGTCTTTCTTCTGGCTTCTCCTACTGCCTTATTGCCAGACCATTTTTCACTGCCCAAGATTTACATGATTCAGTGTGTGGACAGATCTCGTTTCTTGGACGGTACCATGAGATATGTGCTGTTCCCTTACAGGGCATGTTGCTCTTTATAGGAGCTGAACACACACACAGTGGTCACAGCTAATAGTGGGCCTGATTGCCACAACTTTAATGACAGCTCTCAAAAAGTTTTGAAACTTCAGCTCATAGACTCACAGCATTAGGAAATTACATTTTCATTAAAAACTAGTTTCTAACTTCCATGATGATGAAGAAGAAAACCTAGAAATACAATTATCTTTTATCCCAAGAACTTCACCGAAAGGCAACGAGACCAGCTTGATCCCACAAATCACCTCACAGTACTCAGAGCAGAGCATATCACCACCACTCAGAATTTCTCTTGGCAGCCTTGTCTCCTGATCAGTCAAACCTCTCACATGGGGAAAGTTCTCTGAATTCCCAAAGTGCACATACAAAGCTCAGAAAAATCAGGAACTCCGTATTTTTTTTAACTTTCTTCTCCTGCACATACACACATTTCATGTCTGCCTGCATCAGCAGCTGAAAATAACCTTTGGATAACATATGCAACTTACATGCTAATGTCCTATCTATTTCTCACTATAAATCCTCACTGTGTGTTCTTCTATTCACAGCAATTATTCAGATGATTTTGTCTTGTTTTACCAGCCCTCCCTGTGCATGCAAACAAACCAAAGAAATTAGCAATTCCAAGAGGTGTTTTGAAACTCTTATCTCAGCCTCCTTCAGGCACAGACGCCCTCCTCAGATTTGCCCACTGTTAAGTGTCTTATGGCATTATGCAGCACAAAGGTGCACAGAAAAACTGGGAGCATTGTCTTTATTTTCCATTGTTACTGATCCTTCAGTAATGAGAAATTAGAGGGCACATCCAGCCAGTTCTTGACATGCTGACAATTATACAATCGTTCATCTGAACCACAAAAGAGCATATTTTGAAGACACTTTTGTTTTGTGCAATATTAAGATTACTACATAGTGTTTTTTCATCATGTATTCTAAAAAAACTCCCATTTTTTCCAGGACACTGAGACTTCAGTAGTAATTTTGTGCTGCAGTACTTTTCCAAAAAATAAATTATTTAGGAAAGTTCATATTTTTTTAAGAAAGACATCTCAGAAAAACATTTCCTACAATTCCTCTTTACACAAAGAATTTAATTCCTCACTACACACAGCTTTCAGGTCAACAAGTCAAATTGCTCTGACAACTTGTGAGGCAGCATTTATTTCTGGTAAATAGCACAAGTAAAAAGTTTTTATTATATATATGAATTTGGAAATTACATTGATTCATTTAGAAATATCATCTTATTTACTAATGTAAATAAACACAAATAGTATTTAGTAATTTACTAATGTAAACATACTAATAAATAACCACTAAGCTTTACAAGCAGTGCATCTCTTAATGAAAACAAAGTAAACCAAACCCATCCCATTAAATCACTTCAGGTTTCATGGAACTCTATTTGCTCCAGAGGATGGTGTTATAAATGCAATGGCAAAATCAGGTTAATATTAAAAGCAATTTATTAGAAAAACAATCCCAATCACCAACAACGAGAAAAAAACACAATAAAGGGGGGTGCAGCGCTGGGTGGACCAGGTTCTGTTTCCCGAAGGTACAGAGCTCCCAGATCCACGAAGTGAGAGCTGCAGCTAGGGGTTTTTATAGGGCTTTTCGTGTCCCGAGGCAAAACACGCAGGAGGCATAGTCCAACAAAGAGTCCCAGTATGGAGTTGAGTAGATTTCCTGGAAATGTCGAGCTGTGTCAATAGCGAGATGGAAGAAGTCTTTCACATGCGATTTCTTCTCGACAGTTCCTGACTGTATCAGTGGGTGNTAAACCGGCTACTTTGTATATTTTTATATTTTACTTCAATAAAACATATATCTTTGTATTTCTTTCCACAAATTTTTATTCACTGCCATATTTATCACAATGGGCTCCTCATGAAGAATTTTAAATCAAACAAACCAGTACTACAAAACCTCAAGAGTGAAAGGGGTACAAATACCAAATTTCTTTCCCAGCATTAAATTCTGCACATCTTAGGTTATTTCCACATCCAAACTAAAGGGTGTTTCAGCAGCCCCCTTGTTAGAGGGTAGAAATGAGCTCAGACACAGACTTCTTGCTCATCACAGCATGAAAAGGGCCCTGGTTTATTCCTCTTTACAGCTCAGCCATCCTGACTCCAACCATTCACTGACTCTGCCTGCACCAAGCTCCTGCTGGAGGTTTCCCTTGCAGCCTCTGACTGCTGCTTATTTCCTGCTGAACTCTGACTGCAGGGATCAGTTTGCAGCCTCTGACTGCAGCTTTTACCCAGCCAGACTGTGACTGCAGGTTCCAGCAACAGGCTCTGACTGCACACCCAGACTGACCTTACAGCAGGGATTCTCTCTCCTCAGGATCCTGCTGCTTCATGATTCTCTCACTCCCTCTTCCTCAAGGCCCCTGTCCTCCATGATTCCTCCTCCTTCAAGATCCTCCATGATGAGTCTCCCTCCCTGGCTAGCCCACTCCCTTTTACCACACTTACCTTTATTGGCTACAGCTGTGACTCATTGGGGCCAGGCTGTTTTGGGTAATTAACACAGCTGTTACTTATCAGGGGCAGGGTCACCTGGATTCCCGTCTCCTGCAAAAGGGAACACCTTTTTTTCAGGAGAGCCTTTATAACATTGCAAGATGACAGCAGGCTGTGTTCTCAGCTCACTGTTCCCAGGAGTACTTTGGAGCCTCTGTCCAGCAATATACTTTAGAGGAATAACAGGTGCACTGAAGCACTGATGGGGTGTGGCTGAGCCTGCAGGCCTTCAGGAGAGGATGCAAACCTGATGTGACACCATCCCCTGCACAAGAGGGAGGTAAATGCTGCTTCCTGCACGGGTGAGCAGCAACCTCATCTAGGCCAGGAACTGGCCAGGCTAAGAGCAAAGCAGCAGGTAAAGAAAGCATCTTTGATGCCTCATTTGGTTCTCATCCTACCAAAGCTCTAAGATATTATTGAAGAATCCTTTTGTTTGGGATTTCCAGGTATAACTGGAACAAACCTGTTCTGATCATTCTCCTCTGCAGCTGCTCCATTCCCTCTGTTTCCCAGGAGCCTCCTGCCCCGCCATCAGAGGAAGCAAATGAACACTTTCCTAACCAATTTTTTTCTGGTGACTTTCCTGTTTTTAGGTCAACTTCAATAAAGAAAATCCATCTGAATGAACATCATGGCATAGGATGAACTAATACAAATGCTTATTAGTTTCATTTTTCTCTCTCCTCCCTTTTTGATAGGTCTGTAAAGCTAATAATCTATATCCTCATTAAACAGCTGACCCAAATACAATATCAAGTGAAATATATATGCAATAAAATCTAAATGATCATACAGTTCTGAGAGATGATGAAGACGTAGGCTGTCAAAAGATTCCACCCCATCCATCTCTCAGAACCCTACGTATTGATATCCATTAGGCCTCACAAACATTACCAGACAAGAGCAGAGTGAAAAGTTGTACAACAGAAAACCAGCATCTTGCTCAATATTTCCAATTAAAATCAATGGTAAAAAATAAAATGTAGAACTGTAATGTGAATTTACAAACCTGGATATGTTGCTTTATAGAAAATGATAGTTACAGATTAAAAGACAAATATCTCTCCAGATGCAAAACCAGAACAATTGTTAGTATTATTCCCACAAGATCAATACCAATCATGCACTGTAGCCAACCAGGAACAGCTGATAACAATCAGGAAGTGCTGGATTCAATTCTGCTTTAGTGACAGCAGTGGTAAGTCAATAACTTCAAATGGCAGTTTTTTAAAAAAATCTAATATTTAGAGAGGCATATAATAGGAACTCATTTGTAAATCAAGATTTTAAGCAGATATAAAAACAGAGCATGGCCCTTGTTACCCTTCAAAGGATATTTTTGTTTGTGTTTAGCTCAGCACTGGGAGAGAAAATCTATGTCTGTGCTACAGCCACCAAGACCTACCTGGCATTTGCTGACATGCAAAAGGCACCAGGACTCTTACATACATATTTGCATATGCTTGGAATGTCTTTCACTCATTACCCTCCCTCTGTATCTCTGGATTCTAATGCTCAGAAATTCTCAAAAATATGACAACAAAAGTATTTGAAGGGCTTTTTTTGAGAGGCCAAAGCAACTAAAAATTATTCCAGTTTTTGACCACAGGTCTGTGGAGGCAATATTCACTGAGCATTACTGTTACTCAAAATTTTCCCTTTGTATGGTGATGTTCAGGTTTGGGTTTTGCTCTGTCAGACTACCCCCATTCAGACTGACATCTTCAGTCACAGTCACATCTTCACAGTCAACTGTGAGAGATGTTGTACATGGTGGCCTTCTTGTCTGGAGGAAGAAAGGGGACTGCAGTTTTATTGGTGTGGTTATTTTCAGAATTAAGTGGGGTGAGGGTAGGAGGAAAACTGTTTTAAGGATTAAAAAATAATAGCAATTAGTGGGGAGATGGTTCTCTTCCCTGCAGAAAATTCTGTCATCACCATATCAAAGAATATGGATTCAATATCCTGCAAAACACCACTATGTCAGGGACACACAGCCCACCTAAATTTGTCAAAGGTATATGAAGTTTGGAACTAAAGCACAGTGATTTAAGAGCAACCTAATTTCTAATCCCTGACCAACTCTAATGAAAAATCCTAACTAGCTATATAAGAGACCCATGTCCAACAGAAATTTTAAAAATCACTTTATGCTACTGATACTGGAACATGAATGATGGCTGTGCTAATTAATCTCATCTTGAACATTTTATGTAGAGCCTAATTTGCTAAAACCCAAAGACAGGAGCTCAGAGTGTGTATGTTCCTTCAACCAGTCCTCACTGTACTGCAATATAGAGTCACAACCATGTAAAACCTGCCTTGCTGTACCATCAGGAGAATTACATTCAGACCAAAATATATTTCTGAGTTTACACCTGACTACCTTCTGGGCTTTTAACTATTCCTTGGCTTTCAGGCTTTTTTTCATAGCCCAGAGACTTTGTTTCCTTTTGTTCCCAGCCTGAAGTTTGAACACTGATCACTTGTCTCTGGGAGCTGGGATGCACGAAAAAGTCTCTAACAAGACTCTGCACGTATGAATGTACAAAACCACTCTAAAAATATACTTATGAATACAGAAAAATATTGAGGCATCAGCTTTCCCATACAGCTGCAGATTAAACTTCTCAACATAAAAGCCATTTTAACCAAGTTTTTTTGGCAGCAGAGACACAACACTTTGCTTTCAAATACTCCAAGTGGTGAGTGCTAACAGAGCCCCAGGATATGGTGCATTCCAAGCATCCATTACCCACTGGGCAGCTGGACACAAAACACCTCAGCCCTACCAAGGGCATCCTGTGAGAGCCTGTCCAGAGCTGCTAGGTGCACACGGGCTTAGTCACACGGGCAATGATGCAAATCACAGTTCAAGTGCTTCCATACAGATGAAATATAAGCAGTGAAATCAGAGATTTAATATGTCTGGGCAGCATTGCTACCCAGTCACTTGGCAGTATGAACCATTTCTGAGGCATGAAATACCCGGCTGACCTTGAAGGGAAGGAGCTGAGGATTTATATACAGGAAGCAACCCAGAACACCTCGCCAGTGCTGGATTTTATTTTGACTCCTGGAAAATACGGCAGATCCCTCACATATGATAGCTGCTGCCTCCATTAAATGCTGCAACAGCAAACAAATCTTTTGGCTGCCATGAAAACCCAGAGAGAACAGCCATAAAAAACAGATCTCCATTTAATTGTCAGCAATCTGCAAAATCACCAGGTTCTGAACGAGTCATTTCTCTGTGTTGTAGCTGGTATAGGACACAAGATGATGTAAAAATTATCTGGAAGGCCCAACATGAGTCCCAGAGGGTGTGTGACCAGGCACTGGTGGCTCCAGGCAGTAGGTTCCCAAGGGCTGTTCATACCCCAGCAGATAAACATCTCCCATCAGTGCCCTTGCAGACTGGGGAGCTGTGAGCACACGGCCAGCACTGCTCCACCTTTGTGTAACAGGGAAGGTATGTCCCAAACACCTGGCAAACCCCAAGGAAAAGCATTGGGAACTGAGCAGGGCATGCAGAAACCCCTGGGAAAGGAGCAAGAAACAATGCGAGATGAATTTCTACCACTATGCCATCGATGCTGCCTTTTCCTTACAAGGGGGGGGTATGTCTGCCCCAGGAGGGGACCTTCAAGAAAACATTAATAACTAGATAGCTCCCTCCCCCTCTCTCCACTAACATCTTCCTAGGAAGTGACAATTGACTCTGCAGCCAATTCAGTACTTAATTGGCATGGGGGGATATCAGAAAGAGAAAAAGTGGCTGTAGAGCGAAGTTGTGGAAAACCCTTTGAAGATAAACCTCAATAAGATCAAAAGTCCAGAAAACAAAACCACCTAAAGAGGAGCAAAGGGAAAGATTCCGAGCAATTTCCATATTATTTTTCATTGTTAACTGAAAACATCCCAGAGCCAGAACTTTTGAGCTATTTGCTCAGCTGCAAGAAGAGCTGTTCCAAGTGAAGACTGCACGGAGCCCACCACAGGGGCATGCATCGGCCACCCGGGTAAGCCCAGGAAGGCAGTGCCATCTGCAGGGCTCGGAAAGCACTCACGACTCTCTTTTTTTCTTTTCTGAAAAGCGGTGAAACGGTTCCTGCCGTGGAGGATCGCTGAAAGAGCACCCCCCCTTTGCACAGTGAGGGCTGCCCAACCAACAAAGCACGTCACATTTTTCGGAGGAAATTACTACAGCTGATAAAAGCTCTTTCAGCAGCAAAAACAAGATAAGAGAGATGCCACTACCACAAGCAGCAAGAGACCTTTCAAAGCACTGAAGTGAGAGGAATGAGTTAATTTTGATCTCAGATCATCTGGTAAGTCACATCATCAGCATTTAGGGAAGGCAGGACATGACACTTGTATATTAAAAAGGGGGAAACTTCTCTGAGGTTGAAGCAACAAGGATCTGGAATGGCCTCCCAGGGAGGGCCAAATCAGAAACCTCCAGGACAAGGGACCGCAAAACACAGGGCTTGTATTAACAAAAAAACCTTTTTTTAGTGACCCAAAACATCTTAATGAGTTCTCTATCTGTTTACATGCAATATTTGCATCACAGAACAGACTTGGGAGGAGAAGGCATTTCCTGGAAAGGGGAGATTCACTGACTAGGCAGCGTTAGTATTGGAAAACGACTGGCTACAAGGCTTCCACACCATGAGCATTGACGAGGAAATATTTACTGATGTGTTTTTTTCCTGCACTAACATACAGCTTTAAAATATTTGTCTTCCACCAGGCTTTTGTTCCAACTTAATTACCAAACAGTTTTTCAGCCTGCAGTGTATTTAGAGCCTGACCCCAAAAGAATGGGTCTTCTGTTTCTTTCCCATCTTAATAGAAAAATAGAGAAAAAATATATCTGCTGCCGTGTTGTTATCAGGAAAATATATATATTCATTCTGTATCTACTGTCCACTGTCCTGTTCAATTTTGCATTTCAGCTTTTCTTTGCTTTTCAGGGAATGTCTGAGATTCAGAGATCTTGGAATAGTGAATCAGGGCAGGGAAACATTTCAGTGCACAAATTCACCCAGCTGAAAGCGGTGCCAAGATTACAGATTGAGCCAGAGGGCTGGAACAGTCAGTGTTCTCCAACTGCAAGGACCTGAAAAATACTTCTCTATTAATTGCAGATAAGTACATTATGCTTGGAACCACACTGGGCTGTCCACCAGGCAGGTTACTGAATAACTGGTAAGATAAAAGATCCACAAGCCTCCCATCATTCAAAGCTTTGCCCATTCATAAAAGCCAGCCCAATATTTTTTAATATACTTCTGTGCAAAAACAATTTACTGGTAACTGAAGAACAGGGGCTTTGCTGAAAACCAACAATGAAACAGGTGTATTGCTGTGCTATGCACTAACATTCCACAGTAACACGAGTTTATTAATTCTAGCCTACCAAGCTCTTCGAATTTGCAGAAAACCATTGCCTGAAAATGCTATTATTTTCCTGAAATCAGCATCTGTTGTTTTCAGTGTGAGCTATTCACTGTCAAAAGCAGCATCTGAGCATCCCTGCTCTCTGTTTCTGCGAGAATCACCGCCTCCACGATAACATTTGTTCACTCCCAGTGCCAGAGCAACTGTGGCAGTGAGAGGTCAATACCCTGCCTAACATCTCATCCCATTACCTGTGAATCATGCGAGGAAATGCAAATTACAGCTGCCCCTCTCACTTGTGCTTGGCTAAACACAGCCTCCTGAAAGCAAATTTTGGTGGGCTGGGAGCAGCAAGCTTGACACGCCTTGCTGCAATTGCCTCTTGCTTATCTCCACGGGCAATTAATAGCATCTCCCTTGAGTGATGGGTTCTTGATGGGCTGGGAGGATGTGCTCTTGAACACTGCACAGCAGCTGAGATTTAATTACAGGGCCAGACTGCTGCTTCCACAGCCCTGGCACTCAGGTGGGGGACTGGGGACAGAGGGAGGTGGGTGACAGAAAGCTGCTTGGGCTCCTGTTGCCTGTTCCCACCATCCCACGGAAACACTGACTTCCCTTCCCGTGCTGCAGTCCATCTCTCCTGCGAAATGGGAAAGAAAGATGGGCTGTTGATGATTTCAGAAAGGCTTTTAAGCCATGAAAGCGCCCATGGAAAGCGCTTCTGGAAACCTTTACACTCAGAATCTTTGGAAATCAGACCCAGGCAGACACACAATTGCCCCCTGAGAAGCACATGAAACACGATTGACTCCAGCATTCTGGTGAGAGACAATCATCCAGGACATCCACAGGTAAAAGCTGTTCATTACAAATTTCAGTGGTGAGTGCCCAAACCCTCCCGTGACAGAGGTCTATGAACAGCCAGCAAGCATGACAGACAGAAAGAACAGGAATTGAACTGGAATTCAATTTTCACGGGGGCAACATGAAGTTAAAGTTTTCTGGAGGCTCTTTCTTATAAAATAAAATTTAAAAATAAAAGAAAAAAGAAGTAATATGGAATGGGGAAAAACAAAACAAAACAAAACAAAAATCCTGGAAAAACAAGAGCTCTGTGCTAACTGCAAATATTTACCACTAGCAAGAGACTTTTCCATGCTAATTACACTAGCAATGACCATTATATTAGCACAGCAAAATGTCAGAATTATTATTACTTTATTTAATCATGTAACTATTGCAAATGTAGAGGGAAAACTTAATACTGCCCAAAAAGAAGATATAGGTTCTGTGACGAGTTCACAAACACTCTACTGTGTATTGGGAATATCTGAGATTGTAAAAGGAGGGCTGATGGGTGGGAAGGCAAGGTGGAGGAAGATGGAACTAAATTAAAAGGAGGTTAAAGTATATTAATCAATGTTGAAAAATAATTTTGGAGCTGTAATACCTCCTCATATTAACAGTTTTCAGGGTTACTATTTTGCCCCGCCTCAGGCAGCACTTATGAAAGGACAAGTGGTTATTAAAAGAAAAAAGGCAAAGGAACCCCATTCAACACTTGGTCAGAGTGTAGGGAAAATGACAGGAAACATCCCTGGAGTCATGCCCAGCAACAGAAGAGCTGAAAGGGAGGCAGACATGGCCTCACATGAACATCCACCTGCTTGGCTCTGTTCTGTGAATGCTGCTGGGAGTGTTCTCCACAAGCATTTGTGTAGGCAGCAGCCACTCACCCCACAGTACCATTTTGAGATGCTCTGCACATTCAGTACCCTCTGTCCCTAGGGTTGTCAAGAGAGAAAGGAACAAAAAAAAACCTCCCAGAATTTGGCCCTGAATGGCAATATATTAAAAAATAAACAGATTGTTTTGACAGGGGTTCTGTAATCCAGCAGTAGATAAAAAGCTTGATTCTGTTTCCAGTTGCACAAAAGTAATGCTTTTGGTGTTTGTGGAGTAACAAGAGTCTTAAACTCACAGACTCCAAT
The DNA here is from genome assembly GCA_013397395.1 of Sinosuthora webbiana. Taxonomy (NCBI): domain Eukaryota; kingdom Metazoa; phylum Chordata; class Aves; order Passeriformes; family Sylviidae; genus Sinosuthora; species Sinosuthora webbiana. Next base: position 71,858 of record VXBN01014245.1, read on the forward strand.
GGACGATTCAATCCATATAGTAGTTTTATCAAAGGAAGAGGAAAGGAGGGGAAAAATCATGACCAAGAAGAAGTCGTATTCACACTTTGAAGATGCTATGCGAAAGTGAAAGAAAATTCATGAGGAAAAGACAAACTATAGACAAGAGGGAGAGAATTGACCGACAATACCCACTTCATCAAAATGCCCCCTCTGCACACCAAGAGAATGATTTGCCTGAAATCCCCTTAGTTTACTGTACTAGGAAGAAAATCACCACAGTGCTCAGATGTGCACGGGGGATGGAGCAGGTGCCAGGATCTGAAACAGCCCTCCTTCAAGCACTGTGCCGTGCTAGAGAGCTGTGTCCTCTCTGGTCCCTGAGCAGGCCTCTCCATTCCTCACTTGCCTCTTTGAGCTGGTGGCTGGACTTCTACCTGAAACACTCAGCAAAAAAGACAGGCAAAACCACAGCAAGGTGAAAAGTCATGCAAAGAACCCAAATATGGATAAAGTCCAAAAATAACATTTGGTCTAAAAGGTGATTTTTCTTTTCCTCTTGAATGGAGGACTGGACATACCTGTCACAAGCATTTTTGCTGCCCATAACACCCATCCTTAACAGAGAGCCCTGTTGAGTTCATGCCATGTATTGTTCCTGGAGGATCCAAGTAAGATCTCAGCATGCACTGAGTTCCATGACAGTAGATCAGGAAACTTTTAAGCAGCTCAGAGTGGTTTCTCCTGCATGAAGCCACATCATTATTCCAAGAATGACTGAACCAGTTGGGTCACATGAAGTGCAGCAAACTTCTGCTAACTCCTCGGAACAGACCCATGAACCCAACACAAACAGTTGCTTCTTCCTTAAAGCTGAGCTGAACTTTGCATCTCCTCTCCCTGCTGCCTAAACAAAGTGGACAAGTGACTGCCAAGCTGCTCAACACAGCTTAAGTCAAACCCTTTTCTCCAAAATTTAAAAGGACCTTCACTGATCCTCAGAGCTGAGCCATGAAGAAGACCACCAGAGACTGGCCACAAACTGGGTGTGACACCATTCCCCACCACTCTGGTCCCAGACATCCAGCCAGTTTTTCAAGCAGCAAACAATGTGCCTGTCAAAGCCATGAGCAGCCAGGAGAATTCCACGTGACACAGTGTCAAAGGTTTTACTAAAGTCTAGGTAAATAACATCCACAAACTGAGCTGCAAAACTCAACCCTCTGATTTTTTGGCCAACTCTCCCATTCACAGTTTTCTTGAGATTATAGATTTCACTGTATTTATAGACTAAAGCTGTCATTTCTTTGTAAAAATGAATTAAACACCTGCTTTATTTCAGTGCATATATAACTCCCAATAACACAACGGCCCAGAAGAATCAGAAGTATCTTAGCCATTAGTTACCCTGGTTTTGCTGTATCTCACACATCAGAATCACCTAGGTCTTCATCATCCAAGGCCTGGGGTTTTTTAAAAACAAATTACATATGTTGTTTGTCATACCAAACTAAAAACAGAGGAAAAAAAAATACTGACATGAAAAAACTAAGCAATATGACTCATGACAGATACCAGATGAAGCCTTATCACACTGGTTTAGCACTGATGTAAACACACTGACAGCTGTAGAGACTCTTCTGATCCATATTTATGTCAGCAATATCCAGACAGAATGGAACATATGCAGTTTTTGAGCTGAAATTTTCAGGCAGCCTCCTCCCAGCTGCCTTTAACTGGATCCAGAATTAAGTGTTGTCAGACATGGTGCACAGGAAATTCACTCTTCTGAAGGTGTGCTAACACTAAAGAAAGATTACAAGCTTCTAAATGGCTTAAAGGTGCATTTATGCTCTTTCCTATCTATCAAAATACTTGGGAAGGCCTCTGCCCCTCCTTGGAGGTTCACACAAACACTGACACACCTAAGCAAATTTACTTTCAGGACTAGTTCTAATAAAGCCAATAGTGCACTCAAATTCCCAGCAGTGCTCTCATTTACAGGATCATAAGTTTCAAGAGCCGTCTAATTTTTTAGCGGAGGGGGATGAAAATTAAGGAAAGTAGATTTCCCTAGAGCTGCTTACCTTAGCCCTGGCATTGAATATGGAAAAAGAGAAAAACCAGTACAAGATCCAGGGTCAAAAGCTGACCCTCAGTGCTTGCTATCACTTGCTGAAATCACCCAAGCACACCAAGGTTGACTGTTCATGCTGAGAAACAACCATGTATGAGAAGACAACTGTTCTTGCCACTTTTCTCTGGATGAACGACCAGGTCCTGAAAGAGGGTCTCCAAAAAACAGTCAGTAACAAAGACAGAACATGCAAACCTTCCTCTGCAGAAATGTGTCATTAACTCAGCAGTGTGAGGGTTAACAGTCTCATCACCAGCATCCAGAAATGTACACCCAACATTTACTTTTTCAGAAATGTCAGAGTTTGAGAGCTCTGCATGGGACATATGCACATGCTTTGCTTTGCTGTCAGCTTTTTGCTGCTGCACCTGGCAGAGGCAGGAAAAAAGGAACACAAATCCACATCACCACTTCTCCAGCAAGCTCTTGGCATAAGAGCTACTTGGGTAACTAATCAACTTGCCATCTGGCCAAGCAGGAGCTAAGAAACAATGCAGAGATAAAGTGGTAGTAGATGTTTTCAAACTCATGTGCAAATGTTTGAAGTTTGCATCCTCTTGTTTGGATAATCATCTACTTTTCTGACTTCCTTCACAGTCTTTAGTAAATTGGGCCCTTGCACTTCAGCAGAATCTCCATGGACATCCTTATAAATCCTCCAAGGGATGAGCCCAGGGCAGGGCCATCTCCCTACTCAGTATGGAGTAACTGGAAAATCTCCCTTTGCATGAACATTGTGGGTAGAATGGAAATCTGAAAGTTATATCTTTAATAAGCATCAAAGGCCCCCACAGACATTCAAGGCCACCAATCCTGGCCACATAACAGGAACACTCTCCAGCTGTAATGCACTGACTAGGAAACTTAAACCCCATTGCTGACAGTGGTGGACTCTGAGGCAGTGGGGACTGACCAAACAGTCCAGAGGAAACACAAAAAATTATGCATAGCTCATAGATCACTTAATCTACTTGAAATGCCAGCTTGTGATCCAGCATCACTTAGCTGCCTTTAAAAGCCAAGCTGTGTAGGATCTGAAGGTTATGTCCTCCCATGCCTACAGGTGGGTTGTGCACACACAGCACCTGACACTGTCTCTGCACACAGAAAATTCAGAGGCTGCTTTTTCACGTGTGTACAGGCACACGTATCCTACCAACAGCTTGCAGACTTGCTTTCTTTTGCTTGCTCTTAGTTCATCTCTTTCAGCTTCAGAGCCTGCAGTTAATGAGTAGTGCCACTCTGTCATAGACACACTCTCCTGTGGGGCATTAAAATCACCCACGGGCAGTCTCTCAACAGCTTCCCGTCGGGTCTGAAACCACTGCAGATGTCTGAATACATGAGACTTGATTCCAGATTCATTCACACTGGATTTACTCTATTTAAATTAAGTTTACTGATGTTGATGAAGTGTTGTTCCAGATTCACGTGGTGCACAAAGTGAAGCTTTTAGGTAATGATTCATACTGAGTGAGTCCGCTTAGCTATGAAAACAATTTTAAATTACTAATTTCCATGACAAATTAAGAGCTGCTCATGGTACCACATCCAGGCTGAAGAATCCTCAACTGTCTTAGGTATAATAGCAGAAGCCTCTTTTTAAGAGCCATCTTCCTGAGACTGGCATGGCAGGACACCAGGAGGGAGCCTCACCCGGGAGAGGCTGCCTCCATTATGAGATGTTTGAAATGAAGGACTTATCACTGTAAAGGTTTGAACTCTTTATGGCTGACCATAAGCAATATCCTTCATCTTCTGCAGCTGCAGAATGCCCCCTCAGGATTGAGGTGCTGCCAGGGAATTCAGCAAGTTGGACTACAAAGGTCAGATGCTCAGCTGGCATAAATCACAGCTCAGCTAACTTTCATGGAAGCACAGGTGAAGGTCTTGTTGGAAGAGATGTCTTTAGCATTGCAAAGAGAGGTGCCCAGGAAGAAGAATGTCAGCTGGCTAAAAGCAAATTTCTTCCACTGAAGTCACTGCCATATGCCTCAGCAGCTAATGGCAGGCAGTGACTGGCATGGACATGCTCTGCCTTCAGGAAGGAGTTTTGTTTGACACCACCTCATGCTGAGTGGCAGTTTGTAATTTACTTCCTCCAGCTTCTGGGGTGGCAGAAGAACAGCAGCAGAGCAGTAAATGAATGCACATGCAAGTTTATACGATTCATTTGTTTGAGAAGAGCACAAGCAGACCTAAATAAGAGGACCAAAGCCACCTTTAACCGAGCACAACTCTACCTGATTTCTGCAGGATCCTTCAGGATCCCTGCCTGTCTGTGCTGCCACCAACACCACTGCCTTCAGCCCTGTCCCTGGGTCACCCTCCCCTCACTTGCACCTGGCTGTTAACAAGGGGGCAGATCCACAGGAGATGCCTTTGAGCTCCCATATTACTTTGCAGGCCCAAAGGTAAATTCAAACTGATGGCACTGTTTCCACAAGACACCACCCTTCCTGTTAAAGAATTTTGCTTTAAAATACCACTGCAAAGTAGTGGTGTTAGGCCAGGAATTCTGTGGAGCCAGCTAGCAAAGCCTGAGATTTTAATAGTGGGTGTCAGGGGACTTTCTGAAAATCAGCCCTTTTGAACATGTCAAACTGAGCACCCAGAATTTAAAGCACTTATTATTTATCAGCCACTTTAAAATGCTGGCCCTTGATTATGAAGGAGTACAGCTGTACAAGAAGAGACAGAAGCTCCTCATGGGAATGATTTGATCTTCAGATTAAAAAGGCAAGAGCCCAGCAATATTTACTTATTTGGCTTTTAAACAAAGTTAAGGGGGGGAAAGAAAGAGGCTGTGGCTAGCAGCAGCAAAGAATAAACTTCTCATTAGTGGGTTGTGCCAGATTCTTCATCTAAAAATAGTCTGTTCAGCAGCTTTTGAAAAAACTCCATCGTGTTTAATTGAGATGCCACACTCTACGTAAAAAGCACAATCAGGAATATTGTGCCTATCTTCTGCAAGAGCCGTATTTCACGTGCTGCTTGCTGAATCTGACCTAGGAGTAAAACTACAATATTAGAACTAATGGGCTAAGCTGAGCACAGAATTAAGGGGTTTCTTCCACCCCCTTCTTTTCTGGGAATGTCTCAATAAAAAGTAGAATTGGCACCACTTAATATTAATTTACACAATTAAAGAAGGAATTAGGTAATAGCCATAAGAGATGATAAAACAAGAATCTTACAAGAGCACATGGCAGTGATTTATTAAATCCAGCTTTGTACCTATAAAACCCAAATGCAGAAACCTCCCATTTTCTTTCCTAGAGCTACTCCAGTGCAGAGTAACACAGACCTTCTCCAGCTCTTAGAGGTGAAAATTGCTGCAGGAGCTGGTTGTTTCTGTGTTAAAGTCATTTGTAAATGATGATTTCATTTGCGGGCACAGAGGTTGATGCTGTAAAATAAATAAAAATGCTTTTTAACTGCACCTTTCTGAGGGCATTAATAGTTTGTATCTCCAATGTCTCATCCATTCAAGAAAAAACTGCAGGTCATGTTTCAGCTGAGCCGTCTTTTGCTGACATTTCCTAGCTGAAGGCTGTAATGGACCAAGTGGAGAGAATTTTCATATATTTGTTGTCAGAGTGAGCTTTTGTATAGAGGATTTTGGGATGCCACATAAATATTGCAGGTTCTTATTGATTTGTAGCACAGGAAGAATTCATGCAGAGAGCAAAGCAAGTCCCCTTACACCAATAAAGCCTGGCATTGTTTCTTAGCTGGATTAAAGTGGAGTCACTCAAAAGAGGATAAGCTATTTCATTCTTTACTGATAAAAACAGCTTAAGGAAATTATCTGTTTTATCGTGCACCCACACCAGCTTGAATCTCTAGCAACTCTGTCAACATGCATTCAGGATCATTCTGCACATCCCAGCTAGTGGTGTGCCTGACAGGGACACCTCTGTGGCTCTGAGGAGAGGCACTGCCTGATGCACCCTCTCAGAGTCAGGATACTCTCCACAGTCATTTCTGCTACAATGACCATTTCCCAGCTTTATTTTCCCAGTAGTCCTGTGGCTTCCTAACTAAGAGTACTCTGTTAGGCCAATGAACAAGGGATATTATTAGTTGGTGGACTAGCAGCTTTACTAGAGGAACTTCCTAAAAGGATCCCTCTCCTGTGTCCCTTGCCCATGAGGATTCCTATAAGAAATGGCAGTATGGCCCACTACAAACATACATCAGCCATGCCAGGATTTCTCAGCTAATCAAATTCATCTCTTCTCAGAACAACTAAAACAGCTTCACAAGAGTATTTGCATTCTAAGTAAAACCCAAGCAGCTTCAGATGTCTGGAGCTTATGTGATTTTGTAGGCAATCTTCAGGTGACTTGGATCATCAGGCTTTATCATGAAGAGGGAAAAAAATCTATTTTCTTTTGTAAATTCTAACAAGGGTGGCCTGGGACAAGTAACAGTTGAAAGGAAATGGGGGAAGGGGATTTAAGAGAATACTTGATAAACAACCAAAATACATTTGTGCAATTATTGAGCTTCAGGAATGTCTTCTTTGCTTTTATAACACTCCTGAAGAAATCAGATTTATCCTTTTGCAATACAGCAGTGCTAAAGCTATCCTGCTATACACCACACCAGGTGAAGCACTATCCACAGGAGAGGAGATAGGGAAGTACCAAAGGCAAGGACATGTAACATCCCACAGCAACAAAGCATTTGGTAAACATTTGTAGAAGTGCTTTGTTGTGTGGACAGGATTTACCAGGATGGGGTTTAAAATGCCAGGCTGATTTCTGGCACGGCACCAAGCTGGCACATCTCCCAGTTCTCTTCAATCTGGATCTTTATTAGGCCGTAGATGTACTGTAATTAGCAATTATACAAGACACTATCTGGTTAAATCCCCCAGCCCCTGTTTTCTGTGTTTGCCACATTCTTGATGTTTCTTCTGCCCAAATGAGCATCCTTTTTGGTAACCACCCAAACAGGGCTGACACCCAGCTTGTTGCTTGGAGACCTGGGACTGAGTCTCTGCACCATCCCTGCTCTGCCTGTGCTCAGGCCCCCTCATTCCACTGCACAAGAGATATTCACAGCACTGCAACTCCTGCCTCAGCTTGGGTAAAAAAGGCCAGTTTAACTACAGCACAGTTAAACATTGAGATTCTTTGTCAAATTAGCTGCAAAGGGAAAAAAAACCCCAAATATTTTCTCCTTGCTTATACAGAGATACGACCACAGAGCAAGATTTTACTGTGGAAATACTGATGGAAGTTTCAAGACGCCTTGAAACAATCACCACCCATAGCTGGGGATAGTTGGAGGGTAAAATTAATTGTTCTCTAAGTGTCACACACGTTTTTTTAAAAAGTCTCTAGGACTGAATGTGCTGAAACCAAGATTTTTATGAGAACATAGAGCCTTTCATATCAGAGACTGAACCATTCCCCACCATGTGATTAACACACACTGCAAGAGTCACCAGGCACAGGGAGGCCACCACAGCATGTTGCTGACCCTCTCTAGCTGCTCTTACCCAAAGCACAGCTATTGGCAGTGCCAGCTTGGGACAGGTTCTGCACTAGTTTTTCTTGCAGGGAAGAGATGCCAAAACTGTTCTAGCCTGAGCTTGAACATGCATGAAAATAAATTCAGTTTAAAAAAAAATAAAATTAAAAACCCCAAGAATTAAGCTGCCAAACAAATGCCCACCTTACTGGGCAGGTTGTACATCAAATATATTTTAGGATGCTGGCAGAATTTCAAGGTCAAAGTTCATCCTTTTTGCAATTTAGTTGCATATGTTTCAGCAAGCATTAAAGCAGAGAGGCAGGCACACACTTTTCTTAAAGTCAAGCACTTTGGAAGACTTTGATATTTATTAAAAACACACTCCATTGTAAATTCTCCTTGCTACAACTTTCTGTGTGTGCTGGTAAGAGGAAGAATAAGCAATAACAGACAATGGGCAAAGCATTTTGGATAAGTGCCAATCAGAGGCTTTACACCCCTGGTATTTTTTCAGTGTTTTAATACAACTGATGTCTAATGACCTTCAGAGATAGCACTCCAAGAACATTCCTCTCATATACCACATTTAAATACAAACATGCCGAAAGAATTGTAATTACAATATTGCAGAATAGTATTTTCAGAAATAACCAGATTTACTATTCTGTTCTGAGGACATGTGTAGAGAAATGAGCTAACTATATACCCACCCATCTGAATGCTGACTATGGGGTTTATGCATCCTGGTTGCAAAAATCATAAATAGAACAGGAAGGTGAATCAGAGGGTACAGCTTTATGGCTATAATTTTGCTTCCTTCTTCAGATCAGATGGCTGAGCTAGAAGAATTAAAGCCCATCAGACATCACACCATATGTCTGCTCAAAATGTTCAATAAGGATAATACCCTACATATGGTGAACCAAATATTTAAAGGAAGATTTCTTTAGGTTACTCTTTCTTATGCGTATAACCATGTTAAGGAGCAGATTTGAAGAACAAATCCCAGTTTAAAGGATTCCTGATTTAAATGCTTAACAATGCAGCTTAAAAAATTTATCTTCTTGGGTTGTGTTTAACTGGTTTCATTTAACTTCACAGCTCATGTTCGCTTTCACCTGAATTTCAAAAAAATGTTAAGAGCATAAGAAAGAATCACTAGTTTTGCTGTCTCTGTGATTCACTGAGGAGAAAGCACACAGCAAAATCAGATTCACCAGTAGGCTGAGATTGCCGGTTACTTGACAGGTGGGTTTATTACCAGACATGGCAATTTACAGACACAACCTGACATTTTGAAATGCCTGTTCTCATACTGCTGTAAATTTTTCACTGCAACTTACATTACATTTAGGAAACAATTCAGAAAGGTCTGAAAATCACCTGACTCCAGCTGCTTCAATATCCCTTAAATCAAGACTATTTCATGTTAAGCAAAGCACCAATGAATCTGAAGAGTTGGTATTTTAAGAAGATGCAGTTTCTCTTAAGCCCTATAGAAAGGAGGGAGAGAAGCAGGCTGCAGACTTTCCTCCCAGCTCTCAGTTCCTTCAGGTCTCTGCATAGAATCCATTGCAGATCTCAGTCACCCTGTAAGTACCAGGGGTGAAATGTCAGCATCAGCACTGATGGTCTCACTAACTGCAGCAGAGCAGGATTTCACACCGAGGAATGTGAGAGGGGAACAGGGATGAGAGCTAGATGTTTCTTGGTGGAAGAACCTAAGTATACCATTATTTAAGGGGAAAAAAGGCTGGGGATTCATAACTGAGTCTTTACCTTCTATTGCATTACTCAATCATATATTATATGTACTATTATTTGCATTATATTCATAGTTTATTGTCATACTAATAGCATCCTTCTGCATTCATCTCCAATGTCTGGCTTAAAAAATACTACCAGAAATTGGTGCAAGAGATGGTGAGCTAAGACTTTTTAATTTCATAGTTTTGGATCACTGCACACATTGTCTTGTCCTCTCCTGAGGAAAGAGGTGCTCAGAAAACATCCTAAGCTGGGGGAGTGGTAAAACAGATTTTCATTTGCACAGCACCCAGTGAAACAAGGCCTTGATGCTTGGAAGGGTTTGTGAGGCACAGTGAGCACAATTACCACCCAGATGGTGTATTTTATTAGGAGCTTTAGGGGAGCCAGCATCGCTTACCTTACTCAGCATAAGCAAACACATTACTGAACACACAAGGAGTAACTGCTATACCCATCACCTGCCTTGGCTCACTGCAAGGCACCTCCTGGCTGTCCCTGGGACAGGGGGAGGCAGAGGAGCTCCCCAGGCTTGAGGAGAGGCTCAAGGACTCCCCTGAACCTTGGGCAATCCTAGACCTGCAGCTCTAATTCTACTACTGGCTCCCATCAAGATCAAGATCAAGATCAGTTCGAATCTCTTTTTCCCCTCTGTAAACCCACAAGAGTATTTCCCTCCTCCCATGCACTTTCTACCTCACCTACTTTACAACTCTGATTCCTCAGAAAAGGGAAACCCCTCTATGTGACAGTTGTAGCACCACTGAATCGAAGTTGTGAGTGATCCCCTAGGTGATATTTTAAAACAAATACCGATACAAATCTTTGCTAACAGTTGGCTGGCTGAACATACCCACCCCAACCAGGTACCAGGAATGTGCTGCAGATATTCCCCAGTACTCCCTAGACTTCCCCAGCAAGGTCATAGAAGATGAAATACTCTAAGCAGAAAGCAACAATTTTTATTTCAAGGTAAAATCCAAGATGCCAAAATTTGCCTTCCTGCCAAATGAAGAAGAGATGCATTTGCACATTTTTCTAAAAGAACATATATGAAGATCTGCAGTGTACAAAGTCCCAAGGACTGCAAATTATAAGGCATTTTTTCCTTTTCTTGCTTTCCCTTCATCTGAAAAGAAAGGTCTTTAACACAAGTCCTTTGCAGCAGAGGTCAGTGCGTAAAACACTGCTTTCTGCCGCAGACCCAAGAGTCCCCGACAAGATCCTAGAAATAAATATGCCTCTGCAAAATCCTCCAGCTTTGATAAAATAACATTTTGACTGAATAGCTATTTTACCTACAGTGTTCTCTCTAACTTCATTCCAACTACAATTAAGTTAAGAAACGCTGCATCTCCAATTCTTTCTCCTCTTCTGTAACTGTCCTAAAGGATTAAAAACAAAAAGACACGGCTTTTTTTTTTCTTTCATAGAACACTATTAAATCTGCATTCTCACTTTACAGTACAGTTAGAAGCAATTTTATTAAACTATTTGTGATTGTGGAGGGCATAATATGAAAATGATCCATGTCTCCTTTTGCTACTGATTCATAATATGAGAACAGGAGTTTGAGCAATGAAATTACCAGCATGCTAGTGTCAAATAAATGAAAGATGCCACTTCACACAGCACGTGGGCATCTTATGGAATTTCCTATTGCAAAATGTCTAAATGTCAGGCAGGACTGAATGGAAATGCAATTGCACAGCACAGTTATGAATGGTAAGAGTGCTGCACATGGAGATGCCATTCCTGTACTGAGATACTCGTGGTTTTTCCTGGCTGTGAGGGTAGAAGACAGACCTGCAGCCCCCATCCATTCCTACAGCAGAATGGCCATCATGGCATCCTTAGAAAATTTCCCCAGCCTAAGGTGACATTGTTTCATGCATGGGCCATTTTCCTCCTCGTCATTTCCAAGGTGTAAAATTGGACTTGTGTGGCCTGATTCCAGAGCTCCTATCTTGGAATGCTTATGACACTGGATAGTACTGATAGCACCACTGTACAGCAAGCAGCATGCCAGTTGGTAATGAGCAATGAATGTGCAATCAAATCTGGATGAGAGGGAGTTTTGCAAGCCTTTAAACCTCAATATATTTAACAAACAGAAATGCAAGACATAATCTAAGGCACCATTCCCTAATTTCACATGAAAGTAGATGCTCTTGTTCCCTAGGTACACCCCTGGGTCCTCAGACAGGGAAGATGAGGCCAGGCTGGTATTTGAACAACAGATTTTGAAGTGGTTTCACATCCACTGTGTTACAGTGCAGGTCACAGGCACAAGCTGGACACACAGAGTGGCATGTGCTGGTTCACTAGACAAGGCATCAGACAGACAGCATGAAATCAGCGCTTCTAACTCTTTTTAAAATTCTTGGAGTACTTTGCTTTCCCTGAAACGCAGAAAGGAGAAATGATCTAGTTGATTTCCTCTTGTACATTTGATTACAAAGGATGTAATTTACTTCCTTCAGAAATAGCTATGAGGAGTGTTAAAGAGGCTCAAAACTTCAGGACAGAAGCCACAGCACCATCTGGGCTGTGAATTTAGGGACAACAGCCCCCCTGGATGGCAGCTGCAGTGAAATGAAGAATCATTATGGTTGTTGCACAGCTCTTTACAATTTCTTCTCTACTGCTGATTGCTCAGAAACCCACTGAAGAGAAGGTGGCAAACTGAAGTTTTCACCACGCCCTCTAAAACAGGGGAGGGACAGGGAGCTTTATGGTCTATTCTGACAAAACTCAGAAGGACAGATACCAGAAAACAGGTGAATCTCCAAAAGAGAGAATCCCTTCATTTTGCTCCAATTTATTGGTATCTAATAGAAACCAGGAAAACAAATGCAACTAGTTCAGGTGAAAATGAAGAAAGCACACAAAGCTTTCTTCTTTCCTTTAAACAAATAAGATATGTTCAGCTTCCATACCATTTAAGATATTTTAAGAATTTGCACTCTGGAGAAAAAACATAATGAGTTCCTGCAGTATCCAAGCCAATGGCCTCACATTTCACAGGAAAAAAAATCCCAACAAAACAAAACACAACAAATGACAAACCTGATAACACAATGTTCACATGGTAATACTTTGATTTTTATGCCTTCTGCTCTCATTGCATTTTTTTTGTTAACATGTATTTATGCCCACTAAAGATTACATAAAAATCATTCGGCAAGGATAACACACAGTAGGATTTTGGAACATGAAATCAAATAATCCCATCAGCTTTGTATTTAGTACTCAGCTAGAAAAAGGGACAAGATCTACCACATCCTTTCTTGTTTACCTAGTGTAATTGCTTTTGAGCTTTCTTGCAAGTGGATTTGCTGAGCAACATTGTTTTCTCTCCAGTAAGGTTGGCTTTCATCCCAATCCACAAAGTTCCGTAACTACAGACTGTAAGAAGGATAGACTAAGATAACCTTAAAGGCCAGTGTCTCTTCTATTTCTTCCCCTGTACAAAACAAAACCCGAATTTCTGACCACCTTCATAAATCACATGAGCAATATTTTGCTGAATAAATGCAAAACCGTGAGCCTACAGGCTCACAGTGCACTGTGCTGATGTCCTGCAATTAGGCCTCAGGAGAGTAGGGAGACAGGAGAAGAAAGGAAAAGGGGAAAAAAAAAAAGGAAGAGGAAGGATCAATATCTCAAGAACCAAATGACAACGAGAAGCAGAGAAAAAGAAGGTAGAAACTGATACTGAAGTCAATTCTATGTTAAATCATTCTGTCAAGAGTACCAAGTCTGGCAGAAATTTTGAGGTAATTGTGGTCATAAAAACCAGGAGCTTCTGACCATTTCTGCCTATGTCTGGCACAGGGCCTGTCCTTCTTTTTTTATCTTTGGCAAGATTCAGCTTCTGCCAATGAATTGTACTTGTGTTCAGCAGCAGAAGTGATTCCTCCTCCTCCAGCCAACTGCAAGGATGCCTCCAAGGATTCCATCCCACCCCTACCAGATTGTGGGACTAGCTCAGGCAAAGGTACTCTTTATGGACACTGTCAAAGCAAGTGAGAAGGTCCAGGGCAGCAGCAGTTGGAAACATGCTAAGTGCATTTCAGGGCTCTTCCGTCTGGAGAACAGCCAACTGAAAACAAATCACATGGGCATTTTATAATAAAGCCACATCAGAAAGCTATATAAAAGCTACATCTGGCTGTATTTTCCCAGACAAGTAAACTGCATTTGTTCCTCAGGCTATTGCCCCTCAGGATTTTTTCTAAGGTTTTCAAATTACACGAATAACTACATTCTTCTAAGTCTTTGCATGCTCTTTCTGAATAAAACAGCGCTCAGAATTATCAAAGCAGATATATTCATGTACCGGGCCAGCTACCTTTCATTCCTAACAGTTCTCTACATACACAGAGAGGAAGACAGAGAAAGGGGGAAATTACAAAAAAACTTTAAAAGGACAGAGAGATAGGCTCCATCCTTTATATCAAATCAAATCTGCTTTAGCAGGTCTTTTCTAAGCTCCCCTATCCTTATTGGCCATCACACTATTTTACAAAGCTGTCACCATATGTGAGATACTTTGCTTCAGGGAGAAAATTATCAAGATGAAAGAATTACTTACTCCACTTCCACCAACCTTGTGAATCATTCATGTTCCTTACCTGAATCACAGCCAACTGCAGTCTCTGTCACATTCTGGACCTAAGCCATGTACAATGTAACATTTACCAATTATCATTCAAAATATTTTAATAATCCCCTTTCAAATACACACGTTGTGTGTTGGCACACACCACAGGAAAAAAAACAGGTTTTGTACTGTTCAGTATCTTGCTAAAGCCACTATTTTAGCTGAAAGCTAAACAGCTTTCTCTATAAGGCAAGGGTGACTTTATTTATTATTTTTCAAAAGCTCTATCTAAGACTGAGACACATTTTCCCCTGGGCTTTAGTAACAGGTTTTTGATTCTCAAATGAAAACTGAAGCAGGTGAAATCCAGCAGTAAGGAAGCCTGTACCTATGATCAGACTAAGTCTTAGCAAGGATGCCTGTGTACCAACAAGCACTTGTCAGCCTCAATCTCATCTAGAGCTCCCATATATTGCTGGGAATGCTCCAAGTTCACCTTGCAGACTATTTAAACTCAGTTTTCACCAGAATCTGGATGAAGTTTTATGTTGTGTAACAGGAAAATCAGTATTGTAGTACGCCACACACACCTCAGTGTCCCCCTTTAAAAACCAGGTGTCTGTCCTCAGACCCATAATCTCTTCTCTCTGCAAACACACACTCCTTTGTGGCTAATTATGATGTTTTATAACAAAGTTGCTGTCACATTTACATGCCCCAGCAGGTCAATTCTGCCCCCAGGCTTTTGTGTTGCTGGTGCCAGCCCAGGTCTCACCAAGGCAGAGCGAAGGCAGCGCACACTGAGCTACCCAAACGTCTCCTGCAGTAATGGGATTACAGCGAGGATTGGTTTAAAGCCTTCATTTAAAGCCATTAAAAATAGTCGCTTTGCTGTCAGATTATTAATCGCCTGTCATAATATTCTTAGAGGTGATTATAAAAAGTATATTTCTGTGCAGTCAGAACGCCCTCCTGTCAGACAGCGCAGGGAATGAAGAGGCAGCAGCAGGAAGAGTGCTGTGGCACAGAAACACTGCCACCTCCTGATCCCCGGGAAGGCACTGCCAGGCACACACACAGCTGGGTGAAACCAAAGAGGCCTTCTGACCTTTTCACTCACCTTTTGGGTACAGGCACACGCTGCTCAGCTAACACAGGATAATTCATTAACCTGCAGTAATCCACCTTTGAGCCTGAGTTCTGTCAAGCCAGATCTCTTTTCTCTCAGGTACACGATTTGGGTGTTCCATTGCTATAGCATCAGACAGCAGCTGCTCCTGCCACCAACCATAAAAACAAAGCAAATTTAGTTCAGGGAGACCACAGAGAGATGCAGTGTGAAATGTTCAGAGCCTGACATGTTTTCTTCACACAGAACTTGTTGCTAAATTTCACACAAAAACACAGGGCAAAGCAGCACATCCTGAGACAGTTCTGGGGCCCCGACCTGCTGAGGACTAAGCCACTGTGCCCAGCCCTGCCTGCCAGAAATCTTTCACAGGCAGGTAGAGGTTGGGCAGCTGCAACCACTGTGAGAGGGCATGAAAGTGTTCTGTTGTGAAAACACAAGCATCTCACTCACTGGAAATGAATAATTTCTTTCATAGTGTTTGTGACTCAGTTAATAGCTTCTTTTCCTTCTGATTAATATCAATATGATCATGGTAAGGGCAAGAGTACATTTTATGCTTGGGCTGGTTAATTTTCATGATTATTTTGCAAGGCATCAGGATCTCCTACTGAGGCATCCATGTATTCATCACACTTCAGCAGCACGGAACGAAATTGTAAATGAACACTGCAAATTTGGGCATTCTGGTTTAGTGGGAATAAGAAATTGTGTCAATGGAACAAGTGATCTGTTCCAAATTTCTGGTTATGATATATGGGAGAAAATGTAAAATGAAGAGTATTACAGATGACAGCTATCTTAAAATACTATGTCCTTGAAATAGAGAATAAAAGAAAGTTATTCACTCACTTTCGGTAAGATTTCCACTCTATCAAATAAAGACTATGTTAAACTTCCAAAAATAGATTTAAATCAACACCACAGGTTCAGCTTCTGAAAGTCCACATATTTTTGATGTGCCTTGTCATGGCCTATTTGCACTGGAAGCTGCTTTCAAAAATTGCGCCCATAATGGGCCATAAATTTACCAAGAGTCTGATTCCCAAATATTCCCAAACATGCAGATCCGGCTCTTAGGAAAAAATGGCTGGGTTAAAATAATTTTTCAGGAGGAGGACACTTCCCTTCCACTTGCAAGCAGACTGATGCAAACAGAGCTTGGAAGCAAAAGAAAGTTTGCTGATAGCAAACCAACCATTTGCTGCTTCAGGTAGGAAACCACCCCGAGGTGAGAGAATTTTATTTCGTCCAATGGACACATCCTGGCTGAGAAAGAGCTGCTGGAAGGGCTGAGGGCTGGGCAGGAGGGGAGCACACCTGAGACCACCTGGGCAAAACAGCCAATGGCAAAGACTCTGCATATGCTGCTCCTCACACCCCTGCATGTGCACCCAGAAATCCTGCCTCCATTCAAGGAAATCCAAGAAAAAGCCATCCCCAAGGTACAGAGCTAGGGAACATCAGTGACTCCTGTGTGCTGTGGGATGCCTCTGCCCAAGATGAAAGTCACTCCCCAGCTGGCTGTCACCTAAAGGAGCCCTGACTGTGACTGAAAGGAGCCCTGGCTGTCACCTAAAGGAGTCCTGGCCATCCCCTAAAGGAGCCCATTCCATGTTTCTGGAGCAGTTGCTGAGCACGGCTGGCAAAGCACTTCCTCACTCAAACAGAGGAAACATGAGGGCTTGAGTTGTGTGAATTTATTATGCTTGTCTCTGGCGTTTCTCTACAGTCACATTTTACTTCAGGAAGCACGCTATTTTTTGTTACTCTAGACTACAATTATCTATAAAAAATGACATTTTTTAATCTCATCTTTTCTGTCATATCTTAACCTCCTTAATACACATGTAATTCCTATCTCCCTCCTGCACTTTGATTAACTTGTCTGGCACTGCAGCAGCCACGGAGAATCCCCAGCCTTTTCCCTGTCCTGCAAACAACATCTGGAGCTCTGACACATGGGGGCTGCTGTGTGAGTCCAGCAGCCCCTCAAGCCCACCCTGAGATGGGGGCCCTCTGTGAAGGGTCAGATTTTGGTGCTGATCCTCCCTGCCTCAGAGAAAAGACAAGAACTTCCTGATGAGCAGAAGCAGTGCTGTTACATCAGGTCCCTGTTATTAGTCAATCTAGCAATCAAATGGAGCTCTGCTTACCTTCTCCCTGAACATTCCCAATAAACTGGAGTTCATGTCTCTTCTGCAGATCTATGGTTTGAATGATCACATAATGATCTTGAAGCTGATGGAGGTCAAACCACTTCTTTCATGGAAAAAGAATATTAAGATCTGTAAGCTTAGAGAGTTTGGGTTCTTAAAAAAAACTTTGGGCTGCTGGAATGTGGCATGATGACTTCCAATGATGCTGGTCCTGAAATCAAATTCAATTTAAAAATAATTGGCATCTCTGGAATTCTTTTTTTTCTAATACCAATGTAGTCAACACTGGGAGAAATGTTCCAGACAAACAATAGGTTATTTGAGACAAAAAGAAGCATTTTTATGGATTTCTGTAAGTGAGGCTCCACACAGGATGAAATTCAGTAACTGCAGCTGCAGAGGGAGACAGTAAATGGTGTTTACTACCAGCTGCAGGAGCCATGCCCTCATATTACAGAAGCCCTAAAAGGTTTGGGTTGGAGGGAACCATTAAAGGTCATCTAGTCCAACCCCCTGCCATGGGCAGGGACAAATGCACATGTACCCAAAAACACTTTCAGAGTGCAAATGAATTAGAACTGGGTGAATTAGTCTCTGTGAATAATTTAGCAGCTACATTTTACATTAATTGTTGAATAATTTATTCACAAATACATTTTCTCAATTATATGACCTCTGCTGCAAAGTAATGAATGTTATTTGGCAAATAATTTACTGTAGAATATTTATATGAACACATTAATTCTGTATAAATTTTGCTATTACCCCATTACTTCCAAATTCACTGTTTGAGAAATCTCAGCAAAAGACAGCAGCCATCTTTTGTAAGTAGCTTCTATTGCCTGGTCTGGTTCATCCTAATTCAATGTCTCAGTACATATTCCAAAATATTTCAGCTTGTTCTGGACACGTTCCTTCAAGATAAAGCCTGGAGACCTCCTGGAATAAACACAGTGATGTACAGGCAGGTGCAGATACAGGAGGATAGACCGGGGGGGAGCAGCAAACCTGGGGATTATTCAGACAGAGGTTTTGGGGGTTTTTGAAATGTATCTGCCAGTATTCAAAGTCTCACTGAGATTTGAAAGGACTAAACACATACTTCCAAGGCTCTTGAGAAAACCATAGCCTTTGCTGGAATAGATTTTATCTCCGTAGTACAATGATTTAAACTACTCCTTATTTAAGCACCAGGGAAGCAGAGTGGGCACAGCTGGAGTCACAGTCCAAAAAATGGAAAATACCCAGGCTGCTTTACAGATATCATGTACCTTGGGCCTTTAGGAGAAGCAGGTGGGAAACTGGCTGCAAAAACATGAAACTGGCCTGAAATATATGTAATCAACACAGCCTCGGGAACCTTTCAGAAAACAACGTTTGCTCTCTCTTCTTAGACATGAGCAACATACCAACTCACTGTCAAAGGGCTGTGCTGGATTTAACCCTGCCTTCAGGCCAGGCACGGCAATAGAGAAGCTGCAAGGTACTGCCCTGCACCTGCAAATGCAATGGAGGAGCATTAAAACACCTGGACAGTACTTGAAAGGATGTTTGGTTCATTGATTTATAGCAAACATACAAAACTTAATTTCTTCCAGCCGTGCCCTCATGGCTTTCAGTTCAGCAGTTCTCCTAGCCAAGAGCTCCAGAGGAACATGAGACACACAGGCACTCTGGCTGGAGGGCTCCAAAAGAGGATTTTGCTGCAATTTGCAGAAAAAAGCAATGCAGCAGCAAAGCCAGGGACAAGTTCTGCAGGATTTCATCACCCTTTACTTGCCATTTTTAATGATAAGCTGACATCTTAGAAAAAAATTACTGCTGAATTTGCTTAACCAAATTGACAGTTAAAAGCAAGAGTCCCCTGCTATTTTCAATCACACTGACAGCTGATCTTTTTTCTGGAAGAGAATAGTATATTTGACATCAATATTTAACAAAAAAAAAAATCCCTGTAAACATGAAGACTGGTAATTTTGAGTTTCTTCTATTTTTAACCAAACAAACTACTCGTTGGGCTGATACTGGGGGACCTGTGATTTCCCATGTTTATAAGTCAATCAACCATCTGGGACAAAGAATATAAGCAAAGGGATTCACCCACTTCTGAGACCCCTTTCCAGCAGCATTACGTGTGAATACTATGGAGCTGATGTGGGTTTGAAGAAACTCGTTGATGGCTTGGTGTTCTCTGCTGGGGAAGGAAACACAGGAAAATCCTTGCCCTCTGTAATTTAATGCCACCACTGCAGATTGGAACACCTCAGATTACACCTCAGGTAAAGAGTATAAAGAAGAGAAACAGCACAGTGTACATTTGGGATGATTTCATCTCCTTCATCCAGAGAGTAAATGTTGATCGAGACAAGACCTTTATCCTGCAGGGATCACATATATATTCTCTGCCTTTTTTGTACCTTTTGCATGCTTTGTCCTGAACAGAGAAAACCAATCTTTCCTTCCCTGGATTTTGAGCTTCTCTTGCCCTGAGTCTGAATAGAAACAACAGCCAAGACTGCTCAGGAACTGAAGAGCTTCTCCTGCCTTGCTTCAATTTATTCTTTTGTTTGTTTTTTTCCCAAACATAACTGCTTAAAATTATTTTTCACTTTCCTGTAGTAACCTTCTGATGAATCTGGAGAAGGTTTGCTCATACACTGTCTAGAGCCACAAAAGAGAAAGTGAGCCATAAAAGCTGTGGACTGTCACTGCAGTTTAAGCTAAATGATTTCTCTTTTCTGTGAATCCCCTCCTATTCCAATAATAGTTCATATAATTTATTCAAATACATATGGAAAAGAAAAGATTATCTGTCTCACATACACTCACAGATGGACTTGGCTGCAAGAGATGATTATCAGGTTGCAGCCAGCTCTGAACACAGACACCAGGCTAAAAACTTGTGGAGTCGCCTCCAGTACCATTCCTTATCCATATCACTGGGTGTGTAATTAGATGACAGATCTTGATCTTCACACAACAGGAGTCAGGTTTATTTTTGATTCATTTTCTGTCCCATGCCTTGTGTTTCTAGTATTTGTTATTTTGATTTTAATACCTCGCGTCTATAATTCCCTTCTAAACAATTTATCATGTAATTGATCTGCAGCTGGAGGAAACTGAGGAGAGACTGGGAGATTTGCCACTTTCATTTTACACCTGCTTGCTTACACATACAGGGTGCTTCTTTTCCACGCTCATTCTCTGCATGTCTCTTTCAATATAGGCAATCATCTTCAAAATAACATCTCTAAGTAGCTTCCCAAGGAGAGACTAGCTTCTTTTTCTTCCTTGCATTTGTCTCTCCAAAAGATACCATTAATAGTGTCCCTTGGGATACTTCAGGATTACCTTAGGATGGACTTCCCCCATTATTTTCATCTATTTTCCGTGTCTCTTACTCCAGTATTTGGCTTCTGTGTCATTCCCCAGAAAACATTTCTTTCTGAATTAAATAAAGCTGCCTCTCTTAGAAAAATTGCACCAGTGCAAAGACCACAAAAGAAGTGGTACTTTAAAGATACATAGATCTTGAGACACTCCAGTAAAAGGGGACACAATCCGGTGACAATTCATTTCTTACAGTTGTTCCATTTGCTCCCAGTCATGGCTACAAATGATGGTGATCTCAGTTCTGGATCTGTGAACAGCTAATGAGTAGGAAGTCCTTAACTGAGGTTCTTGGCTGCCTCACAAAACAGCCTTTTTTTTATAAACCAGAAATGATAGCAAAGGGTTGAGCATTGTTTTGGCTGGGTTTGCTTGACTTGGTAATTCTCACTCTCATGTGACCATGGACAGTATAACATCATGTAACATCTCCTTCTCTAGGTAACAAGAACATAGTTGATCTGCTGTGAGGAGCCAATTTAGTTTCGATTTGTTTCAACACTGATTGTCAGAGGCATATGGAGGAGGGATTGCACACGAGCCACTTGCAGGAGCCAGAACTAGAAGAAGATGGGAGAAGGCCCTGTCTCTGAGGACACTTTGCCTGGCAACCATTTCACATCTCATATGGGACGGGCAGTCAGCAGGAGAACACCAAAAACACTGTACCCTCCAGACAGCATTCCCTGTCCTGATGGTGGTAATGCCCACTTTTTTTCTCTCTGTCTCCCCTCTCCCTCTCTTTCTCTCTCTCTCTCCTTCTCCCCCATTCCTTTTCCATTTTCCTTCCTATTTATCTGTCTTTTCTAACCCTCTTTAGTAGGGCCAACCTCTTTTTTTTGTTGTGGTTGTTTTTCGTTACCAATAAATGGTTCTCCGATACAAGGTTGCCTCAGTTGACTTAATTTTGTTCTAGACCATTTATTTTTAAAAGAACTCATCACCATTCCCACAGTGGAACGTGACATCTGCTTTTTTACCAAATTCTGGGCTAGGAGCACCATTTAGTACACAGTCAGAATAACTCAGCCCTCATTTTTACTGTCTAGCTTTTTTTCAGCTTTGGTTTTTGAAGACCCTGAGGACAAATCTCTTGAGCAGCTTCCTGGGAAGGTCAGGATGCCCTTGGTCCCAGATGGATTGACGCAGGAGGCTCCAAAGCCCTCAGCACCTGTTTTTCCTTCCCATATTTGTCTACATCTTTCCTTGTTCTCCCACAGCTCTATCACCTGAGATGGTTTTGACATGCTAAATCTGATTTAGTTTCCTTGTATTTCCCCAGGGACTTGAATTGCTCTTCATGGCCCATTTAGTTTTCCTACAGAGAGAACATCGTTTGGTGTAAATGTAGTGCCCCCAGCCTCAGGAACAGGAAGAGGAGTATGGAGCAATTTCAAGGCTGCTCAACTTCTTTGGCCCTTACTTTGCTCCTTTCCATCCATGCAGGATCCCCCCTAGACTGACAGAGTTTTGATGGAGCAGCTATTTGATTTCTCTCATTTCATCCATTCTTTGCATTGTCTGCTTGAAAACATGGCCCAGACGCAGCTTTTGTCCCTCATGCCCAGCAGTGAGATGTCATGCAGTCTCAACAACACAATCTCACCCTGCAAAAAGGAAAAGGAAAAAAAGACAAAGAAAGAAAGGAAAAAAAGTCTTCAGGCAAGTAAAGAGCATCAAGTCCTATAAAAAAGCAGGCTATGTTTCTTAATCACCACCTTGCTGCCTGCAAGAACAGTATTTCCACTCTTAGGAATGACTTGTTTTATTTCTCTTTTTTTCTGGCCAGCAAATGCTCAGCTGACAGGATAGCAGCACTTCCTCATTACCTTCAGGGAGACAGACATGCACTACTCAAAGCAGTGAGAGCAAATCCTCTGCCCTTGTCCAAAGGCACTGAGACAAGAAATGCAGGCCCTCAGATTCCCTCTGGGTTTCAGATACGTGCAGCTCACCTTGTTCTGTGGTATGGCCTTTTCCTCTCCCCTCTGCCTCATTGCTGTGCATTTGCTGTGATGACACAACAAACACCTGAAGCCCCACACGATACGTGGCATTAAAGAGCCTTATCTACAAATGCTCACACTTTCCCAGATGAAATTTCCTGATCCAAGATGGAAAATCAGGTGCAGCCTCACAATAAATATCAAGTCAATAACTCTGGAGTGTTCCCAGTCAAGGCCGGTCCCTCAGTGCTCTTCTGGGCTGCTTTGCCAACACCATAAACTGCCAGAGTGAAGGAGCTGGATGGGAGCATTTTGAAGAAGTACATGGTTGTCTCCCAAGCAGGCTTTAGAAATGTAAACCTGTGTAGGAGGATCTGTGCTTCAGGCTGGCTCCTCTGAAGTGAACAACTTCTAATTAATTTTTTTAAATACTGCTACAGGCTCCTCTTAAATTAAGGCAAAATGTCTTCTATTTTCCTTTACAGAAAGGCATTGTAAATTACACTTAATCTGATTAGGTAGGGAAAAAATGAACCAGCTGTACTTCTAGGAGTTTTATATATGTCCTTTTAAGCAGCATTTGAAAGAACACTCTTTATATCAACCTACTTTAATATGAGGTAAAGCACATTTAAACAGTCAATTTAAAATACCACACAATTATAATATTATTGCAGACCCCTTGTTAGGAGGACACCTTACAGAGGGAAAAATATTTGAGCAAAAACTGCTGTCACCAAATTGTAATTCACTGACTCTGTGAGTGTAAAAAGATTAGACCAACAGAAATTTAAGATTATCCACCAAGGAAATGAGCTTTGAAATCTGTACCACAATGTATTTGGTTACAATTTCATTTCTGAGAGAAATTATATTTTAAAAGTTACATAAATACTTTCAAATTAGGAAAGATATACTGGGGAATCAGGAAGGCATTATGTCTCCTGGCCATTTCCTCCATCCAGAGGACTTCATTTTACAAAGCAGATGAATCACCTTACCCACATGAGCAATGAAAAGTCAATTCATCATTTTAAATCAGTGGTCTCTGCTGACTCAACTGAGCCTTGGAGAAGGCCCCTGGTGCTGGATGTGATGGTGGAGGCTGCCCTGGATACAGTGTTTCGGCACAGCAAGGACCAGAACCTCAGCCTAACTCTTTCTCTGTTTTATTATATCACCCCTTTGTTTGCTAGTAGAAGAAGGTGTGAACACGAAGAGTGGCATTTATGAAAGAGGTGAAATTGTAACCCAGCCTTTTCATTTGTCCCATGTACACAAAACTAGACCTAACATTCAACTCATGACTGGTGTGATCTCCTCAAAGAGGTCAGGACCAGAAGCACGAGGAGATGTTAAAAAAAAGGTTTCAAACTTACAAACAGCTACAAGTAAACAGAAGTGTTTAGCAGAATCCCACTCTGTGACCAAGGTGTGTGTGTGTGTGTGTCATAGCAGGGATGAAACTAAAAGGAGAGAGATTGTAATTTGTGTTAGGTGATATGCTTAAGTGAACAGTAAAGAACTGGAATAATTTGTTATAAGATTTACAGAGATCCAAGAGAATATGAAGCACTTACAAGTATGACATGCTGAAGAGAATTCTTCATTTTTGAAAATGGCTTCTCAGTGGCATTCAGGAGTATTTTGCCAGCTCCATTATATTTTTATTGGTGGCCTCTTGTCACCTGATATTGAGAAAACCAAGGCGAGGTTATACTTTGTTGCTGCTTTCATATTGTTACTTCCCCATTAACTTCTGAGCCTCAAGACCTAAGGAACTTTTTTTGGGGTAATGGGTGTCAGCTGGGGAACTCTGAAGACAATTGTTGCTGCTAAGTGCAGAAAATCTGGACCCTTTTCTACACTCTCAGTCCCACCCAAGCTCTTAAGAGAGAATTTAGCCCATGACTCTAAATGGCAGGCACAGAACAGTGGAGAAGTCAGTACTCTGGAGATCAGACCACCTCAGAAAGGAGGAGAGCTGTCATTCACAAGATGTCTCTATTGCTGTATACTTTACCCAGTGCAAAATGACTCATCAAACTTCATCATCTGTAATCCAAAAACAGGTAGGAAGTGAAGATAACAAGCAGCAATAACAAAAGTGCCCCTTCCTGGAAAAGTATGGCACTTCTTTCACACTAACCAGCACAGATTCACAAAAATCTGCCTGACCTTGCTCATTTGGTCAGATCTTCTGATCAGAGACCCACAAACCAACTCCTATCTCTTAGGGAAGGATATTGGTTAACTTGTTACAGAAGCATCCCACCTTCTAAACCCATGAAAATCTAGAACAGTTTAATAATCCTCACCAATGATTACCAGAGTTTTAACCACTTCCATTTTGAAATTCAAAATAGACATAACACTTGGGCACCTGTAATTATCTTTAGGGAAGTGAAGGTTTCCATTAGGTTAGGGCACTTCACCTAGATGAGGCAGAAGAATTACAGGATTCAGGGACCAAAACCTGAAAATGCACAGGCTCTAATGCAAAACAGGATTCACATTTCTGGCGATGAAGACAATTAACCACAGGAACCCAGGAAGGTGATAGATTCACCTCCTTAGCAAGTGAAGATTGGATAACTTTCCCAATCGTTTACTGTAGCTCACACATGAGACAGTAAAAAATAATAGTTATTAAATGACAGTTTTCCACTTTGTGTTATACATGATGTCCGAACAATGACAATGATTCCTCCTGCCTTTACTGTCAGCAAAATTTGCAGTTGTTACACAACTGCATTTGGATTCTTTATCACAGAATAAACTTTAAAAGAGGAAATGATATTGTTAAACCCTAGAGCTCAGCTCACCAGTACATGGCATGCAGCTTGTATTAAAATTAAGTTGTAAAATTGGTATGTAAATATCATACTATCTATCATTCACGATTCAAAAAGCAGCCAGGAGGACGGGAACCAAAATAACAAAAGGTGNACAACTGCATTTGGATTCTTTATCACAGAATAAACTTTAAAAGAGGAAATGATATTGTTAAACCCTAGAGCTCAGCTCACCAGTACATGGCATGCAGCTTGTATTAAAATTAAGTTGTAAAATTGGTATGTAAATATCATACTATCTATCATTCACGATTCAAAAAGCAGCCAGGAGGACGGGAACCAAAATAACAAAAGGTTTGAGCTGTAATTGTATCACTAGGCATCCTTTATGCCTCTAATAAAGTACTAATAAATACTAGTTGCTGCTGAGAGGATGAAAAGCTGATAGTACCCTGGTTGATGTTGCAGTACAAAGGAAGCAGAGAATCCTCATCTGTAGATAAAAGAGACATAAGCACTAATGAAGACATGCTTAAAAAAAAGAACTCCCTCCCAGTCTAGTAGCCTGA
The DNA here is from genome assembly GCA_013397395.1 of Sinosuthora webbiana. Taxonomy (NCBI): domain Eukaryota; kingdom Metazoa; phylum Chordata; class Aves; order Passeriformes; family Sylviidae; genus Sinosuthora; species Sinosuthora webbiana. The sequence continues at coordinate 97,822 of VXBN01014245.1, forward strand.
AGGCATCTTAAGTGAAACGTCTGAGAATGAAAACCAATCTGTTTAATTAATGCTGAACACTAATCGTTAATACCAATTACATAACAAAAACTACCTCAAGACAGGGATTCATGCACTAGGAAACTAGATACAGTAGACAAAACAACAATTAAAGACCTGAACATATTTGGTTCTCTAACAAGTTCTAGTACATTTACACGTGTGTAAATACAGGCTTGTATCCCTCAGCTGTGACATGGGTGAGCCGTTGGGGCTGGTGAGCTCTGTGATGTGGGACTTCCAACATGACCTGTCATGTTCACTGCCATGGTTTACCCCTCTTCCCCTGGTGAAGCTAGAGGCTGCTATTTCCCAAGCTTTTCTCATCACTTGTTTGGCTTAACTGGTCCCCGAGTCAGCATTTTGGGAGTAGAATGAGCCAGAGCATAAACAGCAGCTGTTCACAGACTCTTCTCAAGCAGCAGTGAGGTGGCATCAAATGAAGACAGGAAGTGACAAGTTCAAAATACATGAAGGAAGTTACCAACTTCAAATACTGCAAAAGGTTGCAGATGCTACAAAGTACAGAGATTGCAAAAGTGAAGAAACATCAGCATCATGGATGCAAAAGGAAATAAAACTCTACTGAGTTGGAAACTGGAACTGCAAAATGTCAGAAAACAGCATAAAATCTGGGAATGATTTGTGTGTTCATCCGGTCTTTCCCATTCCTGTTGCCTGAGGCTGGCTATGGTTGCACATGAAACACAGTCCCTTCAAGCACTTCATCCTTTTACTTGGAGATTCTGAGATTGCACCTGTCTTTTTTTCTTCTTCCTCTGTTAGGAACCTGCAGTGATCTCTACAGTGAATGCTAAGGGGGCTCACTATAGGGTTTTCAAACAGCTGAGTAATATGGTTACTTGGTGGACACATCTAATTCCATGTCAAATGGCAAACAATGGGGCTGGTTGCCTTGTCTGTGGCATGCTTCCATTTTAATCACACCTTGACCCCTTTGCCTTCTGCTGCTGCAAAGCTGAGAGATCCTCTTAAGATGGAAAAGGCAACCCTGCCTCAACAGCTGCAGCCAGCTCTGCTCTCCTCATAGGGCTGGAACTGCTGCCTGCCCACAGGTAAAATAAGCACAGCTCATCCCTCCACTAGTCAGGTTATGAAATTCTGATTGCTGAGTCCTGCCAGCTGCACTTCTGGAGGTGCTCTCAAAGGAGCACGTCTGCCTCTGGTACAGCAATCTTCACTTCCAAATTCCTGCAGGGATCCCTTGCTGTGCCCTTTGCTCCAGCACCCTTATTCCTACGTGCTGTTCTTCCTCCTTTAAATACAACAGAAAAGGCTGAGATGCCCAAAAGCAAACAATCCAAATGGATCATTTTCTTGTCTGACTCGGATCTTTGCGCTGTGCAAAGCTCACACTTCCTGCTGACTGGTGGACCCCAGGCATAAAACCTCAGCAGTGTGTCCAAGAGGTATAAAAGTTGATGTTATCAAGGAACTGCTGAGCTGCTGTGTCTGATACACTGCCCATAAAGCAGTCACTTCCAACCAGCTTAACACACCACCCTGGATCAGCTGCTCACTCCCCTCACAGCTCTGAAAGATGCTCACTCAGTTTAGGTCATTTGGCCAGAATTGGTTGTCTCAGGGCACTGTGCAAAGCTGAAGCCCTTTCTCTATCTCCCTCCCTCTCTGGTTATATTTCCTCTGCCTTCCCCTGAAAAGAATCAGAGCAGAATTTTGCTCAGTCCATCCACTCCCTTCTGTTCCTGCTGCCCATTAGCAGCAAAAAAGCTTTCCTTTGTCAGATTTGTTGGTCTGTGACTGACAAGCAATTACAATAAGTAATTTCATTTCAGTGGAAGATAATAAAACGTGATACCATAACTACCCACAGAGCCCCCAAAGTATTCATGTTCACTTTAATAAACCTGGTGAGATGCTGTTAATCTTGACAGAGGCTGCCCAGCAGGTGTTGGGGAGCTGAATCTTCATATCCTTTCACTGTTTGACGATCCTTCCACAGGGAAAGCTTCAAGCTGTTAAAATGCAATGGCCCTGCTCTATTTTTTAATTACATTTGGTTTATTAGAGACACAATCAGATGCATAACTAATCCTGGAGCCTGCCCTACCTCACCAAGAGGGAAAGGGACATCTGACTCATTTAGGCTCTCACAATCTCGGACGTGTGGAACAGTTTCCTTCTGGGAGACAGAGGCATTGAAAGGAAATACACAGCAGAGGGGGAATTCTGTTGCTTTCAAAAACACATCATTTTTACTGATATTTCCCTGCCCTGCCTAGGGACATCTTTGACACAAGTTCCTTTTTTTATCAGATGTTTCTCCCGAAGCCAAGATGTGCCAAGGAAATGTGGGTGCCCATTTGCCATTTAAAATTCAGTCTACCCAGTTCAGTTCTGTTTCCTCTGGACCAGAGAGTAAATAAGCTGTGTAAGGGTGAGGGGATAGATGCACTTGGTGGCAAAAAATATAGGCCTCCCCCTTTAGAAAAACTGCCTTTACCAGCACTGCAGAAACATTAACTTCCCTTGAAATTACATTCCTGGATGCACAAGAGGAGGAGCAGGGAGAAAGCAGAATTTGCACCAGAAGCACATCAGTGTCTCAAAAGTGAAGTGATGCTTTGAAAGCATCTTTGAAAGCCTGGGTATTTCTCAGCACATGCATCACCTCAGTGCACCTCTGACCAATGCTCCTGCTCCTGAGCAAGCACAATCTCATCCTGCTACAAGAGCAATAACAAAACCAACCCCTCAACATCCTGCCAGCACTCCAGAGTGGATCATTAAACACACAGGATGTGCTGAGTCCAGAGAGGAGCTCAAAGCTGGAGCATGGCAATCTGAACAGTTCCCATTGCAGAGAGGAGCCTGATGCCTGATCTGTGCAGAGGGAAACAGGGAGAGAGGGAGCAGGGAGGTTTCCACAGCATCAATGGCACTTTTTGTACAAACCTAATTTCAAAATTTCTGTAGCCATAAACACAAAATAGTGGAAGTGAAAAGGCAGAGATCTTTCTTGGAGAGGGCTAGTTAAGGGGCTGAAATGTGAGGATGATCCTTTTAAATTAAAGGGAGAAAGCCAAAAGAGCTACTCCCAGCCGAGGCAAATGAGGCTACTGCTGCTAAAACTTCCTTGTCCACTTGAGAAGCCAGACTCTAACTACAAGATAAACTGGAGGGACAGCATGTTCCTCATCAAAATCCACAAGCTCCTCTTCGATAGTGTCCTGCTCATGTTAAATCCACAACTGTAATTAAATTGTTTTCTAAGCTCTTGAGAAGTAACTGAAATACTTAGAAATGGTCCAAGGAAATCCCAGGTTTTCTTCTGCTGCTCTGGAAGAGGATTCCTTCCCCTGCTACAGTGTGGAGTCCCATCCCATGGGAGACAGTTCTCTTTGAACTTCTCCAGCATGGATCCACTCTCATGAGCAGCAGTTCTCCAAAACTGCTGCAGTGTGAGTCCCTCCCTAAGGCAGACAGTCCTCCCCAGACTGCTGTGGTGTGGGTCACTCTTTCACGGGGTGCAGCCCTCCAAGGACAGGCTGCTCCAGCCTGGAAGCAAAGGGCCCCTCTCTCCACAGGGTCTCCCACTGGAGCCCAGCCTGCCCCAGGCATCACCTGCTCTGGCATGGGCACCTCCCCACGGGCTGTGGGTGGATCTCTGCATCCCCCAGGGATCCCCAGGGGCTGTGGGTGGATCTCTGCATCCCCCATGGATCCCCACGGGCTGTGGGTAGATCTCTGCATCCCCCAGGGATCCCCATGGGCTGTGCATGGATCTCTGCATCCCCCATGGATTCCCACGGGCTGTGGGTGGATCTCTGCATCCCCCAGGGATCTCCCTGGGCTGTGCATGGATCTCTGCATCCCCCAGGGATCCCCATGGGCTGTGGGTAGATCTCTGCATCCCCCATGGATCCCCAGGGGCTGTGGGTGGATCTCTGCATCCCCCAGGGATCCCCATGGGCTGTGGGTGGATCTCTGCATCCCCCATGGATCCCCAGGGGCTGTGGGTGGATCTCTGCATCCCCCATGGATCCCCAAGGGCTGCAGGGCAACAGCTCCTTCACATGGTCTCACCGTGCAGAGGAATCTTGGCTCCAGGGCCTGGAGCAGCTCCTCTCCCTCCTTCTCCACTGACCTTGGTGTTGCCCTGTTCTTTCCCTCACATGTTCTCACCTCCCCCTCCTCTCTGACTGAAAGAAAAAACTGTGCCCCACTTTGTTTTGATTTTCTTCTTAAATCTGTTATCCCAGAGGCGTTACCAACCTCTCTCACTGGCTCAGCTTTGGCCAGCAGCAGGTCCATCCTCAGAGCCATCAGGGACTGGCTCTGCCAGACATGGTGGAAGCTTCCAGCAGCTTCTCACAGAAGCCACCTCTGTGGCCCCCCTGCTACCAAAAACCAGGCTGTGCAAAACTAACACAGAAAGGCATGTGTATCATTTCAGTCTTCTATTCTTCAACCAATATATGTGCAAATCCTGTGGGATTTGAAGGGAACTCATTATTTGTGGTGAACACTGCTCTGAAACACACTGCATACTTGTCTCAGACAGTTAATTCCGCTACACTCCTGTCATTTCTTTACAGAAAATGAAGCTTTAGAAGAGAGGAGTAATAGATCTGTCCAAGATAGCTGAGCTGTGTTTTTCTCCAAACATTTCTCAAAGCAAAACTACAAAATGTTCCTGGTATTGTCTAGAAATCTACTTATGTTACATCATTAAATATACTTCCACTTATTCCAGAGGGTCTTCTTGAGTTTGCATAGTGAAAATGGAAAAAATTAACTTCTGTATTTCCTTCATATTGAAAACCTGGGAAATAAATAACCTTGGGCTTTCTGTCTTCCAAGAAGAGAGGTGATGTAAGAACAAGCTAAGTGCAGCTGACTTACCTCAGTCCAAACCAAAGAGAGAGCCTCTTGCATAAAATAAAAAGGTCAAGAGTATAAAGATGTGATCTCGATGGGGAAGAGAGCCAAGAAAACAGTTCAGTATTTAAATAGCTGATTAAATAAAATATAATTAGGGCTAAGTTGGCCCCTTTCCCAGAGTTCATAAACACACACAAGGAATCTCCTCTGGGGGCATGCAGCCTGACACGTGCCTTGGTTAAATCAGGCCATTTAAACAGCTGACCTTTTTTAGTGTCAGCTTCTGTTTGTTCACCCCCCTCTGCCCTCTCTGGAGCTACCCTTTCATACTGCTTGCCTCATGTCTTCCCCACCTTTAGATGTGTCAGGAGACAAATTAAATAAACCAGAACTACAACAGAATGAGAAGTTCCAGAAAGCCTTTGTTGTAATTCATTTCCCAGGTCTGTGGAGCAGCAGCCTGACTCACATTGCCTTGGAGGGTTTGGTGAGCCCAGTTCCCTAGAGTTTGGAAATCCCAAATTGTAGAAGACAAAGCTGTTTTGAGGGAAGCATTGCACAGAGCTAACCCAGGCAGGTATTTGATCTGTTCTCATCAAGCTCCCAGGTACTCCAAAAGCTCATTTTGCATCACTCCAGTCAGCTGATGTGCTCTCTGTTTGACTGGCACCAGTACCCCACTGCTCTGCTAAGCCTGAGGAACAGATTTTTAGCAGCAAATTAAATCACTTGAGCACAGCCCACCCCAACCTCTTTCACAACCTCTAGACAGGTGGGTTTTATTACATTAGCCCATTCCTCAGGCAGAGAGTTGGCTTCCTGTGTTGACACTGACCATACGGACATATGGTCCATATGGTATGGAGCACAGGGAATCCCACATTTAGAAAGAAAAATTCACACCAGTAAAGAACCTGCAGATGCCCAGAGAAAAAATAGGTGAAGAGTAGGATGGAGAGGCTGTAACTGCATTTCTCTCCACTTAAAAAGACTAAAGTCTGATTGCAGAAAACTTGAAGTCAATGAGAGTCTTTGCACTGCCTACAGGAGATTTTGAATCCCAGTTTGATTTGGGAAGAAGGGGGAGAATTGCAGTGATCAAGACTTTTTTTCTCTGAAGTGAAACATTACCTCTAGCTCGGGCTCTAGAGCTAGAGGTAATGAAAGGACAAATTATGCTGCACTGCTCAAGGAGATACACACATTTACCCTGCACAATGCGTTGTGCAGGAGGCACCTCCCTTCCAGGTTTGGATGCTTTTGTTTAATTCTGATTCCTGACAAAGTTCATTTGAAGGAGAAAAACATAAATTCAGAACATAACCTCCCATCTATATATGTGGGAAATGTGTCTATCCAGTAAGTCCAAATTCTAGTCAAACATCACCTCCCAGTTATTCTCAATGCCACAAATATTGATTAAATATATACATCCATACTGATTCAGTCTTAAATGATGCTCCACGTATTTTGCACACATGGCTGCTTTCACACTCATCAGAGCAATACAATATCAAACACTTTGAGAGGGATACAGAGTGAGCAGAGTCCTAAACAAACAGGGGAGTTCTAACGGTGTTGTATGAGGGTAATGGAGAGGATTTTGTACGTTTTGTTTCAGAGATCCTGAGAAATGTCTCAGGAGTCTTTATTATCCCCATTACAGCAGCAAAGATGAATCTGTGAGATGGAAGGCCATGAACAAAATGAACATAAATATTGTGGAGCTACCTAAGGTCAGAGAATAACTCACAGGAGCCTTACCAGACTTGCCGGGTTTACCGTGTGTTTCTCCATCCATCTTGTATAACATTCCTTTAAATTGTATCTACTGAATGTCAGGACCAGGCTGCCCACATGAAAACTTACCCTCCTGGCCGGTAGTTTTGCACTCACTTAGTCTTCCTTTCAGACCATTATGGCCCCAAGCTGGAAAGATCAGAAGAAACTGCTTGGAGATTTCAGCCCATTAGTTTAAAGGCAGAGAGTAAGATGAATGGAAGCTCCCTTTCAGTGGCTAACTGGGGGTGCCTCAGGACCTGTGAGCAGGCAATGTCATTTGCCAACATTATTTACAACCCTGTCCTTCTGCAATAAAAAGATGGAGTTCATCCTTCAGCTCCAAGAGCACAGGTAATAGCAGGGCTGCCTCTCAGCTGTGACCTTTCAGCTGCCTGCTCTGCCTCTCACCTCAGGAAGCTCTGTCTATACTGCCTGCCCTGAACACAGTCCTGGGGATGGTCCCCTCACAAGTCTCACTCACAGCACCCAGGGCTGTGACATGAAGATGCTGTGATTCAGAAAGAAAATGCTCAGAAAAAAGTCCTGGTGTCTGAGCAGCTCATCACACAGTGCTGTGATATAAATCCTCTCACTCACCACCACCCCAGATCAGAGACTCTGGACATAAGCACCAGGCAGAAAAGGAATTAGGTGGTGTATAGCTAATTGGTCAACTATTTAGGCAGCCTAAACTCTTTTGAAGGATGAAAATGTACCTACTTTCACTGACATCAAGGTGCTGGAACTGTATTGTGTCTGCAAGGGCCCAAAGACATGTTTTTGCTGGCACAATCATGAGGTTTGGCAAAATCATGCTGAAGTTTCTGATTTTTTCCATCCTGCTGAGTTAGAGAACTTTTGGGCTAAGAGGAAATCTTCCAGTTGTCTAAGTACAAAAAAGGCCCAGACCACAGCAGTGTAAAAGAAGAAGACACAACCACCGACCTTGCTCCAGGCTTTAGCCACCAGCCAGCCATGTTGGTTAACATATGAAGAGATTCTTTTGAATGTCTGTCTGTGCCAGACATGAAAAAATGACCACAAGGATATTTTTGTGCTAATTCTCTCACTCATTTAGATTCTTTCTCCTTACCCTTCCTTCTACTTGGTTATTCTGGTATGTTTTTCAAATGTGTCACAATTACCAACATTTTCTCTGTGACTGACCTCTCCTATGCTGCCACCAATATTTATTTTTTTTTGCTATCTTCTCTGCCTTGTTATATTTTGTAAGGAAACTATTTCCCTAGAACTATTATCCAGAGACTCAAATGTTCTTATGAACACTTACCTCCTCCAGGGTTGCAAGAGATTGTGATTTCACTGAGGGAGAGGGGCTGTCCTGAACATGAACAGACCAAAATAGTTCATTCACGACTATCCCAATTATCCTCAATTTCCATGGTTCCCTACTCCAGTATATTTGATTTGTCCTGGTACCCTGTGGCACTGGAAGGAGGGAAGCCGGTATCAGAAAGCATGAAAGATGAGGTGGGTATTCCCACCTCCAGGACAAGCTACACCTTTGCCAGGCTCCTGCTCCTACTATGGGGCAGTGACACCTCTGCCACTTGCCCCTTTCCCAGAGGATGGCAGGTTACAAACCCACTCAAAACACCTGACAGCAGTCTGACCCAGTTTTCAACGTCTGACAAAGAAAGGAATCAAGACACACTGCTTTCACCTTCCCCACTTGAGATGGAGGTAACCCTGTCTCTGTCTCTCTCCCCGCCAAGAAAACACCACATTTCTAAACCCAGGCAATGACAGACTGCATAATGTAGATTCAGCATATTTTGCAATATATCTTGACTTACACATCAGCATAATGGTGCTCCTCCTCTCAGGAAAAGATTCTGATTGCCCAGATCAATCTATTCACAAAGGTGAAGAGAACTTCCTTTTAGCCCTTTAACAAAATTATCTCGGTCATCACAAGATCAGCAGCAGGCATCAGTTCACTCCTGCAAATTTGCAGAGTTTGCTTTTTTTTTTTTTT
>VXBN01014245.1:109013-306119 GCA_013397395.1 Sinosuthora webbiana
CACACACACACACTCTTCAAGCTCTGGCTTCACCTTTGTTTCGGTTAAGTATCCTTAAGTATCCAATACTTGGTCTCCTTGGTAACTTATGGGTGAAAAAATTCTTTAGAGAAAAGAAGGAACAAACCTAACCCCCAACACCAGTGGAACGGATTGCCCCAAGGTATTTTGGAGGCCAATGGCAAAAACTTTTTAGGAACCTGTGATGAAACCTATTGGACACTTGTGTGGGTGATTGCAGCTTGTGTGCACTCACAGCAACACATATCCTCAGCTACAAACCCTCAGGTGAGTCTTACAAAGGAAATCCCTCTAATTAGGCACCTGGAGATGTCATTTGTCACATGTCCTGTGCTGACCTGCAGCTCTGCATTTCCACAGCTGCTCCCAGCAGCCCCCACAGAGGGGGCTGTAAAATGTGTACCCAAGCCTCCTCTCCATGAAAGGTTCCTCTCAGCTGGGCAGAACAGCACAGATCTCTGTGGCTAAAGATCAAGGGGGAGTGTCAAAAAACAGGAGTAAAGACTGATGCCTGTCAAAGTCACCACTGACACTCCCTGATTCTGGCAGAGCTGGGATTTCTGCATTCATTTTGCTTCAATGTCAGCATGAGGGGAAGTGCAGAAATGTGTTGTCAAGAATTTTACTGGAGGAATTAAAACAGCCAATTTCAGGTTATCTTTTTGTTTAGTTACTTGTGGCATCCTGTCACCAAAGGGCCTCTCTTGGCTGTATAAAGCACTTCCTCGGCTTATTCATGTGGAAGATAGATGTGGGAGCACTTCTCTCATCAAAATGTTTGTTTTAAGGATAGATCAGAAAGCTGAACCATGACAGAGGCTCAAGAGGAGAGATGGCAAAAGGAGTGTTTACCAAACAGCTCAGCATTGGAGACATAAACGGACATTTGAGCTCATTTCACTGCATAATGTTATTAGTTATATGAAATTAGACTGTCAAATACAGCTCTATAAATGCAAGGGGAAAGCAAGAGGGCAAAAAGGAGAATGAACACACAGGGGACAAATCACTGTCACTCACAAAGGAGTGCCTGGCAGACTAAGAATTAAGTTCACTCCTCAGGGCAAGCCATCCCCAGCTGTTATATAAATACATTTTAATGCCCCTGTCAAGAGTACAGCAAGAAAAAGCCAGCGTTCCCCAACACAGTGTGTCAGGTGTTCTCTGTCATTCACAGAGCTTCAGAGAGCCGCATTTCCATTGCAGTTTTGTCACTTCCCCCTTTAGCAGTGCTCAGGCAGCTTCTCTGGGCCGGAGGGAGCAGGCGGTGAGTGTGGAGGACAGCCAGGGGCAGGGCAGCAGCGCCCAGTCAGTGGGGTTGGTGCCAGGCTCCCCTCGCACTGCTCATGCAATCGGGGAATCTCTTGGACTCCTCCAACCCCCTCTGGACTCTATTGCAACACCGGCATTTCCCGGCTGCTTGGCTTTTCTGCACGGGACTGACGGGCGGGAGGGGGCAGGGGAGAGCTGACAGAGCAGACCTCGCTCAGCCTTCACCAGGAGCTCTCGCTTCCCAGCACAGCCATTCCCAGGGGGAAAGGTGAGGTTCACCCTCAAGTCCTCAGCAGAGAGAAACGATGGTCCCGATCCCCAAAGTATGCAGTTACCTCCTCTTCCCATTAGTCCAGGTCCTACTGCCTTCCCTAACTGCAGCGTGGTTACAAACAATTTTGGGGTGACTGTGAGCCAGACTGGAGCCGATTTCTGCTAAAGCTACTACATCTTTTTTCGTTTTGAAGAGCCCTGCAGCGCTTTCTTCAGAAATAAATGCCAGGAGGGGACTTTTCCCCTTGCTGTCGCACAGCTGACAATGCTACAGCTGTCAGTCCTAAACACCTTCTCCAGCAAAATCAGAATTATTACTCCAAAATTGGCTCTATTTGAGATGAGCAGCTCTCAGACACAGTTCCATCAGCTCAAGAGGAGTGCAATCACGTCCCACCTTGTAAATGCACTTTTGGATTTCTGCTGCCTTTCCCTCTGAAACAGGAGTTTTGGCCCCAACTAGTCTGTGATCTCTGAGCTGGTAGGAAATACACGGTGTGTAGCACACAAGAGACCAAGGAGAAGGATATAATATGATTGAGCCATGAATAAGCAACTCAAATGGGAGACTGAAGGAGGAGCTTATTTCAAATGCAAGGCAACCCACAGCCAGTGCAATCCAAGGACCCAGGCTTACAGGGAGAGACAGGTTTTGTGTACACCCTTTGGGCACAAATCAGTAATTTGTTCTCTTCTTGGCATCAGGCCAGTGGAGGACATGGCACACTCATCCCTGTACTCCCAAGTTGTACCAGTACAAGAGTTTGCAAAGCTTTGCTTTAGCCAGAACACTGAAACAATCACAAAACCACTAAGCCTGTGAAAGTCACTGAAACCCTTCTCACCAAGTGAAGAGTGTAGCCCCAACAATTCCTCAGGTGACAACAAGCAGGAGGTAGCAAACATCACTTTCACTGCCAGAGAAAGCCAGCATCAGCACGAGGCACAGACTCAGAGGCACAGCCCATTCCTTGGCAGGCAGGTGTTGCCAAGGCCACACTAAGTCACTGATGAAGAAGATAATAGTGTTTTTGCTGCCCTTGTATCGCGACTTCAGTTACTTTGCTGATGTGAATATCTGACCTGGTAGAAACTGGCATCACCTGCTCCAAAGATGGACAATCCCAGCTACTGACCCAGTCCACAGGGGTGCCAGGGCTGAGGGACAGAGGCATCCTTTTAAATCAGAAAGGTTTTGCTTCTATGATTTGTTTCATTCTCATTTTGTTTCTAAATGGCTCTTGGTCTCATGCAACTGCTTCAGCAATAGCTCACGTACAGTTACATGCCAAGCTCCCACAAAACATGTTGGGAAGAGCTATTTCCCTGGGCTCAGCAGCCCCCGAAGGGAAGCATCTGCTGCTGGGTGCTGTGCTCATCCCCCAGTGATGCATGGGCCTGTCTGAGCGTGGGCTGCGCTCCAGTGCTCACCCCCTGCGAGGGGCACCTTCCATCAGCATCGCTGTAGCAGCAGCTCTTTAAGAGACAGTGTGGGATCTCATATTTCTGGAAGCACATGCCTGCGATTTACAACCTTCTAGCCAGCAGCTCCACAACACAGATTACTTAATCCATCATTTCCAGGAGGGGAAGGCAGTTGCTAAGGCACAGGGAGGTTTCAGATGGGTGAGACTCGGTCATTTTATAAGTAACTGCTTCAGACAACACACAAAGCTTCAGCCAGCAGCAAAACTGCTTCCCCCAAACCTGAGGCCTCATCCTGTCCCTTCCCTACCTATACATAGCCAAAGACTCCCACCAGAAATACCACACCAGTGATTCCACCTACAAATGCACACAAGACACAGAGGTGCCTAGAGAGTTGGCCTTACCTTCCTGAACTTAGGGACAAAATCCCGTGTTACAAAAGAGTTTCCCTATTCTCAACCACGTGCCATTTTACTGTCATACAAACACAGAACCATTTAGGTTGCAAAAGACCTCTAAGTCCAACCATTCCCCCAACATTGCCAAGTCCACCACTAAAGCATGACCCCAGGTGCCACATCAACACAGCTTTTAAATCCCTCCATAGGTGGTTACACCAACACTGTGCCAGGGCTCGATAATCCTTTCAGTGGAGAAATTTTTCCTAATATCCAGTCTAAAATAGCCACCACTGATGATGGCATAACAGCCTAAATTATTTCAAATTTCATCTCCATTTGCTATGAATATTAACCAGCAGCACAATGAGAGGAAGAAAAGTGTTTTCTAGAGATATATTTTCACTTGAGAGACCTGGCCACAAGGCTGTTAAAATGTAGGATGGAGGGAAGAAAGGGAGGGGGATCATGATTAGCCTGACTCTGTCTGTACCTTTAAGCATATCAGTGAAGAGCTTAATGGAATCATAATGAACATGTTCTTGGGTGCATGTGCTTTTCCAGCAGGCGTTGCAGCTCTTGTGTAAGACAGACAGCTCCATCTCCTGGGATATAGCTCAGTCCCTGGAACATCAACAGAGGCCTTGAAAGGACTCATCTTTGTTTTCTGTTTTTTCCCCAGTGTTGAAGAATCCCCTGTGAAAGTATTCAGTCATTGTGTGGGAGTAGGAGGAAGGAGAACATATTTTACTTTTTAGACAGCAGCTTTTTGGAAATGTCTAACACAACAGTGCCAACAACCAGCTTGCAGGCTTGGGGTTTAGAAAGACCATCATTCATTGGTTCATTCCAGTGGTTCCAATTTTTGTCCCTGGATTTCCCACTCTGGAGGGCACTGTTAGGCAGCCAAATCACTGTCCTTTCCCTGAAGGAAGTCAGCACTGCAGTGAAGCTCCCAGGGAAGTTCCCCTCGTGGTCTCTGCTGGTGGGAAAATCAGAAAAAAGCAGGTGGATGCCAAACTGGAAACTTCTGGGACTTTAGGATTTTATCACTCATGCTGCAACACTCCAAGTCACTTGGCTCCTGAATCTGGGAGCTGATGCAAGGCTCACAATAAAAGCACAGGGTTTGGTAAAGAATTGTTGGCTGAAATCACAATTAATCCAAATATGTAGGTCATATAAATGTGAAAGTCAAAATAAAATACATTACAAGAGTTAAAAGCAAGAATTTATAACAAACTATGGAAATGGTCTAAAAATACTTGCTGCAAGTACTTGTAATGAAATAATGACAAGATAAAACTGCAGCTCTTTTTATTAGACAATATTATTGAGCCCTTACGAGGACAGTGTCTAGCAGCTTGAGGGCAGGACTCAGTTCAAGGAACGCACATTACACAGCATACATAAATTCCCACTCCAGGCTGTATATCTGGAGGCATGGCCTGAAGGGCTTTTCCAAGGAAGGTCTGTAGATCAGTGCTGCTAGGGACCTGCAGAGCAAAGCTGTGCCCTCTCAGGTGGGACAGTTTACCCCAGAGCCTCCCCAACCACTCCCTGGGGCTGCCTTTCAGTATGAAGAGACCTGGGCTGCAGCGCCAGCCCATGCTGGGGCTAATGGATGAGCAAAGGCACAACGCTGGAGGACGTTAAAAGGCAAATCATAAAAAAATAAAATCACTCTATAGCTTTACAATAAAAATGGGCATATAAAGGAAGTTCAGAAGAGATTGCTACTTTGTTCTAAACCAAGTCTGAAATTAGATGGAATTCATCAGGCAGCTTTTGGGCCAGAGATACAATAAATGCTGATGTCGTCCTTACATCAGGTCTCTCATCTATTGTTGAGAATAGAAAACATAAGCTTATCTACAGTGTATCTTTTCCCTTGTTTTTTTGTTTCCACTGCTTTTCTCTGTGCTTTGAACAATGATTAAATTAAATGATGCTATAGATAATGCCCTCTTTATACAGGTACCCCACAAGTGGAGTGGTGGTGCTCTGAACTTGACAAAAATAAGCCATTGCATTTTATGCTGCAGAGGGCTGATCAGCTCATGCCGACAATGGGCAGTGACATGCTTGGGTGACAGAAATTGCCCTTAAACCATCTCAGCTATCTGGGGAAAGAGAGCAGAAGGTAAGAGGAAAGTGTGCCAATGTGCAAGAAAAACAAATTTATTGCTTTCTCCAGGAAGCAACTTACCATATCTTTAATAGCTAATGAACAGCTTAGTGTTTTCTTCCACTGGAGTTACATCTTTAGTGGGATAAGAATTTACGTCTACCCACTTATTAAACATTATTTTTAAAATGTGAGCTCTTCCTTCTCATTTCAGAGACAAGGAGGATAGAATATAGAAGCTCCAGAATGAGGTTTTCCAAAAGTTCTCACTTCATATCATCTCGAACACCAGAACTCAGACTGGCACACGGGGACAGAGCAGGGGTGTGTCTTGGTCCCTGATAGCCCTTGTCTTTCTCATAAGGTGCACTGCTCCAGAGCAAGGTGACACTGCTCCAGAGCAAGGTGACACTGCCCTCACACTGGCCCTCGGCACCTGTGCACTACAATGGTCAGGGAGAATGGAGGTGGGGAGGGAACAAAACCATCCAGAGTCTGCCACCAATCATCTCATATCCTCAACTGTGAGGTTTAACAACCCGTGTCATTAGCTTGTCTTGCTTCAAAAGTAGTTGTTCTGGGTTTGGTTTTTCCAGTGGATTTTTCTCCCATCTGCTACCTGGAAGAGGGACAATGCAGGTGCATTGCCTGACAGACAAATGGGGCAATTAGGAAACAGAAGATGTAGCCGGGTGCCAAAACATTCCATTAAAATTCCCCCTGCCTGGGGGCGGGTTGGGGGTGATACTGAGAGAAAAAGATGAGGGGGCTGCCCCAGAGGCTTGACTGGGTTTTGCCTGGTCCTGTTTTGGGATCAGGGGATGAAGGAGCTGTTTGCCTCCTTCCCTGCCACCCAGCACCCAGAGCTCAGGACCAGAACCGAAAAACCGGGACCGGCTCTGGCCGGACCCTCTGCCCACCGCGCGCGGCTGCAGCTCCTCACTCTCCTTCACCACAGAGATCCCACCCTCGTGAGGTTTCCCTGCACTGCAAGTCTGTTTGTTCTTTTTTTTTCTTTTGTTTCCCAGCCATTTGGGGGGTCCAGAGCCGACGTGTGGGGTATCCCTTGACGGCTCAGCTCAGTGTGGGAGCCCGGCAATCGCCGCCAGCTGCTGCCCGTGACCTGGGCCAGGCCACCATCACTGCGTCCCCTCAGGGCTCTGGCACAGCGCCCCCTGCAGGCGGGGAGGACTCACTGCACCTGCCCAGCCCGGAGCCAGCAGCGCCCCCGGTGGCCGTGAGCAGAACTGCACTGGAGGGGAAAGGGCCTGAAGAGCGGGAAGAGACGGTTTGGGGTTTCCTGCTCTTGCTTGTTGCCGCTGCTGGTGGTGGAGTTCTGTTTGTCTTGTTGTACATACGCATACTAGTAATGATCTGTTATTTCTTTCTTCACATCTTTGCATGAAAGCCCCATAATTTCAAAGTGATAATAATTTGGAGGGAAGGGGATCACAATTTCTATTCCAAGGGAGGCTCCTGCCTTCCTTGGCAGACACCTGTCTTTCAAACCAAGACAGCAGTGTTTTAACAAACAACATAAAAAGATTATCATACAAGGTCATTATCTCCAGGCTAGAAGGAAAAGAAAGAGGTTAATTGGCTAGAAATTAATAAACAAAACAAAAACCAAACAATATTACAACCATGGCCTAGAAGTGGGTAAAGCCAAGTGCAGTCCTGGGCTGGAAAATGTGGATTTAGAGCAAACTTTTAAGCTAATGTGTTTAAATTAATATGCATGAAACAAGTGTTTAAATGAATAGTGAAATTCTCTTACCCCATTCTTAAATAAATTGCAAGACTTTTTCAAAATAAGTAGATGTCAATATTGGTAATATAGATAAACATGTCTCCAACAAGAAACCTCTGTGGGTGTAGTCATCCTGGGCAGTCTGTTATGTGGTAGTCTTAAATATGAAAAGAGAAGCTCCTTTACTCTCTTGACTTGCACAATCCATCAGTGTCTGCAGAAGCCTGGCTCCCTGTGGGCTTCTACCACAGCTCATTTCCCATGGCACCAGTTAGTGCTTCAAATGCACCACCAGGAATGAAAAATGGACAAAGAAATTGGATTTGCCAGTGCTTCTCATGCCAGGCAAAAGAATAGGAAAGAGGAAGGGAAGAAAAAGCCTTCCTCCATTGTCAGGGTGTTTGCTGGAGGAGAGAGGAGCCAATATGTCTCTTTTTATTTCCTTGGGAAGGACGGAGTTAAGGGTGAGAGCCGATGCTGGTGCCAAGACACTGTGTGGAAGGGGATCCCTGCTAAAGTCAGGTTGGAATTACTGCTGCACTGCCTTGCCAATGCCACCAACATTTCCTACCTGCAGAGACAGAACCAAACCACATGAGATGGGGTCTAATTAAATTACTGTGTGGTTTCTGAAATATGAGTGCATCCCAAGACTTTAGCAGCATATCTTGATGTCTCAGTCATAGAATCAGAGAATGGTTTTCCCTTCAGAGAATGGGCTAGAAGGGAAAATAAAGCTCATCTTGTTCCAACCCCAGCCATGGGCAGGGATACCTTCCACTGGACCAGGTTTCTCAGAGCCTTGTTCAACCTGGCCTTAAACACTTCCAGGAATGAGGCATTCACAGCTTCTCTGGGTAACCTGTTCCAGTGCCTCACCAGCCTCACAGGGAAGAACTTTTTCCTCATATCTAACCTAAACCTACTCTTAGTTTGAATCCATTCCCACTTGTGCTGTGATTACATGCTCCTGTAAATAGGCCCTCTCAGTCTTTCTTGTAGCTCCTTCACGTACTGGAGGGCCATAGTGAGGACACCCCAGAGCCTTCTCTTTTACAGGCTGAACAATCCCAATTCTCTCAGCCTTTCTTCCTTGTGGGATCAAAGAAGGATTGCCTTGCAATCTCAACAAAGCCCACCAGCACAGCTTGTGACAGAAAATAATGAAAACTGGATCTTGATCAACCAGGAAGCTACCCAAATGTAAAGAGAGTTGGGAGTTTGGAAAAGAGCCCCCAGCAGACACATCTCAGCTGATCGACCAGGGGAAGGTGTGGGAATAGATAAGTCCCTTCCAATCCAAACTATTCTATCCTTTATGCCATGGGCTCTAAAGTGTCTTTGCTCTGAGCCACAAGCAAAAAGAACTGGAAAAAAATTCAGCAGTATATAAGAGCAAAAAAGCCATCTGGAACATTAAGTCTGTCCCACCTTATTTCAGGGAACTCCAGCCATGATATGGGGCTATCTTAGAGGATTAGGCCAGCTCACCTCAGCCATGGGCACACTGAAGGGTCATACCTAGAAAAGACTCCATCCCTTCTCAGCTCAGCCTTTCTAATAGGAGCTGGAAGTCTTTTCCCTATGTACTATTCTTCAGTCCTTATACCTGACTCAGTACAGTGAAGACAGACATCACTTCTCCAAAACCTGCAGTCCTAAAGATGTAGCAAATCATGTACCAAAGAGCAGTTAACACCTTAAAATCACAACTGACTTCTGAAAGTGCTGGCTACTGTTTCTGGAAGGCAATTCCTTGAAGTACCTTGTTTAAAAAAATACCAGTTTTCCCTCCTTTCTGTTGATACTTGTGACAGGAGGATCTAAGGTCTCAATTACTCTGCTGTGCTGAACCCCACAGAGATACCGTGTTGCAGTCACCCTGAAAGGAGGCACTTAATGAGATTATTGAAAAGAGTAATCAGGCACTAGGTGAAACACAAATCTCTGGCTGTTTGGGATTACTGACTCTAAACGACAAGCTGAATTATTTTTCTATTGCATTTATTCACAAATCCATACAAGCTCTTTATCCTTACTTCAAAAATAGTAGTGTGCTTCAGAGAATTACACTCCCTGTCACACTGAGACCAGAGGTCACTGTGGCTGGAACTGGAGATATCAACACTCCAAGAGTGGAGTGGACTGGTGAACATGGAAAGCTTACTCAGCAGGTCTTCCTTAAGGAACTTTGCCTTCCCTGAATTTCTCCTTTCCAAGTCAGTTCAAGAGGTGGTGGTATGTTCTCAGACACTACTGAGTAACAGCAACATCCCCATATTTTCCATGCACTGTTTTCCACACTGGTATTTTCCCTGGTGGGAGCACCTGTGTTTGTAGCTACAGGGAAACTGCCAGTCTCCACAATCCCAAAGTGCCCTGTGTTCTCAGAGGCAGAGAGCACTTTAGTGCCCATCAGTAGAAGAGCTGTTTACACTGGTGGAAGCAGATGGGAACAAACCTAACAAAAGGACAACAGGACCTGCAAGACAAGGACTCTCATCCAGAAGTTTTCACAGCCAGCCAGTGAAAAAGAAAGGGGAAATTTAATGAAAAACCTCAAACTGGCCTGCACGGTGGAAGATGTTTCTCCTATCTCTTTAGCATCAAATATATGGCCATAGAGGAGTAAAAGTAAGAAACTACATGGTCTCTAGAAGTCTTGACCAGAACAGCAAGTAGAGGAGTCTCCATCTTGGGCTGAGGGGAAGTGAAGAGTGAGAGGTAATGACCTATCTTTGATCTATCTTGCCTGTAATAAGGTAGGACATGTATCACAGTTCCTGCACCTGATGGGTCTGCTCCCTCCACAGTTTTCCTTTTACAGAAACAAGAACCACCACCAGGTAGATAAGCACTTCATTATAGCACATAAATAAGAACCAAAGGCAACCAGACCAGTTTTCCCATTAAATGCATATTGTCCCCATGAGCCTGAAATGAAGGCCTGGGTCTGAATGTATTGTCGACAGGAATCCATTTCCAGAGGCATCAATTATTATGACTGCAATGAATCATTTACAAAGCGCTGTAAATTCCAAACAGAGTTGAACAAACACAAGGCTTCATCATTACCCATTTCTCTTACAGCCTGAGCTGGGCTTGGAAGAGGTGCCTATCTTAAACAGGATTGATTGGAGGTATTGTACTCAGGGACCTGTACTCTGAAAAAGGGCTAAACTTTGTAAAATAAAGGGTAAATCAAGGTTAAACCTCATTCAGGCAGTTGCAGGGCTGCAGTGTTAACCTGCAGCAATGCCTGAATTTGGAATTTAGAGCTGGCTTGAGAATGCCTAAAGGGGAGGTCCAGGTACACCTCCTTTACCATGGGGATACTGTGTACAGAAGAGGCTCACATCTCTGGGGATGATCAGGAAACTCCATTGGCATCTTCTGCCTGGCTCTGGAGTGTCACTGTGCTAACCAATGGCTGTGTTCAAATCACCTGCACAGGGATAGCTCTGGCCAGTGGGAGTTTCTCCACCAGTATTAGGACTCAGAACTTCTCACTGCATCTTTTAGAACCAAAACTTGGGACAGATCCTGTGAGTGGTGCTGTGTGAGGGTTTCACAGGTAATGAGCATTAAGGAGTGAGAGCCTGTCCTGCACCCCTGAGCCATGAGTGACACTCTGCAGGCAGCCAACACGAGAGCAGATCCTGCTCCAACTGCTCCTCATTCTCATCCAGCTGCTAAAATCCACTGCTGTGAGCAGGCTTTGCAGACTGTGGGAGCTTCTAAAGCTCAGCCATTATTTTGCAAATCCCTTCCTTACAAATAATAATAATAATAAGCAATAGGTAGATGGCACAAACACGAGAGAGCAGCAAAATCAGCTCACCCGTTTAAGTCAGTTGCTCTTTGGGATATATTTTCTCTGCCAGACTTTTATTTTGAGTCCTGTCGTTCGCTTTCCCTTTCTTTTCTGGGCCAAAAAGCTGCTACTGGTTTCTCTGAGTCTGAGCACTGCCGACTCCTTTGTCTGAGCCAGCCACATTTGGAGCTAATTTCTGCCAGTTTTATCGACTGCAAGATCCACAGAGGCATTTAAAAATTTGCAGCAAGCCACAAAGGCCTTGTTGATCATTTAGCCAAACCCAGGGCTCTCTGCCCCCTTACCCACATCAGACCAGAGTGACTCCAGCAGGTTGAAAGGTGATGTGACTCAGGTGGATCCGGCCTCCTGCCAGTGAGATTACAGCCTGATCTGCAGGTCTGAGAGGCCATCTGGCCCAAGTACCAGCCCTGGACTTGATTTCACCTCACAGGGGCATCACTGGCAATATAACAGAGCAGAATCAGGCCTTTTGGAAGCAATGAAAGCTGAGATCCAAAGTCACAGGACTTGGCGTTGATGCTTAATCACTGAGCCAGCAGTGATTTTCTCATGCAGACATACCTTGAAATCATCCCCTGTATGCTGGCAGGGATTTGGAGAGACATGCTGATATATTCTGCAGTATGCCATATATCATACTTCTGTGCCATTTAAAGCATTGCTGTATCAGCCAAATCTCCACAGAATATTAAAAATATAAAAGAATTTATAAATATTTCACATTCAAATTCTCTGCTAACAGTTTGCAAACGTCCTGATGTAGCATAATGCAGTTGATGGCTGATTAATTTTCCTCAGTTTTGGGGTACATTTATCAAGTTGTGCCATTGCCCAAGTGTTGTGGGCAGTAATGGTTTCCTTTGGGGTCCATGTATGGCACGTAGCCCAACAGATCCCTGCCCCACAACCCACCTCTGATGCTTAGTCATTGAGCTTATTACAGATAAAGGATGCTGGGAAAAAAAAAGAAAAGAGCAACGGAAGGGTGGGCTTTCATGATGAACAAAGGCTACTGAAGACATCAAGAACTGATTCTCTTTCTCCCTTTCATTGCCTCACAGGAACCCTCTGCCATGAATTACTTCCAGGCTGTCAGTCCATCTTGCACACATGCTCCCCTGGCTAAACTGTGAGCCTTGGGCTGTGCATCCAGTCTGACTCAAGGAGCTTCACCTTGTCACTGTGCTTCCAGCCAAAATGAGCAAACTGTGCTCTCCTAGCATGGACAACAAGGGGGGCTGCAAGGGGGCTAGAGTGTTCCCAACAAAGGACAATAAATGATGCTATTTTTACCAGAAAAGGCACAAGGATAATAAATTTTCTGTCTGTCTGATTCACATGAAGGCACGTGAAAGACGTTTTGTTTCCCAATTTTCTTTCTGTTCTGCTGGATCTGAAAGCATGTCTTTGCATTTTGCCAGCTGGTTTCCTTTCTGGGGTATGTTTAAGTTATTTGTGAAGGCGAAAAAAAAATGCACAACTTGCCTTGCTTTCCTAAACCCAAAATAAATTCTAAACACATCAGACCTATTCCTCACTGGCCCCAACTGGCACAAGATGAGACAGTGGAGAGGGTTGATACTGGCCTCTTGGCTTGGAGCTAACAGTTCATCTGGCATCTGTGGTCTTGTCACCCTTTCCCTGAGATCTCCACAGTCACAGAGCTCAGGGAAGCCTGAAGGAAAGCAGAAACAAGGACATTCTGCCCCCTTTCCCTGCCAGGCCCAGCTTAAAAGGTCAGGCAAACATGGTCAACCAAATTACTCACACAAAGAGCTGAGAAAGAGGAAGTCTTTACTCAGCACACATTAGCTTTGGGATCAATACCTGGAGAAGGCAACTTCCTATCTAAACACAAACCTTCTCATCTTCCACAAGCCTTTTGAAAGCATGTCCCCTCAAGCTTGTGGAAAAGTCTGAAAGTACAGGAAACTTCTATCCAGCTCCATCAGTGGAAACCCCTACAACAGAAAGAAGTAAACCAAAGCTCTTGCCCACAGGCTGGGAATCTTCCAATTCAGGCTTTTGTGACTCCCACCCATCTGCACTAATACAATAGCAGGGCCACGCTTGGCTCTGTGGCAAACTCAGATGTGGTTGGCAGAATTGGGAAAGAGATATGATTGTGTTTCTCCAGGGAAAGTTGGTCATTAGGAGGGTATTATCTGGATAGTGGTTATATAAACTGTGCCTGAATGGGCTTTATTTACAATAAGAAAAATTGCCAGAAAGTGATCAGAACACATGCGGTCTGATGAAAAGGCTGCACTTGAGCAACATGAAAAGCCAATAATCTGTGAGGAAGTAGCTGTTTGATAGTTGGGAATTTTAAGCAGGCATAGTGCTGGGGGGAGCGGTATTTCAAATCTAACCAAAACATCAGTTTCAAAATTTCTCAGCAGTCCCAAAGCCTGTGTGAAATTAGGAGTACAAACAGGGACAAGGCTGCTGCAGCCCATGGGTCAGGTTCAGACCTGATTTAAACTTTCTCCAGACCCATGGTGTTTACAGTAGTGCATCCCCTGCCTCTGGCATGTGACCATTTCACACAGGCAAATTTTACCCTCACACATATGCCACCAAAGAGGTCATACACACCTGAAGGAAGGAATCTGCATTTATAACGCAGAGGATTTCCTTTTCATGAGCATGTTCCATGTCTCCTTGAACATGTATGAACTTGTGATGACCATCTAATTCCCATTCCTTCTCTCTTCCCCACATGGGTTTTTAGACTCCATCACAGAGAATCAGAGCTTTCTAGCTCATTCAGTATATGAAAACTAACTCTTAATAAGCCTTGTTTCCTTTTCCTTTCTGCTACATGCTTTATCTAATGTAGAGATGAGAACTGCCTGCAGGCTTCACTGTGTGGGCCATCCATGGATTTGTACACCTGCACTGAGATATGACCCCATTGCTTTCCCAATCCTGACAGTATTTTGGGGTTTCTGCTAAGCATTGGCCCAGATTTTCATGAGGCTTTCCATTGCAGTCCTCATCTCTGCACTGGTGATGGACAACTCAAAGCCCACTATTTCCCATAAGATCTTAGCTTTTTTTCTTAAAGGCATTATGTTACACTGTGTTGTACCTCACACTTCACTACTCAGTCACTACCTCTCCTGAAGATGTTCACGGGCTTCATCCCCTACCCTGAAGAACTCTGTACCACCAGAACAGACAGGCCCCTCCAAAGAGAGATTGCTATCTTCCCAATACACACATTTCAGATAAACAATGTGGAATTTTTTTTTCCACAAGACATGTGACTTCTAGACAGCAAAAATTAAGCAGGATGAGTGCTACTGCAGAGCTCTAATCCCTGAGTTCATGAAGGTCTAAGGCATAAGAAAGCTCCTTTGATGTCAATCCCCTCTACACAACCAGTCAGAAAATTCTGCAACTACCAGCAGAGCAGAATTAGTTTTAGAATTCTATTGGAAAAGGATTTTAAAAGCACAAGTTTCAGTTCTTTATCTCCTCAGACTTTCCCTTCTCTTCCCTCGTTGATAAGAGTGAGAGGACCCACAAGAGGCAGTACAGCACCTTCTGCAAACACAGCTATTTACTGACAGCAGCTCAGTGACTGTAGAGTTTCCACTTTTGCATGCAGGATAGGTATACACCTTCTGGGGTTTAGTTTCAATCTTTTCCTGCTCTCAAATGTAAGCGTCAAATTTAAAGTCTGAGAAATTTCTTCCCCATAGATCACAGGCCATACGTCCCCTTCCCACATGGTCACGGTCACCTGCAACGTTACACTGAGCATATGGAGGGAGATGGTTGTATTTATTCCAGCCTTGCTCCTTCAGCATGATTAGTCCCACATCTTCCAGTGCAGGTGCTGACACATATGGCCACTACGTTCATCATGCTCATCAAACACACAACACCAACTCGTTCCTCACTTTGAGCTTTACAGTACTTACAGATTGACAAAACTTACACTAGTTTCCCTGATTATTTTTCTTCCCCGTTCAGCTGAACACTGAACTTCCTGAACCAAAGAGAGAAGCACATGGATTGTTTATTAGGAAAGGAGTACTTTATGTTATGCATTGTTCTGTTAAAAAAAAAATCTTCCAGCTGTCCTGCAATTATATAAGGTTTTAGTTACTCAACATTTAGATAGGTGATCTTTAAGGAAAAGATGGGCTTTGAATAAAGTGTCTCCTTTCCTTTCAGGGTTAATGGCGAGCAACATCCAGTTCTGCAGCTGGCAGGAGATTGGTTTTGGAAAGGTGACAGTGACACAGTCCAGCTCTTCTGCCTATTTGTATGTTTGACAGTCTGATGCCAAAGCACTGAGCACAAAGGAAATTATCTTTATAAAGCTGTTTGAAATTGTCTTTAATTTATCAGCTTTCAAAAAAGTCTCTTTTTTTCTTTAACAAACACTCTCACTAAGCACTCATACTTAGAGATTTGAGGGCTTTTCTGCTGTACGGGAAAAAAACAAAACCATTTTGAAGACCCTTCTTGAAGTTAAATGAGATCAGCAATTTCTTTTCAAAACAGAAGAATAGTCACGTGCAATTTCTAAGATGTTGCCAAAACTAGACCAAAAAAAAACCCCAATTTCACAACACAGAACATATCTATCAGCCATTTGGATGCTGAAGCGTTCTGGTAAAAATCTGCTTGGCATAATTACACTCTGTACAAAGTTCCCCACTGGCTCAACCAGAAATTGGGTGCTGTTTGTCCTGTCTTAGCAAAGAGAAGTCTGGTGGCATGGCCACATCTTTAACTGGATGCCTACTTCACTGCTGCTACTTGGTTCTTAGCAAAACACACAGAACACCTACTGTGCCATTCATGAATGCATCGCATTCCCAGGACAGCTGGCAGCCACTGCTTGCTTCCTAAAATATTAGGATATGTGTGTTCTTGCTTCTTTTCCCAGATGCAAACAGTGAAAAGGGAATCCGCCCATGGAGAGATGGAGATAAGCTACAAATCTCTTTGATCCTTTCCTATCTGAGGAAAGAATCCTCTGGGATCTCCATAAACCCCAAGAAAGTAATGGAAGGTCTCCCAAGAGGATTGAGGCCCCAATCAGAAACTCCATCCCCATCATGGATATTCACAGGTATATTCTTACAGTACTCTAATAGAGCAGGGATATTTCCCTTGTTTCATGGAGGGGCTGAGATAACAGGCAAGGTTTGAATTTGATCAAGGCCTGAAATAACCACAAAGTATTGACTCACAACAACACACAGCCATGAAACTTTGCCAGACCTGCATCTTTATTTGTTTAATTTCCTAAAAACTCTGATCCCAGGTGACTGCTGCTCTGAATGCTACCTGCTTTCCACAGCTCTTTTTCCTGTTTAGGTGTCAGGACCAGCAGAGCACCATAGCTAAGGCACCAGGGTCACACAGATGCCCCAGGGCACACCAGCTGCCCACAGCAGACTCACAGTTGCCACCAAGGCTGGGGTTTTCCTGCAGAACAATTATTATTGGAGATTAGGCATAAAAAATAAAGCAACCAGCAGGACTTTGGCAATCCAGGGTTGATTTGCAGGATTGCCAGCAAAGGGGGAGGGCAGAAGGGAAGCATAATGGAAAAGTGGTCAGTAAAACCTTTCTGCTTGTAAGCAGAGCACGTTTTTGGTTGTGTGACTGAACAGCAATAAACAGAGAGCCAGAGACAATAACCACAAAGATATTTTCACAAAGCCTCTTCTCAGGTTAAACTCAATTTCCCACTAGCTTGTCATTACTTTGATTATGGAGCCTGTTACTGTTGGTATATCACAGCCTGAGGTGTAACACTGCCAACACCCAAATGCATCACAACCCCTGGCCAGGCAGCATTCCTGGGAAGTGCACTGCCCTTACTGGAAGCATGCTAGAAAATAGTTCCAGCCTGGAAGAGGTCACTTTGGGAGCAGGAAATTGCATCATAACTTCACACAAAAAAACCCATGATGGAGCTCCATAGTGGTGGAATGGGACTCAAACTCCCCAGGATTAAGTCTTTGCAAAGGGCTTGTTCTGTGAGACAGATTGTGGAGACTGTCCAGGACTTGTTGTCCATTCTCTGTGCCCACCCCAGACACCAAGGGGCAGAAGACAGGGATGCCATAAGCCTGCCAGTCTGTTTTCACACCTCAGGGGGCTGGGATGTTCCAAGGTGTGATTTGTGGATGTTTCCATGGATCTCTATCTATCTGCTTTGAACAAGCCACAAAGGATTTGGCCAGGCCAGCGCTGTAACCATTCAGAGTACCTGCTGCCAAGCCAGCTTCTCACTGGCTGGCTATAAATCTGGGTCTGACATATGCATATGCCATGTTTTTCAGCTTTTTGGCTTTCTATCCTTTATTTTTTAATTCCAGAATGATTACAGTTAAGGAATACTATCTCATCAAAATGCCTATCAGCGCACTAGCTTGTAAACACTCATAATAAGAATGGCTAATAAAATACAGTTTATTAGCCAACCTTGTACAGTATTTTTACAGCTTTTTCCTCTCATCATTGAGGAAAGATAACTCCTTTGCAGCTGTTCTGAAGCTGGCATTGCCACCAGCCTCCCTTGGTCTCACTTGTAACGAGCTGAGTAATTAAAGTCCTTATAGGAGCACCAGGGTTTTTTATTGCCCACCACAATCCAGTCCTCCGCTCTCTGACTGACTCAGACAGGAACTGCCACAAATATTGTTTCCAAAATAGGCCAGCAGCAAAACTTGCTTTTCTTGTGTTAAATGATGGAAAAATTCAGCAGCTCAGCTGCTTGAGAGTCCTTGTTTCCTGAGCCAGGATGCCAAGGAAAAATGCAGTGACCCCTCGGAAGTCTGGCGGATCAAAATGCCTGGTCAGGATTGTGGAAGAGCTACCTGTGAGACACTGGTGTTAAAATGATAACAAGCAAATATCTGAAAGTAAGTAGGGTAGGGAGAAGCCTTCACTATAGAAAGTTCTCAGGAATCAGTCTGGAGTGATGGTGGATAAGTTTAGGTTTTAAACAGTTTGCTTATATTTATGCCATGATCTTGCTTGTTCTCAGCCATCAACGGGGCAAATGAACCACTAGATAGGAATATTGTAAAAAGCTTAAACCATTGATTCAAAAGAGAATGTTTTCCTTAGTGCAAAACCATGCATAGGCTTCTCTAGAACAAGATATTTTTTTGTAGCAAAGTTTGTTTTTTCGAAGGTACTTGGTGAAGTCAGTTGTCATGATATATGAAGTTACTTTCCATGAGGTAAACATAAAACCAAATGCTTGGCTGTAAACATAAACCTCCTAAGTTTTCCTCCTCCTTCTGTCCTTTTATCTCTTTTTATTGCTACATTCAGAGGTATAAATTGGTAATTTATTGAGAAATGAATGGTAACATTTACCGAAGTGGCACTAGTCACTACGCATTTTACTGTGAAGAATCTGGTTTTAGGAGCTTTTTTTCTTTATGTTTTTTAACACAAGCATAAACAAAAACGATCCTGAAAAGATGACCAAAATTATTTTCCCTCTTTACTTGCTTCATTAAAAAAAAAATAAGCACTTAAATAAAATCACAGAAAGGAATAAGATTTCTTTGTGGAAGTACTTCTCCCTATCAAGTTCCCAGTGTGGCAATCCAGCACTCCAGCCTGGAGGAGGGACTACAGGTAAAGAGATGTGCCCAGGGCACCTGGGAACCAGCCAGCAAAAATCCTCAGCAGCTTCAGTCTGGGATCCTTATCTAGAGCAACAAAAACCCCTTTGACTCTCTAGGCACTAATTTAGACCATTGACCTGGCTAAGGCAGGCAGATCATCAAAGGGATTACCCCTTGTTAGCACCCAAGCCTAGGGTACACTTACTGCAGGAAATGTATGATTACAGCAAATCACTCCTTCTGACACTGCCAGCAGTCCTTAGCCCAGGGCAGGGCTTGCAGGGAAGGTGAATCACGACTGGTGGTACCATTTACATCCCTGACAAAAAGAAATAATCCTCCTTAGCGTATAAAGCAGTGCCTGTGCTTAGGGGCCATGTGGGAAAAGCGCTTGGCAGCCCTTTTGGTTAGATGGGCCAGGTTGATGGCCCAGCCTCCCCTGAGGGTTGCCCTGCAGAGGAGGGTAACAAATCCTTGAGGAGGAGCTCCAGGCTGTCATCCCCTCCAGCCTAAATCATCAGATATCAGTGATATTTGGTGCTGCTTATTACAGAATGCTCTAACTACTGATTCTACCATAGTAAAGCTTTTGAGATTCACCACAGAGCAAAACCTTTGTCTTCCTTCCCCAAGAACCTCTTACAGACTGTCTGCTGAACTGAGCAACCGAGGGCATTCCTTGTGCCGTGAGCACATTTTAATGAAACCCATTATATTAATAATTTCACATATGGGAAGTAATTCAGCTGGACTGGAAACTGTCCACATAAGTGATCTGTGACTACACTCCTTACATTTTAATTCTTCCATTTCTACAGGGCAAATCACTCCTACCTTCTGCTATGTCCTGGAACTGAACAGACAGTGATAACTTTCTGTGGGACAGATAATTCAATTAAATCCATTCAATTCCAGAAGTTGTCACAATCCAGAAGAAGGAAGCCTTTGTCAGCTAAACCTTCACAGTGTATAACAAAGGGCCTAATACACTATATAATTTATATAATGACAAGTGTATGAAAATGGTATAGGATTTTTTTCTCTAAGAGCATCATCCTGCATTGAGAGAAAATATCTCATCATAAATACATCCTCTGAAGCACTCTAACAATCTAAAAATATGGCCTAAGAGTGAAGTCACACTGTGTTTAGTACTGTAGTTTTCTATTTTATACAGTACTTATGCAACCCCATTCACCAGATGCTTTAGGCAGTGCCCTTGAAGGACTCAGGCATCCTCTAAGTCATCCTCTCACCAGTGGACAGTCACACATGAGTGGAAACGCAGGCAGATTTGGACCAGGTTCTCTGCATAAGTGGATTTTCTGCTGCTGCCCATTGCTCTGGGTTAATATCAGAGGTGAAAAGCCAAACACTGTGCATGGCATGGAAAGGCTGCAGGATTTGTTTCAGAGGATGACCCACAAAAAGCCATGAGGCAAAGAGCCTTACTCCAGCTGAGCCCCAGGAGCACTGCTGCTGAGCACAGTCCTCAGCCTGCAGCTCCTGGAAGCTTCAGAGAGGCCCTTGGGGAAAACAGCTTTAAAGAGAGGTATGACCCTGCAAGTGTAGGGATCAGGAGTTTTGCCTGGGGAGATGCCACTCCAAGGGATGGCTGTAGACAGAGAATGAGGTGTGGCTGGTCTCCAACAGTAAGGTGTACTCTGGCTCTTTGAGAAGTCTGTAGGAATTCCAAGTACCAACCCAGTGTCCAAATCAAGCTTAATATATTAAGTCACAGCTAAAATGACCAGAAGGTCAAACTCAAGCCAAGCAAATGGGTGAGAAAAGGGTTTTCAACCAGCATAACAGCAGCTAAAGACAACTACCATTATTATTGGGTAAATCTGTAATATCTCCTCCCCTCTACACAGGACGAGTTCTCAGATTAGCACCAGTACACCATTTTAAAAAGTCATATGCAGTACTGCCCATTAATACATGGATTTGAAAATCTAACCAGTGTGAAAGTGTCTTTCTCTAGCCTCACATTTCTGTTTCAATACTGGGAAAAGCCCTTCTGTTGAGTTAATCCTGATCTGCTGAAGATGATCTATTAAACCAACTGTAAGTTTTCAGTAATTTCTCAAAGGGAACAGCCTTTGTGATGGATTTTCTCTGGTGAGGAACATAACAGAAAGGAATCGTGGTAAAGGAAGGAATTCTGCTGAAAAGTCACTCCCAATTTAAAGTAGATAATGAGCACCAGAGCTATTGTGAAAGCAATTAATTTTAATCACTTACCAGACAATAAAATTTAATTATGGCTTCTTTGAAAACTAAAAACCCAACAATTATTCTTAATAGGCTTTTCTTGATGGCAGATAGGGAGCAGAATTTGTTGAGGCTGGTTTTCTTGCAGTTAATTTTTTAAAAAATCAGCTTTCAGTTAAGGATGCCTAGGCTTACATTAATATATAAACCAGAGCTATTGTGCTAAGCTGAGATCCCACAGGACAGAAAAACAATCTTCAAGGAACTCTTCAATATGCTTTCATATAATTGGCATTCTCCTCTCTGCTGAGGTCTCAGATCTTTATTATCTGTTCAGGGGTGCTTTCAGCTCAGAACAGCTGAGTGTCTCCAGCTTCAAATCAGGTACATTCCTGGTAGTAAGAATGGAAATTGCAAGTGTTTGTTTTGCCATGTAACCATTTATGTGCTGTTTGTGAGCTTAGCTGAGGAGTAGCAGTGGTGTAGCCCAGACCCTGGGCTGGGCAGGTGACTCCTGCTCTGTGTCCATGTGGCTGTGGCCCACATCCACTTTCTTCCTGCACCTGGTGCTGCTGCACTTTCAAACAGAAAATGACCCACTCTCCTCCCGTCTAGCAGCCTGTCTCACCCAGCCTGAACTACATGAGCACAGCATGAAGGCAGAGAAGGACCATCTCTGGTATTTCTCATTTTGATGTCCTGCTCATCTGTTTCTCTCCCAACCAGCTACAGGCACAACTGAAACTGCAGGAAAACCAGCCTCAAAAAATCTTCCAACCTCTTCAAAAACTAACAAGATGTGAGGCAATCCTGTCTACAAGGAGTTACTGAGAGGCCTTTACAAGCAAACATAAGCTAAAAAAACTTAGAATTTCCCTAAGGACTATAATGTCAATCCATCTTTCCCTGTATCGCCAAAGTGCCCTCAGGGTCTGAGTTTTCTCTGTTTGCCCAGATTTCAGACGGTGAATGGCATTACTATCCTGTGTATCACTGATGTCCAGGATAACACAGGCATACACCTCCTCCTCAGCACCAGGGCAGCACTTCTTGTCTTACCCATGATGAGCTCACAGCCACGTTTGGTTATCTGTATGGAAAGTGCACAGGGACACTCCTCACAGCACTGCTCCTGAGGCACCAGGTGCTTGGGGATCCAAATGAGATAGAAATGACACAGCACTGCTGGCACCTTCATTTCCAGGGCAGCAGATCAAGGCTAAGCTGCAAACCAGATAAATACTGGTATCTTTATAGCTTTAGGAAGAGCACTAAAAAATTGCAATGCCTGTTCCAGGATATACTTAGAAGTCAGCTCTGCTGGCAGTAAGAACACACTATTTATGTTCTTTCAGCTGCCCACATCAATGAATTCAAATTTTGACTAAAGGCTCAGGTTTGACCCTCAGCAGAGGACACATTTTGACCATTTCACCTCCACCATTCTGTCTGCCATGAATCCTGACAAGGCAGCAAACACTTTAACCCATGCCCCGTGATGCTTACTCAGAACAAAACCCACTTTTCTAAGGGTTGTTCCCAGTGCTTCTGACAGAATGGGATGGATTGTAATGCCTTTCAAAGACTCTGAATAGCAGAGGGACACTTTAAGCTACAATGAGGTCTCATTAGTAGAAGAGATCTTGAAGGAGAAGAGCTTGGCAGCATTTAGTAACGCTCAGGAAGTCAGAAAAAAGAACAAGATTATCTAGAGCTGGAAGAGCAAATATTTTTCCTGAAAAGGCACCTGATTCTCCTTATGAATATCTTGGGTGGTCGTTTACCCCAGAGGCTAAAAGTAGTGTAAAATCAGCACAGCAACATTATGCTGGCTTTGCACTACTGCAAGCAACTCCACAGAAACTACCAAAATCCCATATCCGTAAGAAACTTTGTGGTATACGAGTAAAAAACTGGCCTTTAATAACAGGAAACTTTCCCTGAGAGGATGAATTCTGACAGAACTACAAACCTTTGGCACTCCTTGCATCTCCTTGCAAAACAGCTGCACTTGCCACCCTTGGATATTGTTTCAGACAATCCAGAGCATTCATCCAAGATTACGGTAATCCCAAAGCACTAGCATTACTCCCTAGCAATTATTCATTGTTTCTCAAAAGTTCATTATCATAAAGCTTGAACATGATTTGCAACAAATGCTTTTGTCTTTCAGTTTCATCGTTACAAACTTCCCTAAATTAAAAGGGTTTATCTCAAGTGGTATTATCAGCCTGCAGAATTCAATATATTTTAATTACGAGGACGAGTGAGAGTTTAGCCTACCTAGATAATGACAAAATGTTCTCCATTTAATTAGCCACATCAAAAGGTTCATATTTAAATTCTCTTCAATGTAAAGATGAAACAAATGTTACAGCATAACTAGGTTATTCCTTATAAATTACATTATGCAGTGGTAGACATTGAGATGCAGAAGGAAGAAAAACAGAGGGTTTGGGAACTGTTTGGCAGCTGACTGTTGTAACAGAGCAGATTTCCATGTCCTGCAGATGGCTAATGCAGCAGTGTTCATATGCTTCACATGGCATGGCAGCACCTCCTGTCCACGCAGAGATGGCAGCAGCACCATGTGATGGAAGCTTCCCAAGGCCCAGGCTGCTCTACTATGGCTTGCATTAGAAACACTACAAACAGAAGGAGCCAGAGGCCCTCTCTCATTTACCTCCTCATGTGGGCTGTTGCATGAGCCCACCCTCCTGCTAGTGTTTGTTGGCATCAGACTGGGATACAGGTAGCAGGTGTGCAAAAAGGCTTGGCACAGCACACACTGCACACACTGGGTCTTAGTACAGTGATAACTTCCAATCCTTCCCTACTTTTATAGATTCCTTTATGACAAAGATACGGAGGTGCTGAGCTCCCAGACAGACTCCTGGATGCCCCTGACACAAGCACAAATAGACTTTTAAACCTTGAGAATGCAAAATACACATGGTATGTGGGGGAAGGAAAAGAAGATGCCTTAAAGGTTGGTGGCAACATCCGGCTGAGGAGATCCAGCAACATGCAAGCCAAGCAAGACTCATTTCTCTGCTCACTGCCAAGAGCTCTTTGAGATCATGGAGTCATTTCTACTTGGTTGTTTCCTAGGACTGTCACAAACCTGACTTTGACTGCTTTAAATGGCCTCAGAACAAAGAGGTTTCCTGTTGCAGCTGCCCTCCTGTTAGAGGGCAGAAATGAGCCCAGACACAGACTTCTTGTTTATCACAGCATGAAAAGGGCCCTGGTTTATTCCTCTTCCCACCTCAGCCACCCTGATTCCAACCATTCACTGACTCTGCCTGCACCAAGCTCCTGCTGGAGGTTTCCCTTGCAGCCTCTGACTGCTGCTTATTTCCTGCTGAACTCTGACTGCAGGGATCAGTTTGCAGCCTCTGACTGCAGCTTTTACCCAGCCAGATTGTGACTGCAGGTTCCAACAACAGGCTCTGACCCCACACCCAGACTGACCTCACTGCAGGGATTCTCTCTGCCCAGGATCCTGCTTCATTATTCTCCCATTTCCTCTACCTCGAGGTTCCTCTCCTTCACGATTCCTCCTCCTTCAAGATCCTCCATGATAAGTCTCCCTCACCATGAGACATTAATTTTAAAGAATTAAAGTTTTTAGCTGAAACCAAATATTGCTGAAGTAAGACAGACAGACTTCCCTTGTGATAAGCAGAAGCCAGATCTAAGGAACTGATAAATCATGAGGCCTGTCAACTTATGTTTGTGTATTCTGACTAATCAATAGGCTTCAAGAATCACAATGAAATCATAAATCAAATACTCCTGGAAAACAGGATTCAGTTGTCACGTAACACTAAAAGGTTAAAAAGTCAAAGCGAAGAAGACTCACTTACTTCATCATTTTGAGACCCTGCCCCATAAAAAAGACCACCAACCCATTTGAGAGAACAAACCACGCATGCTTAATAGCTTTTTGGCTAATTACCATACGAAGCGAGGAATGGGATGTACCAAAGTTATGAAGAAACATTTGTGTTTTGGGTATTCAATACTTCTGTACATAAAAAGACCCTGTAATCTTCCGTGGGCGCGCGTGTGTGTTTGGGAGCTATCCCGCACGCTGCCCGGCGTCGTAATTAAACATACACTTTCTAACTCTAAACTGTTAGAGAGTCTTTTGTCCGTCATAGATGGATATAGGCATTAGGTCAATATTCATATTTTTTTAATAATTCACTACAGCTGTGGCTCATTGGGGCAAGGCTGTATTGTAATTAACACTGCTGTTACTTATCAGGGGCCAGGCCACCTGTATTCCCTTCTCCTACAGTTTCCTGAAGTTTTTCACAATGTTTTTCCTTTATTTATATAAAGAATATACTTTCATCTTTCTGTGTTTTAAGAGCTCTATCAGGAAAGCAGAAAGTGGCAGCACTAAGCTGTCCAATCTCTTACATTCTTTTCTTTTTGCTTTCACCAAGTCAAACTATCCCAACTTTGCTCCTAACCTGTGCAGGGGCTGCCTGAGCAATCCCGAAGTGATTTAAAGGGTGCTAACCTCACAACAGTAAAGACAGGAAGGTGATCAACTGGAGAAAGAGCCTGACTTCAATATTCAACAGTGTCTCCTGGGAAATCAAGCCTCCAGAGTTTCCCATCGTTCAGCACACTTGGAGAACTATCCTCCAAAGTGTGCTCAGCAGACTGACTACTGAGAAAAAAAGCACTGTTACTAAAAATTAGTTCCATTTATATTTCATCACGGCTCTTGTCACCATTTCTTGTGCTTATCTCAAAAGTTGTGCTTTGTACTGTCTCCTATACCTTCATGAATCTCTTTTATCAGCTCTCTTTTAAGACAGTAAAAAAGAGTAAAATTATTTGAGTGCTTGTAGATTAGGATATTTCTTAACTCTGAACAGCCTCCTCTTTCATCTGTCATTGTCAACCTCCCCAAGATTAATAAGAAAAAGACATTTGTAAGAGAAAATCTGTTGAGAGCAGAGATGAGCTTGGTACAAAGGATACTAATTGTAACTTTTTTTTAGCTCTGCATTGATCCCAACAGCTGTAGATACTTAAAAATCTTTTCCTATAGTGTCCGCACAAAAAAAGAAAGGCATATCAAGAAAAAAACTCAGCCAAGCATCATTGTCGGCCTGAAGTGAGTTGGAGGATGGTCTCCTGGCTCCTTCTGACCATGACAGAAGTTGGAGTTTCATCTTGCATCAGTCAGAGGAGCGGGGACGGAGAGGAAGAGACAACAAAAGGAGACCGGGCAGAGGCAGCGCAGGGGATGGTGTGTGTATAGATGGGTCTGAGTGAGAAAGGACATTCCTGTCGCTTCCTTTACAGGGGTGGGGGACAGTGTTCAGCACCGGCAGCAAAACGCTAACATTACTGTGTAATTACAGAGCACTCAGTGTGTATTCAGCCCTGGTGTGTCTCTCTACAGGACTCCACTCCAATTGTATGAGAGCCTGTGGAATCCAAGCTGTGGATTAAGTACCTGCAGCTGCTGCAGCAACAGGAATGTATAGACAAGTATACATAGATACACCCACATTGTCAGCTAACTGGCACAGCAGCACTGGTTAACAAAGCTGAATTAACAGCAAAGGGTTTTTTCCTATTTTTCCAAAACTGGCAGCCCCTTTTTAAAAGTGCCCATGTCTGCAATATTTGCTAGCCCACTGCCCTATCCTCTGTCTCTTCACTTGTATTTCACGTGTCTGTCTCAGGGGATCAGGGCTTCTCCCTTCTCTTGAATGCACACACAGAGCTGAAGGCGTTGTCCTACTGCTCTTTTCCCAGCACCTCCTCACCTCTGAGGCATTTCAGCAGCTCTGCACTAAATGATGTGGTCACTGTCACATATAAGAACGATGGTTTCCTAACAGACCAGTGTTCATCAATGCTTTAAAAAGAAGACTTAAAAAAAGAAGGGCAGAATCCTGGCCATGCAGAATTTAAGAATGACTCGCTGTCACAGTCCGGGCATTTATTTCATTTTCAACTCGTAAGATGAGTGACAAAATAGAAGAAGAACAAGAGAACACAGATGTCTTAAGATATTGCTTTTTTCTCTACTGGAGGTGAAAGCAGGGTGGGTGGATGTGACATGACACCAGCTGTTAATGGGATTTTTGCCACTGAAAAAATATGTGCAGGTTGCCTTTAGAATGCTGCTTCATTAACCACCATTAGTCACCCATTTCACAACTGAATGGGTGAACAATTGATGCCTTTGGGCTCTTCTGGAGTTCTGCTTGGTTTGGGGGTTTTTGTTGTGTGTTTTTTTAATGACATTTCTCCTCTAAAAGTGCAAACCTCTCTCTGTGCACAGCAGGCAGGGTTGTGTTCATCACAAAAGATAGTACTGAAGAAATACCATGAAAAGAGCCCTTGGGATGGCAACCACAAATAAAGTCTGGCTCAAAATTTGGCCTTGGCAGGTGACCCTTATGGTTCAGAGTGTCCTTTGGTAACTAAAGGCATCACAGACTCTGCTCATACCTTTGCTGCATATCAGTAACAGCTCTCATCAGATTTTATATCCTTCCTGATACATTTCAGCATTAATTAAAAATCAAACAGAAAACCTCTTCACCCTGATTCTCTCTCCACATTCACAGCTTCTTGGGACTCAAGGGAACTTGGGAGCACACACAAGAAGCAGCCCAGGTTTGCTCATCTCATCCACACCCCCTTAAGTGCACTATTTGCAGATAGCTTCAAAAAGCACTGCTAGATGGTAGCCAGCCCCACCACCAGAGGCAGCAGTATTTCTTGGCAGGGCCTGCAGGTATTTAGGGATATAATAAGAGGTAGGTACCTAAGGCTGGCAGTGCCTTGGATTTGGAATCTCAGGCAGGCTGAGTGTTCCACTTCAGCTTACTCCAGCACATATCAGAGAAGTTGTCCAGTTTATGAATACTCCCAACTCCTGGGTGTGCTCTGTTCACACTGCAGCACAGGCAAAGGAAGACACACACATGTTTCTTAGCTGGCACAGGTTTAGAGAAGGCACTGCATGTGCTGCAGGACACAGTGCTGTTGGCCACAGAGCTGCTGAAATCTTCTGCCAGGCAGACAGCCAAGGACAGACAGACACACGCCACGTGCTACAGCAGGGATCTGCTCCACAGACAGCAGCTGAAGGTGCTGCCAGAGCTGAAAAAGCAGCAGAGAAGGTGGGAATGAAAATGAAAGGGTCATTTTAACTGGGAGGGGGTAAAGCACTGCAACACTTTCACTTCATTTTCACAGGATTTGGTTTTAATGCCCACAATCATGGCACAAAACGTTGGACAGCAACATGTGGAAGTCTTTGGGGACTTCTCCCCGTTTGAAGCCCAAAACAAGGCTGAGAGTCTTTATGATACAGGGAGAGCCACCTGAATTCACAATATTGAACGAGAATGTAAAAATAGTAATGATAACAGCCTGAAGGACTGAGCAGAACTCGGAAGCAATTCTAGGACACACACATGCAGCCTTATTCTCCCATCAAATCTGCAGGCTGAAGAAGACCAAGCAAAAGCAAAATACATGGAAAGATAGTTAGGTGGATGATCTGAAATCCCTTCTCTTTTGAAGCACCAGAAGCAGTAAGATTGCAGGCTGGAGAGAGTTCTATGCAGTGTTTCCACTGTCAGTCTGTCTGTAGTGGAAGAGACTCCTGGAGTCCAAATTCCCAGAGTATTTGAGAGCTTCAGCAAAAAGCTTTGTCACCTGTCAATAGAAAAAAAGAGGAGGACTGAGCATTGCAAAGGCTGTGTGACAGAGCAGGCTCCACACTTCTGCTCTGTCACCCTGAAACTTCCTGGTGCGGGTCCAGCCCTTGAGTTCATCCAAATCAATGCCAATTTCAAGGCGACTGTGCACAGGAGCTGACTCCAGCCCTCTGGAGCCTGCGTGTCCAGCTGCAGAGATGCAGATGTGCCCTTAGCAAGACAGCTCTGTCCCATGAGAGCTGTTGTTTCCACTACAGCCCAAATGTAAAGAGAACTAGGGTTGTATTCCTCTCTCAAGATCAGAGATTAAAACTCTACAATCCAAACAGTTCAGTGAAAGGCATCAAGCAGGTGTGGTAATAAATTTAGGATGGGGACCCTTGTTGTGCTTGTCAGAACGTGTTTTGCTAGCAGGCAAAGGATGCATCTTCAATCCCCCATTCCTGCTAATAATGTCTGGCCATTACCCTGTGAACCTTCAGCTTGTCATTCTCCCTGCTCTCCACTCACTCCAATCACAGCAGAAGATTTTGAACAGCTGGACACCAGTTGAAGTCACTGGGTTCCATGTCAGTGTCCACCAAAATCAGTGAGAGTTTGGCTGCTGTGCTTAATGAGAACCAGATGTGGCCCTTTTGTGACAGTCAAAGCCACTTGCAAAGGAAAGGAAGGCACTGCTGGCAGCAGGAGTCCCACTTTGCATTACCTCATATCTGTTCCCCATCAGTGTGTGAAAGGGGTTTGTCAGGAGCTATAAACCCAATAATGACTAGCAACTGGGACTGCAACAGGACAGGCAGCAATTCCACTTGGATGGCACTTCTGAACTGGACTGCCACAAGAATCATTGAAGAAAGCCCAGCTACATCCTGCTGTAAGGTTTAAGGACCATACCAGGATAATTTTCCCCTAAAAAATGCTTCCCATGCCTAATCTAAAGATGTTACATGCAACCATGTGTGAGATGTTTGCTGTGAAGTGAAAATGAGACAGCAACAATTCCAGCTGCACCAGTGCAGGACTCAGGACTTCAGAATTTATATTCTTTTGTTTGGTTTGATTTGGTTTTGTTTTACTCAGAGCAATGCCATTTTGTATAATAGCAAAAAGAAGCTATATTTAAACCACTGTGTTGTCATGATTTTCAGATACATTATTTGTCAGAGATAATGAGGGTCCAAACAGACAGGAAATCTGTGGTCACAAGGGCTTGGAAGCTCTGAAGGCTCTTAGAGGAGAAAGAACAAGATGGGAAGTACCTTGAAGTTAGTGAGCAGAGCAATCCCACTGTCAATAGCCATCCTCCGGATCACGTAATTATCATGGACAAACCTGGTGTTGCTGTTGGGCAGGTTAATCACCAGATCTATTTTCCCATCCCTCACCAGCCTGAAGAGACAATGCACAAGACAGTATGACAGTGTGTCCTTCCTAATAAAAACCTCTGATGAACAGCACAGGCAAGCACTAAACAACACTGAAAAATGTCATTTGAGCTCAGTCTTTGCTCAGGAAACAAGAGTGGAAGGGTTAAGGCACTAAGCTTTATTCAGAATTTTGGACTTATTTCAGTTCCAGTCAGCAATGCAAAGCTATATGGAGCTTGATACAGCTCAGCACAACTCTGTTAAAGGCATGGCTGACTGTCATTAAGAGTCTAAATATTCAAATTTCATGTGTCCTTGTATTAAAATATAACATGGAGCAATACATCTAAGCCATGCTAAACAGGACTGTTCAATGAGATGTTCATTAAGCTGAAACCTCCCTGCTGTGGCAATTCCAGACAGAATCAGATAAACCAAAACTTTTGGATTGAATTCAAAGTCCCATTAAATCTCTACCATTGATCTCAACAGGAGCAGCAATGTGCCCCTTTCCTTTGCTGTCCTGGATTGTAAGGACAAATTTGCCAAGGTGGGTGGTTCTCTTACCTCCTGACTGAAGGGAGGCCCGGGCTCTGGCTCTCTTGTGATGGCCACGCCACAGGATTTGCTGGGATGTCATTAGCATTGAGCCAGGCTGAGGTTGCTTCTGTGGCATAAAGCTGTCCCAGGAACAAAAGGGTTATTTACTGTGTATTTCACAATACCTAAACTTTTCAATGAACTCATGTGGGCCTGACCCAACACATAGCCTTGTTGTCAGAGCTGGTTTTGGAGGGCGTTTTTCATAAACAGGGTGGCTCTCCATAAAGAGAGACACACAGAGAATGGAACACTCCCAACTTTCTGTTATCAGTGATTTCCTGATGGATGATAGTCCATGAATGGTAGTAGCAATGAATGGTAGTAACACTTCCAGAAGCAGTAACGTATCTTAAGAAAACCTAAATCCCTCTGACTTTCAATAGGGCTTAAGTTCAATCACTTGTAATTTTTTTTTTGCCATGTTTATTTTCTTTTTAATACCTAGTGCTAAGTTTTGAAAAGTAGAACTCTCACCAATCTTCTGTGGCTGTGTTGCTTTTCCATAGAGATATGGATGCAAAATAACACAGAGGAATTACAAAAGTGATGTAAACATCACAAAGTTCATGTAGCTGCAGCTTGTATCACTGAAAATGTAGCACCATACAGGTATACTCCATACAAAAGGTTTTTCCTTCCTCTTCTCCTGCCATACATGGCATCCTGTTGGCAATTTTGTTTCTTGGAGAAACTGGGGGAATATATAATGTCCATCTCAGCTGCAGGCTGATAGCAGAGCCAGGGTTGTTCCTGCCCTTACAATAGACCCATATTCTCAGTTAAACAATCATAAAAACTTTTAATTGGGTGGTACCTGCTGACTTTATGGATCACTCAGCTCAAACTCCCTGGTGTACATTGAAAACACCCTTTTTTCTCTATCTCCAAAGAGACTCCAACATTCCTGCAGCAGGCTGAGGACATCTGAGATTTTGAAAGCTCTCCAGCTTTAACCAAGTGGAACAACCTACCTTGAAGCCTTGCTCATGCAGTAGTTCTGCTACACTGAGGAATCTGGGGCGGAAGGACTTCTGAAAAAGGAAAAAATTTTAGATATAGCACCAAAGGTAGGATTTGGAACAGTACATTTTTGGGCAACATGAAGCTCCTCCACACTGTGCTAAGAGGCAAATACACCTTTCTGTCCTGAGTGTGTGCGTGGACAGAAATGTCTGCTTTGGGCATGTACAGCACCATTCCCAGGACAACTGTCTGGATCCTGAAGCCCCAGTCACTCTGAGCTAAGACATATTTTGTTACACCAGAGTAAGTGTTCCCATGCTAAGTCAGACTGCAACCACTAAAGATTTAATACTGCATATTAAGTATCTGGGCAATTGCCTTCTCAAATACACCAACTGGAGCCTCCTCAGTTCTTAATTAAATATATTTTCAATCATTGCTCTAACATTTGCTTTCTCTTCTGGCAGATAACGTTTATGGA
Organism: Sinosuthora webbiana; assembly: GCA_013397395.1. NCBI lineage: Eukaryota > Metazoa > Chordata > Aves > Passeriformes > Sylviidae > Sinosuthora > Sinosuthora webbiana. Next base: position 141,081 of record VXBN01014245.1, read on the forward strand.
TGGACTTTGGGCTGCCTTTGAATGCTCTGCACATTCACATAAATAGGAGCTTGTGCATGTGTGAGCTCATTTCTAAGTCCTGTGGCCATATGGAAATGGAGTCAGGAGACTGGGATGCCATATTCCCACGAGGACCTGAGTGCCTGACTTACAGCACCTTTGAAAGACTGTCTTGTAATGCAGATCCAGATTCAACATCATTTAGAAAGATAAGACAACCTCCTGTAGACATCTGAAACTTGAACAAGCTGTTTTAGAGTAACAGGTGAGAGAAGGTATCACCCTAAGAGTCTTTGGGATGTTGAAGGTACAGCAAATGCAAATATCACATGCAACACATGCCCTTCTCCCTGCCAAGGCAAGCCAAACCTTGCTTTTAACCTTAGCCTGCTCTGGTCTTACACACATTTGCAAGTAAGATTATTACAAGCTCCCTTGTTCCTGCTGGAGCTACTGATAGCTTAACCTTTATGGATGAGAGAGCAATATCCTGAAGGGCCAACAATTTCCTCAGAAGAAAAGGACTAAACAAGGTTTTTTTTTTCTGAGCACTCATTCTGAAAGCCATCTCGTTGTGTACATTAGCTGGAAAACATAAATATACAATGTGACAGGGTTGGCAGCTTCCCAGTCAGAGAGAATGGTTCTGCCTTCTGGTCAGGGGTGTTGGCTTTCACAATAGTATTATAAACTTCTACCAAACATGTACTGAGCACTTGTGACACATAAAACAGCCTCTCTATGAAAAGAAATTACAGCTGTCAGCTTGCATCGGAGCAGCCTCAGATTTACAAGCTGGCTGAAATAACCTGTGTAAGAAACCATAAGTTACTAAAGGTGAAAAGTACAAGCAGATTTACTTAGTGGAAGGTATTTATTGTAGGAGAATTACTTTTTTTTTTTCCCTTTATCTGAATAGTTCCATTTCTTATAACTCCTCATGTTTTCCAGCAAGCGTCACTATTTGTAAAGGGCTACATCCTTAGTTTGTTCCATACAGCTACATCAGTTCTCACTGAGATGCAGCCCAAAATGAAGCCAACACACCTCCTGTGATAATCTTGAATTCTGTATCCAAATTCACAGTGGAGGATGCAAAAATTCTGGTATGTACGGAACCAAGGCAGAAGGTTACCTTCAAACAACAGACTTGGAGTGCCAGGATTTAAAAATAAAATACTCTGTCAATGTTTTCTGCATCTTGTGGTCACCAGCATAAAGGTAAGACAGACGCACTCCATCCCAGAGATATCACTGAATAGCCCAATCAGCAAAGAAAAAACCCCTAGATTTTCAACTCCTTTGGCATAAATATAAATTATCTAATAGCCAATTTCAGCATCACAGATTTCTCCTGCTTGTGGGAAGAGGCAGGTTATCAGCTCACATAAACCAACAGAGATTCATTTGTCTAACACAGAAGTCATACTCCATCTCCCCTGGGAGAGCACCAGAGCTCTCAGATCCTGGGGATCCCTGACCTGTGCAGTGTCACTGAGTGCTCACAGCTGGGGGACAGCCCAGCAGGCTCACAATCCCCAACCTGCCCTGTGCCCTGGACGTCAAGGAGCACTGACTTTGGGGATGATAACTTGGTTATCCACAGCTCAGCAGGGCCCCAGGAGGATAACCACTGGAACTGCACACCAGGCTGGAGGCTCCCCAGCAAGGTGGGTTCATTGCTGGGCTCAGTTTGGACTGCAGATCGCAGCAGTACCATTTGACTCTGGATTTGCAAAACACCCCAGGAACATTTGCAAGGAAACGGCTTTCCTCTCCACTCCTGTTAACTATATCCATTTGACTTTTACCTTCAAGAAGGCAGTGTCCTCTACCTCAACATGATTAATAGCAAAGGTATAAATGTGCAGCATACCAAATCACTGAAATATGAGCCTAGCTGCTTTGGAGAGAAGCAGAATTCAAGACCATTTTGCTTCTTATTTCTCTCTCTCCGCAATAGATAAAAATCCAGTCCAAAAATCAGAGCAAGGTGCTAGTCATGAAGCAATGAAGCCTTCAAAATTGGGGTGTGCTTTGAGTTCACCATCTACTGCTGGTGAATCACAGCAGCTTCCTCAGAGACAGCCAAGGGGGGCTCCTGACAATGATCAGCCCCCAGAGCACCAGAACAGGTTGCAGAAATCATCCTGTCATTTGGAAACACTCAGTGATGGTCAAGAGAGGCTGAGTGCTGTCTGTCCTTCTGAGACTGTTTCCCTGTGAGGATACCCCAACGATTTTGCCTGTATGAGGCAGGTGGGTTCATGTTTGTGATTGAAACAAGAATGGTTTCATTTTCTGAATGAGTTCACAGCCTGGCTGATGCCCCATTCCTCGTGCCTCTTGTTTCTGCAGCGAGGGGCTCCCCTTTTTTCCAGCCAAATACCCAAAGATCACCTACAGTCTACATGTAAGGTGGAGATCAACATTTCAACCTTCCCTTCTCACAGGGCTTTATTTCCCCCCTGTTTCAAAGCAGACCATTGAAAAGTACATAGGTGACCATCTCCAGACTGAGAAGGGGACGATTCTGGTTCTCAGAGTCAACTTTACACCTCTTGATTTGGAGTTTAATTGTAGAAGAAATATGCTGAGATGCAGAGAGATCTTTAAGCGATTTATCTGTTGTTTTCAAGCTTCTTTTGCAAGAAAATGAACCGTAAACCACTCATTAAAAGGACAAAATCTTACTGCTTTTAAAAGGTTTGTGGAGTTGAGCTTTTGGCTTTATCTTTTCTTTTTCTCTTCTTTTTTTTTTTCTTAACACCTTTGTACAAAGAACACTCGGCTCAGTTTAACAGGCACTGACACAGAATTTACATGAATGGTTTCTATAGCTAAAATTACTATTTTTCTGCCTATTCCCCTTTAGCTGCTATCCGGAAAATACACTTAAATTTTAAACACTGGTGTCTCTCCTTTTTTCTCCTCCTGGCTTTGCTTTTCTCCTTTTTTAATATGCTGTTTTAAGACATGCAGTATATACAGTAGACATACAGGACCAGAGCTTCATATTAAACTTTTAAATTTTATCCAGGTAGTAAGCAATTTTTCTGCTAATTAGAGGTAACTTAGAACAGCTGCTTCCATCCCAGATGTGTGTATATATGTTGACATTTAAGGACTCAGCAGTAATTCCTGTTAGCAGAAGTCATGTTCCTTTCTGGCCACTTTTCACACACTTCCTTCACATCCTCTGCTGGCACAAACAGCCAAAGACATTTTTCACACCCCAGTTGTCTGACAGGAAAATTCATCTATTCTATGGTTTTGTTTTATCAGCTTTATGCAATCATGTACAGCATAAGCTTATTGCTAGCACAATGTGAAAATGGCAGGAAGCAATCAGATGGTTTTATGGGGCCCAAGAATGTTCTGGTTGTATTGGAAGTGTATGAATTTTTGAGGAACATCCCAAAGTTTACAAGTGTCTCTGATTTCAGCACCTTGTGCAGTCAGTAACTATTCCTTGATAAAGAACCATGACTTTTTTTTTCTTCTTTGCCTAGCTCCGTTCATCCTGAAATACAAAGCCTCCTTGCTGATCCAGGCCTGTGAAAGGGACAGGGCTGTTCCTAAGGCAAAGCCATTGGGAACTTCCTTACATAAAGGCTCTTTGCAGAACCCATTGCACTGGAGAGCATTCCCATAATGGCATCATTTCAACTTTCTGTCACACACAGCAACTTTCAGTGATGACAGCAAGAGATGAAACCCCAAAGTCTAAGCTCTAGTCTAACATGGAGTCAGGGCACTTGCAGAGTCTGTGTCCGAGAGGCAATCCCTTAGAGGAGGTAGTTCTGGCAAAGTGGAAACCAGAAACATCACTGCAAAAACAGCATTGGCTCTTCCTGTCTGAGTTACTTCTGGCTCACAGGAGCTGTAGGGTAGGGAACAAGACTGGCTGTGTACAGTCATCAAACAGGGATGGCAGAAAAGTGTGGGGCAGGGTGAAGACTTGTTGGAAATTATACAACTTCTCAATTTTTTAAGGAACTGTAGTGAGGGGTTTGTCTGCCTTTGACAAGGGAGTAGGGAATCGCGGTTTCTCTTCCAAAGACTGCTCACTGGGGGTCTGAGTTTCACTGTGTGAGATCTGATGGCCTTCAAAAAGAAGATTCCTAAGTTCTGGGAGTTTAACACCTGCAGATTGGAAGTAGCCAGAAGATACAGAGAAGATAAATGGACATTAATAGACACTACCCGCAGTGTGGTTGGAGACACCTGGTCTGGGCAGAGATTTATAAGAGAACCAAAGAATGAGAACCAGATTAGCATCAAAGGTGAAGGAATCAGTGACAAATAGAAGACTGAATATTAAAAATTGTGTAATGCAGAACCAATGAACAAGAATTTCTTGGGGTTTTTAATGTATAAATATGTGGAAAGTCTGCTAAAAAACTCTGTGTAATGGGATGATTTCCACTGCACAACCTGGGCAAGTATGGATGAAATTATTTCTATTGCACATCCTTGCCAGAAGAAAAATGTGGCCAGAATCACAACAGTTCCTCTGTGCTGGTGCTTTCTTAGATTTGATTTTTAGGACTCACCTGGATTCCAATCAAAATTCCTTCTTTGGGAAATGTAAACCCTGTGGCAAGCAGAGCCTTCTGGAAGGCAGAGTACACGTCCTCCCCAAAGCATGCAACCTGCAGAAAGGCCCAGAGAATGCATGAGGGGAAAACCAAAACCAACCCAAAAACATTGCTTCAAAAAGAAACAGGCATGACATTTTCCAAGAGGATCTTTTGTTTCTGAGTGAAGTCGTCAGACTGCTTTGCCAGGAGCCTGCAGGCACAGGGAAGGGAATAAATCAGAAAATCATTGCAGACAAATCTCGTTGTTTTAATGAAGCAATAATGGAGGAAGCAGCAACGCGTTAGTTTCAAACAGCTCACCGAGGAGTAACAATTGATTCTGCTAAGTTATTGGGATGCTGTACACAGCCTCAGCTCCAATGTTTGGGATTGCACTGCAAATTATTTAACACTATAGAAGGCTTAGACACCAGTGAGAGCTGTGCACACAGGCACGTTCCTCTGTGTGCCTGCAAACCAGGGCAAGGCAGTGTTTGTGCTCTGGTGGACTCCTGGCATTTCTTGTGATGGAAAACCACAAGATATAAAGATTCTTCTCCATTAAAAGTCCACAGATGAACAAAATTCAAGTAAAATTTCAGTATTTACTTAAGAACAAAGCAATCAGGCCAATTCATAAAAATTTATTTTAAATAAATTTTAATTTTAAAGAAACAGTTGAGGAAGAAACCAGTAAGAATAATTTAGCAGCTCTCCAGCATTCAGAACTGGATGTGGAGCTTGGTTGCTTACAGACTATCATATGATAACAACCTTCTGAAAGAGCTGAACTGCATTCCTAACCAAAATCTGAAATTCCGGTGACAAAAAGAGGAATGCACCAGCTTTTGTGAAAATTTAAAAAGAAAAAAACCAACCAACCAACCAACCTTCACTTTTTTTGGTCAGCTCCAGAACACTTGTTGAAAAACAATCAGAAGCAGAAACTGTCACTGATTTTTCTCTTTGAAATAACAAATCTACCAACATATACAGATGGGATAAAGGAGCTAATTGAGAATTGCTCTCCCGTTTTCCTCTTTTGGTCCTTCCCATCCCAGAGTGAGCCCTCACATTCCTGGCCTCACCAGGGTGAGCAGAAACCAGTATTTCATGAAAAATAAATTATGATTTGCTATTTCTGCTGAAGTAAAAAAAGAACAACTAAACAAACAAAAATCCCACAAGGGAAGGGATAAAAAAAAGTCATGAAAACATGATACAGTGTACCTATCTTCTATGTTTTCTATGTGTTTCTCTGTATTCTATATTCCTGGACTTATTAGGGTGACAGACAGAGCCTCCCTTGAAGGCTCTCCAGCCTGCCAGAAGAGGTTTATCATTATGGCATGGTCCACAGCCACAATCCTCAAAGAGACCCCCAGCACTGTGTCTTCTCCTATTGCAGGAACCATGGCTTCCAGCAAAATAAATCTCTGCCAGACAAATGTGACAAATTCCAGCCCAGATCAATCCATGTGTGTGAAAAATGTCTGTGAGGAATAACTGAGCATTTTACCCAAAGCAAGTTATTATCCTTACTTCACTATAAGAAAGACTTTCATAACTGTCACACTTTATGGCATTTGTGAATATGGATCTTTCCAACTCATAAAAGTTAATAATCCCTCCTTTATGACCATGGTAATCTCTAACTCTGTATAAAGCCCAGGAAAAATAATTCTTGTCCCTAGTTACATTTTTATTCTTTTTTTGGTGAGGAGGTTGTCTGTGTATTCAATTTTTTTCTGAAAATCAGGAAGTCACAGAAGTCACTTGACTTTTTTTCTGCCCATTAACTATACTGAAAGGAAATCTTCTGCAATACTGATTTCCAGCACATTATGAAGAGTCAAATAAAGTAATTCTGGAGAGATGTAGGAGACCTAAGGCTGTTCTTAGTTTGTATCTGAGTACTTTTTCATACTCAAATGGAAAGTATTTCTTAATGAAAACAGCTCCTCCCAACATGCCCAAGCTCACATCCAATGCAGCAGCCCAGCCTCTGCCACCTGCCTAGGGATGGTACAGCAGAGTTAACTCTGATCAAAGCGCCTCAGTGTTTAATCATTTTCCAAGAGGGTATTCTGGCCCAGAGTAAGTTTTTGCTACTGCAGCTCATTCTAGAAGTAACAGAAGACATAAAATTTGAAGATCGTTTGGGTGTATCTATGGACACCCTTGATGGCTCAGCAGTAACTCATAAAGAAAGCTTTTGTTTTACATGAGTCAGTGTCACTTCAGGTGATATGGATGGAAGCCTGTGCCTGTGAGGGTGCTGAGCCTGGGCAGGAAGATGCCCAGCCCTGTGCCCTCACAGCATGCCATAACCACACCAGGAGACGTTCCAGCAGCACCTCGCAGCCTGGCTGCACAAAGAGTGGGGAAAGCTGCCCAGGCTCACCCTGCAGCCACCTCATTTCATTGTCTCTTCCTTTCATTTTGCACCTTGGGACATGTCCTGATGGTTACCAGGAAACAAGAAAACACCACACATTTCTCCTGCCTTTAAGCAACTGGCACATCCCAAGGCCAACCACTCCTGCCTGGGAGTCTCCATGTGGCTGCTACAGCAAGTGTCCATGGGGCCTGGGGGCTGTCACCACTTGTCTGTCATGATATGAAGCACATGAGTCACAAAACAGCCTCCCAGAACCCAACAGCTCCCACACAAACTCATTTCAGGCTGTCACACCGACCAAGTCCAACTCAGGGAACTGACGTGCAGGTAAAGAGAGACATCCAGTGGCTGAAAATCTGGCTTTTCCAGGACATTGTGGGTTTTACAGCTAAGAAAGATGTTTTCAATTTCCTAAAGAAGCAGCAGATGCCATCATGATTCAGGCAGTAATAAGATCACTTTCAAAGATTCATTATGTTTAAAGTCAACTTGGTTTAAAAAAAAGGCAAATCTAAAAGATACCTCCCCAGTAGAGGCCATTTCACACCGGAGAACAGGGTCAGCATCTCTTAGCCTGGACCAGGAAAACATTGGGGCCTGGTGAAACAAAGAGCAGGAAGGAGAAAGAATAAAAATGGGATAGTTTAAAAAGATATAAAAATTCCAGCTAGGCTTGGAAGTGACAGAAAGAGACATTAATTTATCCAAAGAAACCAGTGGTCAAGGCTGATAGGCAAAGGACTGTTTGGCAAAGCAGTTCTCTCAGCATCTCAGTGATGGACTGGAACAAATAACCTGTATTTCACCAATAAATCAATCATTTAACTCTTGCATCCTGCTCACATTCCAGTGGTAGATCTTCAATCAGTGGTAGCCCATTATCAGTATGATTTTAAGGAAATATTTTCAAACAAAAAGGCTGTGAGGCACCTAATTCATGGAACAAGGAGAAATACTGTCTGAATCCAGCTGGTTTTTCAGAGAACGCTGTTCTCCATGAAATGTTTCATTTGCAGAAATAAAACTATTCCACAAGAATGCAAACAAGATGAAACTGCAGATTATTTTCATTTTTTCCCTCTCCCCCCATTCAGGAATACACATTTGTAATTTTTTTTTTCTTTGTATGCTAATGTTAAGCCCCCTGATCACTACTACTACTAGTACTAGTACTAGTACTACTACTACTACTACTGCTACTACTATTATTACTATTTTCTAAAGACTTAGATCCCATCACTGAATTCTCTTGTCTAATTTGATCTTTAACTAAGAATTATGAAGGTGAGGGATGAAAATAAAGTCTCTGTCAAAGAACCAATGACCACATGCAACAACCATGGAACAAATTTCCTACAGAAAATTAACCAAGTCATTTTCTGTAGCGCTTCTCCACATCTTAAACTACTAATGGTATTTGCATAAAGGCAGCAAAAATTCTGCTTTAATAACAAATCTATTTTTAAATTTAATGGCATAATTCTGTCCCTGGAGGTCTCCAAGGGTAACACTGAAGTTAATGCAGATGCTGCTTCATGGCACCTAACAACGACCAGTTAAAATGAGACAGGAGAAACTCAAAAGGTTTCTCAAAAACTGTTGTGTGTCTTTGTGACTTTTGGATCAGTTTTGTTTCCACTCTAAGTACAGAGAAAATTTTTAAAGTGGCCAACTCAAGCGGACATGTGGCAGTCAAGAGGGATTCTTTTAATGTACATTGTCTCGAAAGGTAACAAGCAGCAAAGCCTTCCAGACCTCCTGAATTTTTATCTGCCAGGAACATGAAAATTCATCATCAGGAGTACGCTCTGTACTGCAACTGAACCCTATTTAAAACTTAGTGAGTCATTCTCTACCCAGGATTGAATCTTGGTCAGGCCCTGACACTTGCACCAGTCTGGAAGCAAACACGGAGAGACAATATTTCAGTCACTAAAGCTTAAACTGTGGCCTTCTAATCCACAAAGGAGCAGCTATGTTGAGAAAGAAGAAAAGAGTTTCGTGTCTTCTTTTAAGAGCTGGTGAAGAAACAAGACCTTGTGTCCATGCAAATACTACTAGAAATAAATTGTAAGAGGATAGAAAATATGATGCATGAAATAACAACAAACAGGCTAAACTGGAATATTTTTCAAAGTTTAGCATTTCCAAAGGTGCTAGCAGGTTTTTATATTTGACAAATCCACACGGAACACAAGCAGTATAAAAAGCTTTGTAGGGAAGTTTTCAAGAATAAAGCTGGGTTTTCTGCTCTGTAGCCAGCACTCCCAGGAGAGACAAGACTCTTGACAGTTCAGCTAACAACAGAGCAGAAGCCCCAGGTCTAAATAGTAGAAATTTATAAAAATAAATTAGACTCACCAAAATAAAAAAAAACAAAACCAGTCTCAACTTTGAATTTCAGATAACACCTATCTGTGGCATCAAAATAAAATGTAAAGCTATATCTAGACTGACTGGCTTGGGACACAAATTTGTATCAGTAGAAAGATGTTAGGTGTTTTCTGTTTACTCAGTTTTCACTTGATATGGAAGCTATTAAAGCTTGAAAGTTTCTGTATAAATAATTCTCATCCTTTGGATTTTTTGCACCACTGTTCTAGATTTTTTGTGATTTCATTTTTTTTTCTTCCACTAGGCATTCAAAAATATCTACCATACACTTTATTGTGTTTGGTCCTATACAAGCTTAGTAATTATGGAAAGTAAAACTTCGGCCTTACTGAAATCACAGGATGCAAGACTTCCACCCCTTTTTTAACCAGTGGTGTATATAAAGGGGACTGTGTGGATTTGACAGCCCCTGTCCCAGATCCTGCATATAAAATGTGGGGGGCACTCACAACACAAAGCTGTGCATGTCCACATGTGTATTACGTAGTATTCAATTTCAGTGTTCAACTCCGCAAGTGGGAATTTATTATGCAGTTCACAAACAGGATTCAGAGTAGGGTACATGCTAAAAATAAAGGAAGGCTTGGTTTCACTGGATACTTTTCCTCTGATTTTTCTCTAAAGTTTCCAAAGAGATTATCTTGACAGAAACTACAAAAGGTCAATTTGGCCTTTGGTCAATGAGTAAATTGACCAAATCTTTCTGGGCATTAAAGTACTAACTGTATATTAATGTGTTAGATGCTGGCTCTGTGGTAGGGTTTCTGTGGTTCTTTTGGAAACCATACCTTAATCCCAACATATCTGGATGGCAAAAGGGGATGTTCCATTGTGGGGAGGGATGACTCATTAACCTGTTCTCCAATCATCACTTTAGTAGCCACATCAATGAAGTCCACACCCAGAGTCTTGGATACAAAGGGGAAGGAACGTGAAGCCCGCAGGTTGCACTCTATCACCTGGTGGGACAAAAAAAAGAGAATTGTCAGGGTCAGGCACTGTGCAGAGAAGAAACAGATTGACTCATATTTTTTGAAATCAGCCCTGAGTCCTCTTGGCAGACATATTCTTCAGATTGTCAAATAAGAAACATAGAAATTGGGATTATTAAAACAGGGAAGAGGGATGGGGAATGGCCAGCCTGAGACACAAGCAGCCTGTTTTTCAGCTGAGATCCACCTCTAATGTCTGAATATTAGAACTGAGGGGAAACCAGACTTCACTCAGAAAACATGCTTTACTAAATGTTAAGTTAATGTGCAAGAGGCATGGAAACATAAGCACAGGCATTAGGAACAACCTCTAGAAGTCAAACTTCCTCTTTTTCCATGGTTATGGCACTTCCTGAATGACAGGACTACCCTTACTGACTTCCCTCACCCACATGTGGAAGCCATTCAGTAACAAAGAAGTTCTGCAACGTGCTGAGAAGCCACCTTGGAGTTCAAGAGGGGAAAAGGAATTGCTGTAAGTGAGAATGGAGCGGAGTGAAAAGGGGTAAGAGTAGTTAAGGTACCACTGAAAAGCAGGGTCTGTACAGAGAAAGGCAACACTGTGGGAAAGCAAGGAAGGAAAAACTCTGTTCTCTCCCTCTGTGGAGTTTCTGAATAATCATGTGTGAAACAGAGAAAAGGTGAAGAACAGTAAGTCCATTTTACACAACTCATAGCCCAAACAAGAATTTTCACCAATAATGCATCTCTTCTGTTTCCTGTCAGGTTTTTTTCCTATTCACTGTTTCCTCAGCCATTCTCTGTTCACATTCCTCTGACCTCCTTCCATTAGCAACAGCAAGCCAACTGTTACCCAGAAAGGATCAGACATCTGCTGTGCTTCTGTTGCTAATAGCTACTAGAACTATTCAGATAACCATCCCAAGAGCTTGTAGTAAAGGTTTAAACACTTCCATTGTCTTGCTTTCTTTTCAATCCCTTTGAAGGCTTAATTTAACATCAAAACAACTGAAGATGACAGAAGATACCAGAGATCTAAAAGCCATGATATCCAGCACATGGGATGAGGTGCAGCTCCCAGTGCTGTCCATCCTATTCCAAACTGGTAATTTTGGGAAGGACAGCAGCCCACAGTGAATCAAAGCTGACAGACACAGCAAGCAGACTCTCTTCACCCTCAGTGTGAAGGCAGGGAGAGCTGTGACATGCAGAGTGGCAGGGGTGAGCCCACACCTCTGACAAGGCAGGTTATTTGCCCTGGCTGGCACTGTCACAACATCCACAGCACAGATGCAGAGATGCAGGACCCACACACCTCAGCACGGCACAGGCCCTGCCACACTCACTGCAGCTCTTACCAGCACATTCTTGTCTTGCACCAAGAACTGGATGTTGAATGGACCAGAGATGGCAAAAGCCTTTGCAATCTTTTTTGTAGCAGCTTTTACCTATAAAAAAAACAAATTAAAAAGGTGTAAATGTTTGTATACGGAATAAATATTTAAGTTCCACAAAATAGAGAGTATCATGGCAATAAATCACTAGACTTGTGGATTTCTTTAAACATCATCTCTCCCTGCCTTGTTTTTTTTCTCTATACCCACATTTTGGCAATGGCACTATTTCAGAAGCGAAGATGTTTAATTTCCCTAGTAACCTAGAGCCTGAAGTGCCATTGGAGGGCAGAAGTAAAAATCAGGTTTTTTTGTGTGTGTGAGAAAGCAGAGGGAAGAAGGAGAAAAACAAAGAATCAAAGCCTTGCCCTGTAGCAATTCCTACACTGCACTCTGGAGTCTTTATACCTTTCTTGGTGACATAATGAATAACGTTTTGTTATTTGAGAATAACTAATCAGTTTTGTAAGTGTCCCAAAAGTCTTTCACCAACATGCCTGTCCCGTCACAGAGCAGTGGGGGGTGTGTGAGCAGATCCACTCTGGAACAAACTGGGAGGAAAATCTTATTTCCCAGGTGTGTCAATACAAGGCTTTGAGTAGCTTTGCTCCAGGACATGACTATTTTCAGAAACAAGACTTTGGACATTCTTGGAAACAGAGCTGGAGCACAGATCATTGCATTACAGCTTTTGCTGGCTTCCAAGCAAACCCTGAACAGGATGACATAAATGGGCATGGCACATTTCATTTAAAAAAATTCATCTTCACAACTACCTCTGTATCACAAGGTTTATCCTTGAAAGGGGAGAAAGTCAGGATTAGGTGAGGTTCATTCATCCTGACATTATTTTTGGAAAAGCAGGCAGCTAGAAAGTCATACACCTGACACAATCATTTAAGTATTGTGGGGGAAAAGGAAGTGGAAAGAGAACTGTATGGCATATGTATGAATTAGACAATCCTCTGCTGCTACAGAAGCTGGTTCTAAACCAAGGAAACAAAAAAATGTTCTGGATTTAAAAGTGTGCACGTCTACTGCTTAAATTACTGGGATACAGTTCAGATAATCAAGCCAATCACAGGGGCACTGTGACATCCTTCACTTGCACATACCACACTGGCCTTGAAAAAATCATTGGTGGTTTGATTTCTCCACTGGTGGTGGAGGGAAAGCAGAGTCAAACCCTCATTTCCTTTTCTCCTTTCAGTGCTAGTGCAACACCTACCTTCTCCAAGGCTGCCTGGCTGATGGTCTGTGTGGGGAACATGAGGGTGGCATCTCCTGAGTGAACACCTGCGTCCTCCACGTGCTCTGAAATTGCGTGTGAAATAACCTGCACACAGCAAAGAGATAACCTGGTCATCTCACCCTCTCAGAAACTGCTCCTTCCTCCTCAGCACAGCCCAGCCTCCTCAACAGAACTGGATCTAAAAAAGGATACAGATTGTGGGGGGGAACAAAAAGGGAATTTCCCAAGATTTTGGGGAGAATGTGCCTGAAGCAGACACTAGGCATACGAACGAGGAGACCACGTCAGTGTCTTTGCTGCTCTGGCTAAGCCAACTACGAATATGATAAAACCTACCACAGCCTGGAGACCCTAAGGCTTCCTTCCTCTCTCTAACACATGTGGGCTCACAAGGTAAAAGCTGTGGAAGCTGTAAACCAGCTTCCCAAGTTCTGCTTGCCAGAACACAAAAAAGTTATCATTCCCCAACAGGAACAAGCATGAACTAACATCACTGGCACATAATTTTACCCCCACTCTTTTGTGGTGTCTTAAGCAAACAAAGGAAATCCAGGCCTAAGGGTTTAAATTGAATTAACTGCATCAAGGCATACAACCTCAATACCAAATAAGTGATTGTGTCAGCTGGTTAAAAATTAGAATTGAAAATGGACTATTTCTGTTAATTGTGAAGTTTGTGGGGTTTTTTTGGCCTTTGCCAAGTAGTGAAGTTGTAAAAAAAAATGGAATAACTGTGTTAATTCCATAACCCATGATAAAATTCTGATGAAAATAATTTCTGAAGCCAGTGATTTGCAAATCTGGTAAAAATTATATTCTAAAGGATTCATTTACATGGATAAGCAATGCTTAAAAAATAACTGGTTAGATATACAATAAGAGAGGTGGAGCTTTTCAAACACAATGGTTTTAAGCTCTAAGATTAATTCTTCTTGTTTCTTTACTCTCCTCAGCATGAATCCATGGCTCTGTAGTAAATCATTCAAATTACACATCTTTGCAGATCTCAGGTCCTGAAAAAACAAGTTGAATGTTAAAGAAAAGCAAAGTACTTACTCTTCCTGCCTTGGCTACAGCATCCATTTCCACCTCACGGGCATCTTCAATAAATTTAGTGAGCACCACAGGGTAATCCTGCCATCAAGACAAGAAAAAATTAGAAAGTTTTTGTAAGAGAGTATTTGTAGACCACCTGGGACCCTTTGGAAGGAAAAGACCAGAACACCAATCTATTAACATCCTCATTTCCACAGATTTGCAAAAATATAATGGAGGAAATTTGACACCATTTCCCCAAAGCCACTGATGCAAAAAAGTTGGAGCTCTCCATAACAACACCAGGACAGGGAAATCTGGGACAAAACCATACAGATCATGGCACAAAGAGGCTAGTGAGAAATGCATGGATCCAATGACCTCTAATCCTATCTCCTAAAGACAGTCCTTAACTCCAAGATCTTCAATTCTTCCTCGGTCTGAGCCTCCAGCCATCTCACTGGACATGGTGCTCCATAAAGGAACTGATCCTTGGCATTCTCAAGGACTTTGCAGAGTGGTTGTTTGTTATTCAAGTTATATATTTTATGCAACTGATCCATTCCTTTCTAATTTCTCTGCCTAGTTTCCTAACTCTCCCAGGGAGAGGTCGCCACTAATTAGAGCTGGCCAGGAACAACCTGTCCTTGACTCTCACCCCCTTCCCTGGTATCCACTGTTTTCCTTCCTCTTCTTCCTGCCTGTCTCTGGGATGCTAGCACACACTTCCACTCTCCTCTAATACTTTCTCCTTCCAGACACTTGCTCCAAAAAAAACTCTAATCAGCATTCTTCCTGGCCACCTTTGTGTCTCAACATTTACCTGTCCCATCCACTATTAACTGCCTATTATTTATTAGAGAATAAAATGAAATAAATGACAGTTTGTGCATGTTTTAAAGGCTCCCCTTGAAAAAATACCAAGCAGCTCCAAAAGTTACAAGACACAATTCCTTCCATTTATCAGTGCAAGGGTAAATTCAGAGGCAAGGACAATGCTGAAGCCTATACTGTTTCATAAATTTAGTGGCTTGTGTCCTGTTACTTTCTGTCTTGCAGCAGTTTTTCACCTGCAGATTTTATATGTGCACACAACCTTGTTTACTCCAATCTGTCTCAACCTGCATTAGAAGTTTTGAACATTATTGACAACATAAATGCCATAATGATACAACACTGAAACAGCAAAGTCAATAAAACAACAGAACAAGAACTAGCCAGGGCCTTTACCTGGAGAAGTTCTGCTGGATGAAGCAGAGCTAGGTAAGGCTTTGGAACCAGAAAAACTAAGCCTATGTCCCACAAAGATGCTCACAACTAATACTGGGACCTTCTGTGGAACCACTGACAGGCCACAAAGCCTTGACAAGACTGAAAAATCCTCCCTAATGTAGAAGCAGAACACTGTACTTTTATTCTGCTTTGCTTTTTGCTAGCTTGGCTTCATCTATACCACAGCTTTTGTTAATACACAATACTGGATGAAGAAAGTTCTTCCCTTGGCAGTCTGACTACACTAGGAAAAAAATAGCATGTAAATCTAGGGTAAGTCTCTAGGGTAAGAACCAGAGCACCCAAAACCTCATGGTGTGCCACTGGTCATTTTTGCAGCGAGCAGCAGTGCCTTGTGTGTGTAGCAGAACTGGAAATCATAAGGATCCCATGGGAACACCCTCTCTTTCCCCATGGAATAGGCCATGCCTTGGCTAGACCCTACAAATGCAACTCCCAGAAAGGCCTTCTGTACCAGGGATGAGAAAGAACAGCATTGCCCTATTCAAGTCAGTCAAGCTGTGACAAATTAAGCTGACCATGGGTCACTTTTCTGGGCTAGGGCCTCCTATAGGGCATCCACTGCCATCACCAAGTCATGACAAAGTGGTCTGTCCCACTGAATGGGGCTTAAGGCCGTTGTCTGCTCTGCTTCTGAGAGTGTAAACACAAAGCAGAGTATTTCAGATGAAGCACAGAGGGAACTCAGGCATTTTGGGAGGCCCAGCACTGCTAAGAACCTGGCACACTACCACAAGCTGACCCTACAGTCTTCTGAGAATTAGTTAAATAATTTCTTCCGATGGAAGTAACAGTTGCACTGCCCCTCTAAAACTTGTTCAAAGATGTCTCCTTGCCTCCACACTAACCTATCCTTCAGGATAGTTTTACTTTGAAAGTATCTCCCTTTCATTCCACCATTTCTTGCTGAAAAGTTAAACTTGCACCATTTGCCACATAAAAGTCTCATGGGTTTTGTTCTTGTTCAAGCTTTAACCACCTAAGAATCCTGAGAAAGCAGTAATATGTCTGACTTTCACAGCCAGTTGTATTTTCAGAGAGCTCCTTTTTTATTAATTTATTTTTAACTCTAAGATTCCTGGGACAGCAATGTTTATGGTGCCACAGCCTTGTTCTGAACAGTGACAATTAAAAAAGAAAAAGAAGAAGAAGAAGAAGAAGAGGAAAAAACCTTCAGAAGAGGTGCCAAGATGAAGTATTTAGTTGTCCAAAGAAGCCAGGCAAAACAATTGAGAAAGTGAGTGAAAGATGTCCCAGTTCTATGCTGGCTGGCATAACCTGCCACTGGCAAGCCTGCAAAGGTCCCAGCTCAGTGGACTGCATCTATTTCCATAATTAACTGGGCAGAAATGTACTTGCAGGTAAAACAGCTGCCTGTTCCTGCTCCATGCAGGCATGGTGGGGTCAGTAAGGATATTTGCACAGGCTCCCAAGTTAGGGAACAAACTGAGGAGTCAGACTCAGCAGCTCCTCCCCAGGCAAGAAGGCAAAGAGTGAGGAAGATACAATAAGGAAACAAAGAGATAGAAAACACAGTAGAGATGAAACAAATAAAGGGAACACAAAAGGAAGTGGCAGCACAAAGAGGTACCTGAGAGACTCTGGTGGCTTCTGCTAAGAACTTCTTCATTTCTTCTTCAGTGAACACTACATTCATTGCAGACCCACTGTGAGAACAGGAAAGAAGAGAACCCAGGTCAGCTTCCCTTGTGAATTCCAGGGAGTGATCAGTGCTGGGCACCAGGGCACAGGGTTCACAAGGTCACCAACTACCCCTGTATGACAGAGTGGCCAAGGAAGCTCCTGAACGCAGCCACTTGCTCTGCTCTTGACTCAGAGAGGCAGAGGTGGTACCCAATTTACTCTCCATTATCCTTCCCAGAGAAGACAGGAGACCTCCAGAACCACAGTGGAGAAACAAAGAAAGAACTGTGTTTTCATAGCCTTAGCACTGCTGCCAAACCCCCTTCCTGAGCCAAGCCTGTGAAGGTCTCCCTCAGCTGGGGGAAATGGCTCCTCAGCCACCCAGGCCCGGTAAGGCCCAGCCTTTCCCCCTGGGGCAGGTTAGCTGGGAGATCAGGACAAACACACTTGGCTCACTTTAGCCCAACTGCTCCTCAGGGACGGATGAAGTGAGGCTTGCGTAGGTCACTGGCAATGGTTGTGCTAGTGTAAATCCAGATTCTTCACTGGCCATCTCCCCTAACACCTCTTTCCTTAAGGGAGTACACACAGACAGCAGATATATGAAAGCTGCTTTAATTTATCTGCCAGTAATGTCACAGAAGGGGATCTGGGACAACATGGGTCCAAAGTAAGTGATTCAAGTCCCTTTTAAGGAAAAGAATTTTATTTAAAAAATGTTACAATTCCCATTTCTACCACTGATGCCTAGCTCCCCCTTTGGTTTGTTGGGCAAGCCCACAGAGGCTGTGGGGAAAAGTGGAAGAAGAATCTATCCCACAAATCAGGCACTTTATTCTATGACAAATAGACACAGCCACCTAGGTGATTATATTTACCTCTTCAGCTGATGTACATCAATAGAGTTCAACAAATTCACGAACTTGTGTCAGCAGTACCACTGAGGATGTGAGCTGGTGTACACAGTACCTAACTGCTGGGGAAAGGCATTTAGTTTTCCAAGGAAACTGGCCAATATTAAAGGTCATATCTGCACAGAGGATGAAGAAATCTAGCTGTGGATTGCTGCTGTTCTGCAGACAGAAGCCAGGGAAGGGCTGTGCTAGGGCTTTTCACACTCTTGTTCCTCAAGTTTTACATCCTCAAGTTTCATCTTTCTCCCTGGAGTCCCCTTACCCTGCACTAACAAATACTTAACACAGAAAGGGCTTATAAGGGTTTTAATATAGATGGAAACAACAGCTAAAAGAGGTGTTCCCTAACAATCTGAATTACATCAGGAGCAGTTTTTACCCTATACTTTACTCAACTTTACTCCTGACAGGAGGACTGTTTTCTAACTTTGCTTGAAACACTATTGCAAGTCTTAGAGACCAGATAGAAAAGTCACATTCTGGAGTCTCTTCTAAAGGATACTTCCTTCAGGGCTGAAGAAAGCCTTCTCCTTTTCTTCTTTTAAAATAAAAAGTGTGCTTGTCCTCCAGTCCTGAAAACTGATATTGAGCTTCTTCATTTTGATATGTGCGTCTTTCATATGAAAAGAATCCTGTCTCCAATTTATTTTCACTTGTAAACTGTGCCCAGCAAACTGCCTCTCTGTGCTGAGTCACCCAGCTATGAAGAAACTTCTCACAGAGAAGAGCAATCATTCAGAACTTACGAGCTTGCTGTGTGCATGTGCTGGTGTAACCTCCTCAAAAAGTCTGGCTGGCTGTTGGAAATGAGGGACTGTACAATGTCTGTTTAATGAGAAGCAGCTGCCACAGTGTAGGGACATAAAACATGCCTGTAAGCAGAGAAGCTTGGCAAATAAGAAGCTGAATTCAAAAGACGCACTTTCTGAAAACAGATGCCCATCTCAATAAACAGCCTCAGCAAGTTCCCTTCTCTTTTTCCTGGTGGAAAACAATCTTCTGACTAAATTGTACAGGTAACAATCTCAGGAACCTGAAAGAACATCCCAGATGGTTTGTGGTTTTGGCCTTGAGAGATGCAAAAGGTAATACAGCTGAACAGACATTCTTATGATTATGTTCTCCCTTTGATCTGTGCCTGATGGACTTCAAGGATCCATTGGCTTTATTAATTGGTTTGAGCAGTTGTCTCATGGGCAGCTTAATGCCACGTACACCTAGCACAGAGTTTTCCACACATCCCCTGAAATTGTTCCCCCTTGTCTCAGAGAGGTTTTTGGAGTTCATACCCCACGTTGCTGACAGCTGAGCCTTACCTCAGAACATAGGAGGGTCTCAGCAAACATGGATAACTCACAGACCTTGCAAATTCAACTGCATCTCTCTAAAGAAAGGGAGGAAAAACATGCTGTGAACAAGAAAATATTTAAAGTCATTCCAAAATTCCAATTCTAACTGCACTTGCACTTTACTAGCAATTAAGATGAGGGGAAAGAAGTTGGGGACTGAAGCCTGCACTGAAGGTAACACAACTTCCTGGTTTCAGAGCTATCACCTTCAGACCTCCCTGTCCATAGAGCTTCACTGGGAAAAAAGAGCAATGCCAACACCTCTCTGTTCCTTTGCAATCTCCACCTGCTAGAGCAGATCTCAAGCCCAGCAGGATATCTAGACTGGCCTGTCAGTGGTGCTGACTTCTGCTGGATATACACCCCTGGCTGTGTGAGGTGATTGAAAGACACTTTCCTTCCAGTTTCCACCCAGTGCCCAGTGCTGCTGTAGCATCACTTTACAGGGATCAAAAAGTTCTTCAGCATGGGCAGTAAAAAACTGTCAAATGCCTTCAGAATCTTGAAATGTATCAGTGACTCAGCCCTTCCTGTGCAGATGCACATCCCAGCATTTCCCAGATGCACATCCCAACTCACCAGGGTGCTGACTGCCTTCCAGGGAGCCTGGGCCACATGCAGCTCATCTAGGACAGCTGAGAATATGGAACGATCTTCTGCCTGGTCAATCTTTAAAGGATTTGTGCCAAGAATCTTCACTCCACTCTGGTGCAGTGGCACTGCCAGGTTATTGGGAATCTGCCCCCCTACAGAAATAATGCAGCCACTGCATCCCTGTTGGAAGACAGAAAGGAGCACGGTCATGTCCAAGTTATCTTAATAGGAAGATCTGTCACAACAAGAATCCAGTATTTAGATGATGTCCCTTTTCAGGTTGCTGTGAACAAAGACACATCATAGGGCCACAAAGATGATCAGAGAGCTGGAGCACCTCTCAGGAAGACAGGCTGAGAGAGATGGGGTTGTTCAGCCTGGAGAAAAAAAAGCTCCAGGAAGACCTTATTGCAGTCTTCCAAAGCCTAAAGAGAATTTATTTAAAAAGAGGACAGTGACTTCTTACATGGGCAGATAGTGTCAGGACAAGGATGGAGAGTTTTAAACTGAAAGAGGAGAGATTTAGGTTAGATATCAGGAAGAAATTCTTTACTCCAAGGGTGGTGAGGCCCTGGCACAGGCTGCCCAAAGAAGCTGGGGCTGCCTCATCCCTGGAGTGTCCAAGGCCAGGTTGGACGGGGCTTGGAGCAACCTGGGATAGTGGAAGCTGTTCCTGCCCAGGGCAGGGGGTGGAACTGGATGATCTTTAAGGTCCCTTCCAACTCAAGCCATCCTATGATTTTACCATAATTGTGCTGATCCAGAGACACCCAGGCTACAAAGTGTGATTTGCAGTGTGTGTACTCCCTAAACCAGCAATATCCTCCTCAATATCATTCAAAACCCAGCAATAACCAGAGTTCAAATTCCCTAGGAAACCAGAGAGGTTTGCAGCTTTCACATCAATCCATGATTACCTAAGTCTTGCTTGAACCACAGGCTGTTGCTTTGTTTGCATGTCATATTTAGGTGCTTCTGCTTTCCCAGTGAGGATAAAGCACTGAGCTGACACACGTTGTCTTGCTTTCCAGAGGAAGGGCACTGCACCAGGAACATGCATTGCACCCCAACAAACCTCAACACTCTGCCCTGTGGGGTCAGGTTTCCTTCCCATGTGCTCCCACACATGTGGACATGGGGACTCCAACTACAGCTGAGCTTACCCCCCCTGCTTGCTGTGGCTTTTGGACCCAGCAGCACAAACAAACAAGATGCTGAGGTCTTCTTTCTTTTTCAGTCTAGTTCTTAGAGAAAACAGCCTCTCCCATGCTCATGGTCAGAGATTCTCAGAGGAGCAGATATTCATGCAATTTTTTATTTTTTTTTTATTCCAGAGATACTAGGCAGTGACCTCCAGCAGAAAGCCAATTGGAAACAACTGGAATTTATGTGGGGTTTTTTTCTGCCAGCATTGCTACTCAATAAGCAAACCACCATTCCTAGTTCCAGAAGTCAGTCTTTAAGGAGTGTAACAAAGCTAAGTAGAAACTATATCAACAGAGCCCAACACATCACACAGTCTGCAAAGCTATGGATACACTTAGGCCTTTATTTTAATCAATGCTCCTTATTCCTGACTAGGTCCTCCTTTCTGGAAGTTCCCTGGATGTTAGCAAGTATTTCAGCAAACTGTCATAGGTGTTCATTTCCACACAGGTTATCTGCAAGCACTCCAATTCCAGAGGCAGAACAGGTGGCACAGCATCTTCCAGCCACAGCAGAGCATCTCACGTCTGTCATGGGCAGCATCGCATTTTCAGTGAGAAAATAATAAACAGTAAATGACGAGACAGGTGATCCTGCTTGCTAACACACACCTTTCTACAGGTGCAAATATGGGCTTTTTTCTTTTTTACATTGAACCCCTAATGCTTTCAAGTACAATCTAGCCAGGTGTGAAAATTTTCAATAGAAGAAAAGGCCTTAGAGTACCTACAACAAAGTGCATTTTACTTTCACGTTAAAGATGGTGAAACTTTGCCCAAAGGACAGTCTGGCCCACAGAACAGCTCCAGTGAAGGGCGCTTTTGAACCAAATGTGTCTTACAGTTTTACCTACTTGTAACAAATGAGAAACATGAATCAAGTGATCCATGGTTTGGCTCTAAAAGATAGAGGAACAATGTTCTTTTAATTAACAAGTGTGTTTTTCCTGAGGAAGGTCAGCCTTACTGGCCTTCCTGGAAGAGGAATTCCTTCATCAGGGACTTAAAGGGATTTGGAGTGGCAAAACTGTAAACTGAGAGCAGGATGGACTGGAAGTGACTGGGCAAAAATAGATGATAAATGCTAGTACAGTCCCCACTCAGCTTTGACATGGTAATTTCCTACCATAAGAAAGATCCAACAGTCTGGCATTTAAGCAGCACTTACCATCCCAAGATTATTTGCTCAGCAGTCTAATACACAGCATGAGATGATTATTTTTTTTCCTTTTCACTATGCAGTCACTTATGGGATTCCATGATGCTGCTGTCCAACAGCAACCATCTGAAAGAGCTTAGGACAGGCAGTGAAAAAGGCCAGGGGCTGTTTCGTGCCCAAAATCGGTTGTCTCATGACATCAGAGCTCACCATCTCCAGCTTGGAAGAGAAATCTATGCCTTAGTGCTTCCAGACCCATCCAAACCAGAGTAACTCCCTCTAGTCCCTGGGCCCTTTATCCCACATGGATAAGAACCAGAGTGTGAATTAGCAAAGCCCTCCTTGCATCTTGGAAAGGTAACAAGTCAAAGTAGCTTTGCTTCCAAGGTCAACCAACATCTTCATCCATCCTTGACATATGTGAAATGTGAAGTCTCCCAGCTAACAGCTTCTCCTCAGCTGCTGCTCATTTCTGCCTTTAAAACAATTCTAGTTACTGCACATCTAAAATCCAAATACTGCCTACATCAAAGTTGGGATAGAATTAGGGACTTCAGCCCTAAGGAGACAGAGGAGATTCCTTATTCAAGCAGATAGCAAAGAATCATAGACTCATTTTTACTCAAGAAGAACCATCAATTGAATCTAGCTGCCGCTTACTTCTTACTTTAAAATTCTTATATTGTTTCCCAAAGGATGTTCCCACCCAAAGAGCAACTACTTTCCTGACAGGGAACACGACTCCTCCACTGAGAAATGTGGGCAGGCAGAAAGGGACCCCACTGCATAGCACTATGTCATCAGCCATATTTTAATTATAAAGAAAATTAATAACATCCTTGCCATTAGATATCTTTAAAATATACACAATACATAATCTAGCGAAAGAAGCCTAGAGAGATTATTTTCCCCTTTATGACAAAAACCGCTCCTTTTATTACTACCTTGCTGTTATGTCATTAGTAATAGAGCTGGGGTTTCTTTTTCCCTGAGTTTGAAAACAAATTAGACCATTAAAATTGTACCTAGGAGCCTCCTTTACTTTTATGAATTGTTTCAGAATAATCTCTGAAACAGAAAAAAGAATCAGTAGAGGCCCTCAAGCAGATAGATATTAAAATAAAAAGGGAACATCTTCTCTGGAAACAAAAAGCCAATAAATCTGAGGGAAGGAATTTTTTTTTTTTTAAATTATTGTCCTCACAGACTACTACCTAACTCTGCACATTCACAGTAAATTAAACTTTTCTCCAATGAACAGCTCTGTTATGCAGAGCTCAGACTCTGGTGAGTCACTGTGGGTGTGAATGTCAGCTGGAAGTTAAAGAGGACACAAGGAACACAAAGAGAGGGGACAGCTGAGTACCCCCCTGAGAGAGGGCTGTGTGAAGCTGTGTGCATTTCTTGGTGGGCAGCTTCCAGCTGTCCCAGTCCTGTTGGTAAACTCTCTCCTGGATGCACCATAATTTATCTAATCAGAAAAGCAGTGACAAATCAGTGCACCTATTCACTTGGGCTTAACAGCTGCCCAAGCTCTGATGCTCATCCTAAAAATGTTTAGGAAGCTGAAATATCATCTCTACTAAGGGCTCAGAGCTGTGTCCAATGCTTGCTGATGTTTTTATATACAGTTTGCCAATGATCCATGACTTTTCAGTTATTTACAACAGTCCACTGTCTATTGAAACACCAGAGGAGGCAAATGACCAGGAGAGGTTAAAAGAACAGTCTGAAATCATGACACTGTTCATGCTTTGTATATGAAGCTGGGAGAGATGGCTATCTACAGGATTGGTGAAGGCTCTCAGAATCAGATTCATTTTTAACTTTATCTTTTTCTTAGGGGCTGAATTCCAACTGCACTTGCCTGAGGAAGTATTCTGTTAACAGGACATTAGCATTTGGCTCACTCATTTTTCTAAAGAAATGACATATAACAAATAATACATCTTAAACTACACTTTGCTGGAGGTCTGGGCTCTGTCCCCAGCTCTGCCCAGGTTCTTCTGCATAACTCTGTGCAGGCCTATCTACCCCTCAGTCTCCCTGCTTGCAAATTACACATAATAATACCACCATTACCTTATGTCGCTGGTGAAGAAAAGTGGTTTTACTATTTGTACATAGTATTCACCTTGGGGATTATTAGACAGTACAACGCTGATTTTGGATGTTGAGGCTCAGACTCTGATGGCTTTCACACCTCCAGCACAAACTGCCAGTTGGTTGTTTTCACACCCACACCAGAGTAGCACAATCCTTTGCAAACTCTGGGTACAACAGGATGCTACTATTAGACCTGGAAATCTGCATTGCCTCCCCTCAAACTGGCCAAGCCTTGCTCTGACAAGCAGGATAATGCAAGTTTCAATATGTATTCAGGATTCTTTTCACATATTTTTCTTACCCAACTCGCTAATTACTAGCACTCCATGTGGAAATGAGCTCCCTCATCACCTATCTCTACCTTCTCTTTGATCCTGCAGTAATTAGATGTTGCATTTCATCAGTGTTATTTGTCTGACAAACTGTCACACCAGTTTCCTCCACGCCCCTGCTCAGAAGTTCAGTTCTGTTAAGTAAACAAGATTTCAATGCTTTTAGAGCTGAGCCTCATGGATAATCCTAAAGCATTCTAAAATCAACCTTTAAGAGTCCAGAGAGCCACCAGAGTCTTTTGGCCTCTTGAAAATCTATGTTTTCCAGTAGTAGTCTTTGTTTTTACAAAAAATTTGAGAAGTAAAACAACCTGTACAAACAGGAAGGTATGAACGTGCAATTTAAAAATGATCATAGGCAGTATTTTGAAAATGGCGGAAGAACAGAGCTTAGAGTCTGGAACTTAACTTCTGATGTGCTTTGGCCTGGTTCCAAATTTGGGAATGATCAAAACATATCCAGATAATAAAAACATTTTAGAAATCTGCACCCGTTCACAAAGGAGATGAGCTCAGATCCTCATATACCAGGAAAGGGAGTCAAGAAAAATCTCAAGATTAACATGATCTGGGTTCTGCAAAGTTGCTTCAGCAAGTTACATGGCCAACTCACGCTGAATGTCAGGACAGATGAAGTTCCTGAAAGCACCTTTAAAAGCCTCAGCAACAAATCCAAGGTGAGCGTGTTATCCACTAGAAATCAACATTTTTGATATTGGGGCCAACTGTTTACATCATATATCCCCTCATTATGAAATATGTCTGGGGCTCTCCTCTATCTCTTAGACCAGCCCTTCTAAACACTTGAAAATTGCTAAAAGGCCAGTGCAATGTCTGGATCAGGAGCTGGAACATTTTATGGTTTGATGGCAATTCCAGTGCCCCTCCCTGATCTGCCTGCCTCTGTGCTGGACCACATCCACTTGCCAACTGTACTGCAAGGCCAAGCCTGCAAGTCCTTGAGCACACGTTGGTGTGATGCACAGAACTCTTTCAGCTGCTCCAGGTGGAGGGCTTGTGCTTCAAATCAAGGGTGTGCTCAACTGCTACAGCCCAGCAGTGCAAGGGCAGAACAGTTTGTGCGATAAATGTCTGCGCAGCAAATTAAGCCTGCTTGTAAATACTGCACAATATGGCATCTTGCAAAATAATTTAATATTTATTTGGCATTCTTTCTTGAGCAGCCTGCTAGGATCACCAGCGATGTGTAAAATGCAACACTGAGATCCAAAACAAACAGCTTTTGGTCTCTCCCCTCACCCCCAGCCGCTCGGAAAGCTAGTGACAGGAATTTTGAAAAGTTTGGGTTGCTTCATGGCTTTTTATACTGCTTCTGCTTTTCTTTACCTCATATTGGTAGATGTCCAGGATCCTTTCCAGCGACAGCTCCTCAAAGTACAGTCTGTCACACTCATCAAAATCCGTGCTCACCGTCTCCGGGTTGCAATTCACGACCACGGTCTTGTTGCCAAGCTGACGCAGCGTGCGGATGCTGGAGACAGCACACCAATCAAACTCCACGCTGCTGCCTGCCAGGAGACAGAAAAGCGGGCAAGGAAAGGAAGGATGCAGAGAAGAAAACATAAATAGATATTCTCAGCACTCCAGCTTAAAGAAGAAAAAAAAGAAATAAAAGCCAGCATGGACCCCTGTCAGCTCAGAGCCAGAAATGTAATTGTCCTCCCATGGAAATTAATCATCCACAAAACGTGAACCTCCAAGCACAACAGGTAAGTTGGCTCAGCTGCTCAGGAGTGACAGATCTCTCTAACATGTCTGTCATCCTGTGCTCATAAACACTTCAGTGTGCTCTTGCTTTCCATCTAATCACTGCTGCCTCCCAACCCACGCACTCTGCGATAAACTAAAGAGTGGGATAAACTAAATTGAGCTCCTGTTATTATAACACAATGCTGCTTAATCCAGGAAAAACAAAGCATTTGCATAGATGTGGTGTGAAGAACAGAAGACTGAGGTGTTTTTTACCTTCCAGAAGAGCTAAAACAACCACAGAAGAATGACATCTCAGTGAATTTGACATTGCTGTACACTGACTCCAAGTAAGGCAGGTCAGTAGAACAACACTTTGTACAGCCCCTCTGTGGCTTTAAAGGCTTTAAAGGCTACAGTGACTGTGGCAACACTGTGGGACAAGCACAACCTACTGTCCCAAGGCCTGAGTAAGCACTGTGGACATCTTGAAAGGAAAGAGGCACAGAGGGGCCTTGGGTGAGCACCAGGGCTTGGTGCCTGGCCTTGGGCAATGCTGCAGGCTCCAGGGAACACTTGAATCAAGATTTGTGCAAACAGCTACTACCCCATATATTTCTATGTTCAAACATCTAAGACAGGTACCACAAACAGAGAATGGTGCACAATAAAGAGCATCATTAAATGGTTATGCTTACAGTTTACAAGAAAACCTTGGCCTCATCATGCTGCATTCACAGTCATTACATGATCGTTAACCACTGATATTACTTTTATATATAATTGTGTGACAAGGTATGTTAGAAATTCAGTCTGTGCTTAATCGCTGCCCCCACCACCTAGTCACAAACTGATGGCTGGCACAGGTCACTCCCTGGCAGGCACATAAGTTGTTTTCCCACTTGTGTCAAACAAGAACCTCAAAACATGCCTAAGCTTCAGTTAAAACCCCACAGAAAAGAGAGGAAAATCAAATCTGAACCTGGATGTTTCCCAGAAGGGACACCAGATGCTCATTCAGATTTTGTATTCCACTTCCATTACACAGGTATTTTTATATGCATCAGAAACCTCAACTTTGGAACACAATGGTCATCTGGAGCCCTCATCTGACTGCTTCAGATACAACCTGGGAAAAGAGCTGAACAGCTGTTAAGTGTATTCCAGGCACATGCAGTAATGATCATATCCAAACATGGGAAGAGGGGAGACAGAAAACAAATAGTATTATTAGTAATGACTGCTGTAACAGAACCAGGCAGTGCTCCTCAGGAGACAATTACTACATCAATACATGCATGGTTGTGAACTCACTTTCACGTTCCAATCATGTTGAGTCTGTGTGTACACCTGAAAACTCACAGAGCACTCTGCTGGCCCATGCCAGTGGTGGAAATATATTTATACTGCTTTTAGGGTTGACACACAAACAAACCCTCTCCCAGGACAGGAGATCCCCTCCTGGAAGCACGTGAAGAGCAAGGATTGCCGAGGCTTCATGTGTGCAGGAAAGATGTGCCAAAGCAAGCACTGAAGTTCAAGAGTGTGTAACTGCACTGACTCACATCAAGTTTCTATTTGGCATGTTAGTTTACAAGAAAGTTCAAAAAACTCACTTTGGTTTGAATAATTTTCTTTCTAAACACGGAATGTAGCGTGACTTTTGAAATGGTCTCACTTCCCTCAAATATTTTTATTTCTTTGCAGAAGTGTGAACATATTCAATAATTTCCTGCAATATATTTTCAATTATTTCCAAATAAAATTAATAAGGGCTGTTCCGTTTCTTTTTAACCTAAAATGTAGCTTTCACAAAGGAAATAAAGAAAAATATTATCACATGTTTAACTTCCATCCAAATCATTTAGCCTCTTCTAACCTGGAAGAGAACACCGAATTGATCTCACTGAATTCTGATTACAATATTGAAATCATAGAGGAAAAGCACTCTGCTTACTTGCCTTCAAAGGATAAAAAAGGCAAAAAAAACCACCCCAAATTGGCTATTGCACCGAGGAAAAAAGTATTTTACAGGTCCAAGTAATGGTTTCCTCTAGCAGCCTTTATTTGGTTACAACCTCTTCCAAAGATGGTCTTGATGGGTCTAATTAAAGCTGCAGAGCAGATGAGACCAAGGACAGACCTCCATGTCTATTCTAAGCAATGAGGAGTTTTAGGTGAACAGTGCAAAATGTATTCACATACATTCCATCAACTTATGAAATAACACTGCCATCCTGCTCATTTTTTGTAGCCATGCCCCACAGCCTGTTGAACAGCAGAATCATTCACAAAAAAATAAGATAAATCATGGAGTGTTGCTCCTGATTTCAGTCATCTCAACATTCACACTGGAAACAGAGTTCCAAAAGACATGTCCTACAAACAGCAACAGGAGTGTAGCATATGACCTCTCCAATCCAAGCAAAACAAATGGATGCAGATTTCAATTCCAGCTTTCATAACCCATCACCAGTTCTGGGAGATGCAGAGCAGAAATATTTCTGTATAACCAGCAAATTTTCCCTTGCCAATAATTGCAAGCTATTTGGAGAGATCCATGGAAAGAGAAAGTGAAAGTCACCACATACAGAATTCAGCAGTCTGTCTACCCAATACTCACAGCCACGAGGAAACTGTTACTCTGTATAATGATCTGAGTGGGTTGAAAGAAAAAAACAACATACAGAGAATTGCTTATACAGAAGCAGCTGAAGAGATCAAAATATTTTCAGAGTCACCTACACTTAGAGCTGTTAAATGCATAGTGACAATATCATCATGAGCTGGCAGTAAACATATAAGATAGGCAGGGGAGCAACAAACTTCTATATGAGTGTTCTCAAGACCTTAACATGTGAAAAGAGTAAGATTAAAAAAACTCTGTAAAACTTTGTGGAAATCACAACTAAATACCAAGTGAAAAGTAATAAAATTCTCCTGCTTTCTTCCGGGGCGTGAAATGAAATCTCCAAGCAAGTATAAAATGCAAACCTTCTGTAAGGAATTGATGTCCTGTGCCCTGTGCTCTGGAGGGTTTTTTCACCATATGAGAAGAGGAACTAAGGAATCACAAGAATATCCGAAGAAGGCTTGAGGGGACAAGGAGAACAGAGGCGTTGTAAGGAAGATTTACCTATGTGATATGGTCCACAGCCCAACACCATCACTCCACAGTCATCAAATTTTACATCATGTTCCTGGGAAGGGAGACAAAAAAAGTCATTAGGATCTGAACTCCACAGCACCTAACTCCGTGCTTTTCAGAATAAACAGTTTCTGGTGTTCAGCCCAAATCCACCAATCTGATCCTTCAGGGCTCCAGTCTGATCTTGCTCACTGCAGTGTAAATTAAGTGCAGCTCTCCTGGAATTAGTAGTGCTGCACCCAGAGCAGAAGAGAAACAGCACCTCTAATATGGCTGTTCAAGCAGCCTAAGGACCTGTGAAGTTTCATATAAAAATAATGCTAGGATGAGGTAAGGGAAATATGACTTCTGCATTCCCAGCACCTAGCTGTGCACGTACAGATGATAGATGACAGGCTCTTAACAACATTGGGGCATTAACAGTAAATGCACTGGATCAGGACTGGAGCGAGAGAAAGTTCCAGGCCTGCTGTAAGGGGATTACATGTAAAAGCATCCAAAAGAATTGCTAGAGAGACTGAGGCATCTGCAGGATTTCCAGAAATCACATGGCACAGGGAAAAGAGATCAAACCAGACAGCAATGAGACTGTTGTTTCTGAGGGTGCCTACCTGCCCATTGTAGGTGACGTAGAGGTAATTAGTCACCGCTGGGTATTCTGCTGCCAGGGTGTCAATCTGTACAAGACAAAAAGGGAGACTGTGACTTGGCCAGTGCAAGATCTTTCCTACGTGCAGATTTTTGGGTTCTTTTCTTTTGCCTCTTTCCCTTTCTACTGCTGTTTCACTCCCATTATTTTCCCACCATGTATCTTTCCTCATAAGGAGGTGACCTGACCTGCCCTGTGCTGTTAATGCAGCGTATGCCTGGCCTTGCCCCGACCCTACAGCTCAGTCAACACCACACTCTACCATCTCTTTCTAAGCTACAGTTTTAGCTCTGCACCTCTTTGGTGAAACACAGCCCAGGAACTTTCCCCTGCTTGCCAAGGCCCTCATTCTCTAGTTTGTTCAGCGGATTACACATATTCCTCCAGGTCTTGTGTCCTTTATAAATAGGCTGTCTGGAATCTTCAGACTCTACTCTTGACCCCATCTTACTCCCACACTGAATACAAAGACACACACACGACATCACTTAAGGATTTTGTGGAGTGGCAGCACAATTACTATGTGTTTATGTTACAATAAAATTCATGCTTTGATAATTAAATGGTACACAAAGCAAGAGTGATTTTAAACCACCCTTTCTATGTAGTTTTCAACAATTTCTTATGTAATTAGTCAACAGAGAGCCCAGAAGAATTATTTGCCCATGAGGGCCGTTCACAAACTATTTGTGTCAACTACTCATGGCATGTTATACTTGGTAACCAGTCCATCTGTGTCACCAGTGACTGCTGAAGTTTCCTGAATGAACATCTGAAACACTTCTACAGAGAACACTGAACAGGGAACAATATGAAAGCAGTCTTGACATGAATTTTTATGCGCTATGCCATTTAAAAATCTGTCCAAACTTCAAGCACTTCCAGCAATCCCCACTGACTGTCCAAATCCTTGTGAATCATGGAGAATGTGACCTTACATCATTAGCACCGTGTGTCTGCTGCTCATTACTGCTGCTGATACTGTGACTTGTACTTCATGGCTCAAGAAGAAACATATGCTTTGAAGGCACACAGGCAGGCACAAGGAGAATGACCTTATTAAGTGTACCCTGGCACACAAATCAACCCAGCACTGCAGTGCCATATGCAGCTGAAAGAACACAGTGCAAGACCAGGCACGTTACTGTGGCCAGGTGAGCCACAGAAGAAAAACAGCAGCTGGGGAACAAAAGATGACTTAGGCCTGAGGATACAGATGAACTCTTTTAGAAACATTCAGTAGTTTGGGTAGGGTTTTTTTACCCTATTTAAGGACAGAAAACCAGCTGGTGGCAGTTTAATACCAACATACCTTAAATGTAACAGTTGAGCACCTAGTGACACTGCTGTGAATACCAGATGAGCTCATTAGGCTCATGCTATCACCATCAATAGCAAATGAACCCATAACAATAGCACACTTCAAATAAAGTATTAGCCTGTAAAAATTTACTACCAAGAGAGAAGAGATACGCTCTTCATGGTCCTACCATGGTGGGCCAGCATTTTCAGCCTTTTCCTGAAGCCACATGAGTTTCCCCCTCAGCCACAAAGAACATGAACAAGAATATTCTGCCTCTCTCTTTGGGAATGTTCATGGCATTACATTGATGCCTGCAGTGCAGAAGGAGCAGCTACGTGGGTGAACTGTGTTCTCCTCACTTCAATATCTAAACTCCTGAGGATGTTAACTGCGGGGTTTCTAAAGACACAGAGGTCTCCTGCCACTCTTGGAAGCCCCCACCAGGCCCAGTGATGTTTCTCACGTACCTGTTTCACCCAGGGCACTATATTCTTCCTCAATCTCAGCTGACGGCACTGGTCTTCAGTCAGCTTCAGGCATTTCCCAATCTGCTTGTCAGAGAACCCCATCTGTTTGGCTCTCCTCAGTGTCTCTTCTGGAACTGTTTTGCTGGGGTTAAATAAGAAAAACACCTCTGCATGAGGCTTTACAGGAATAACCAGAAGATACATGTGTGCTTTTGCCTCTACACTGCATAGGGTTGTTTTAGGATCATGCACGTGAAGGCAAGAAAAGGAAAAAGACTCAAACATCTTTTCTACCCTTAGTGCCCCACACAAACACCTCTGTGGTAAATTCTGCAGGCAGACTGCAAGCAGCAAGAAGTAAAACACTTACTTTCCCTGCTTTTTTGAGACAGGAATCAGCGATTGATGATGAGATCCATCAGGCTAGTACAAGCTGACAGTACCCACGTGTTAGTTTAACACAACCTTTTAGTGAGGGTGAAGGAAGCCCCAGAGGATGCTTCTGAGAGAGAAATTCCTCAAAATTTCTACTATGGCCAGCAGAGCTAATCCCTGAAGGCTCTGACGATTGACATATTGGCTGGCCCAATTAGAAAAGTTACCAACACCTCAGTGATGACATAATTAAGAACGAGAAAACGCAGGCAACTCCTCTTTCTTCCTCCCCTCTGAGGGGTGGTGAGGAGGCCACCAGGCCTCTTCTTGGTGCCGTCTCCGGGGTCATGCTGCTGGGGGAGCCACCCTGAGGCCAGGAGCAGCCAGGGCCAGGAGTGGCCATGGGGCCACCACCACCCCAGCGCCAGGAGTGGCCACTGCTGCCATCTCAGCATGGCTCACAATGAACTGTGGGGGCCCCTGGGCCTGCCACCAAAAAACTTAAGCCTGAAGCCTGGAGGGGCCCAAGCAAGAGGACAGAAATGTGCCTCCAGCAGAGTGAGAAAAGGCCTCCCTCCCATGGGCCTTTGCAACTGTATGTTAATATCTGGTAGACTTTGCTATTCCATTGGTTGGTTGAGCTGATGCCACCCCAGTTCAGCTCCTGTTTGCCATATATCTGTCTTCCCCAGAATGCTCTTCCCTCCCTTAATCCCCATTGGCCCAGTTTTACAGCTTTGCTCTACCCCTGCAGCCCTATTGGTTCTCCCAACTCTCAGCCACTCCCCTGCACTATTTTGTCTTGTCCCTAGTGGTCCTTTACCCTCACATCTGCCCCTTTTACCAATGGAAAAGTGGAAATTATTCATGACGAGCAGGGAGAGGCATGGCGAGCAACTCCCCGATGTGGAGCCTGGAGGGGATCAACCTTTCAGTGCTGCAGAACTCTACAAAAACTTTTCAGGTGATAAAATTCGAGAACAAACAAATCTACAGACACCAATTCTCTCCTGAGTCAGAGAAAAGGAAAAGGTGAATACACATGAGGAGAACAACATGGCAGCAATAAGGTCGGTGCAAAGGAGGGAGGGAGAGGAGGAGGTGCTCCAGGCCTTGGAGCTGAGATTCTTCTGCAAGCCATGGTGAGGACTATAATAAAACAAACTGGTTTTCCCTGTAATTCATAAAGTGCATGGGGGGATGTAGAAGTCCACCCACAGCCCGTGAGAAAAGATACTCACACTAGAGCGTGTGGATGCTGAAAAGCTGTAATCTAGTGAGAAACCTGAACAGAAAGAGAAGACCATACTTGCTTCCAAACTAGAACAGCTCATCCTTAAAAGACTACACCCCATGAACTAAAGACCCATGGAAAAAACAGCTGGGAGAAGACTGCTTTGCCTGTGGGAGGGACTCAAGCTTTAGCAGGTTGGGTGGGACTTGTGAAAATTAGAACGACATTGGAGAAGTTCACAGAGAGCTGTCTCCTGCTGGGAAAACCCCATGACATAACAGAAGAGACTCCCCTCCCTAATCCAACTGAAGAATGATTTATTTTTTTTTTTTAAGTGACAAACTGACTAAAACCCCATGTTTTGTCTCCTTGGGCTGTCAGTGAGAAAGAAAGAAGGGCTGAGGGGCCAGAGAAAGGTGTTCTAAAGGTTTATTTTGGTTCTCACTATCCCCTTTTAATTCTGTTATTTTTTTTTCTTTATACCTGTTAAGTTTTTATCCTGTTTTGCCCTTAGTATGTTTTTCTCCTAATCTTTATCTCACCCCATGAGACTTTTAGTTTTTCTTTCCCCCTCCTCTGCTCAGCTATAGCAGAGAATGGTTTTTCATGGGTGCCTAGCTTCTAGCCAGTGTCAAACCCCAACACCACAACAACTGCATGATCATTTCCCATTGCAGCCTCCACAGAGGACCTACAGTGATTCCTTTTTTGGATTCAGTATCCCTACAGTTCCATGCCCAAACTTCAATTTAATATCTCCCTTACATTCTTCTTCTCAGTCTAAATTTTAAACCTAGGCCTCACCAGACTGGGCTGCACCAATCATTATGTATGTGCTTCCATCTCCTGCCTCTCATTGCAGCTGCCCACTCCAACCAAAGGCATGAAACTCTTGAAGCTCTGGGATGAGCCTTTCAGAGGAAAACTGTGCCCTGACCCTGTGACCACTGTGCTGAGCTGGGAGACATGCCTACAATTTGTCCCAAGTTTTCTTTCTGTTGTTGACGATGTTCTGCCTACCTTCTGAAATGACCAGTCTTTGGAAAAAGCATCTCACTTCAGAGATCCGTAGCAGAAACGACCTTTAGAGGCTCACACACAAGGTAGGTTTTTTCTTGTCTCAATATATCCTTTTCCGTATTTTAGTGTTGCTTCTTGTATTAGGAAAATAGAGTGGGGGGATTGACCAGGTAAAGCAGGGGTACCTTTTGGAATTCATATTTACAACCAGGGTGTCTCAATACTTCCATGCATTTTTGTTCTCCTGGTTTTGCTTTTCAGAAGCTTTGCTCTTTATTTCAAACACATTGCTTCCCCCCTGCCATTTCTGAAGATCAACATTTTCCTGTCCATTTTCCCCTTCATTATTTTCATCTTCTGCATTCCCTCTTCATTTACTCTACGCTTTTCTCTCCTACTCTTCATCCCACTTTGTTTTGACTCCACCCTTATAGTTTTTGGCCTCCCTCTCTTTCTAAGCCACCTTTTCTAAGCCTAGCTTTTGAAAAAGCATTTTTAAAGCCTGTATTTCTATCAGCACTTGTGCTTTACATCCTCATTGCCAAGAGCATTCCTGCCTGCCCAATAAATCAATATTTTATGAGCAAGCAAGCTCTGAATAAGGGAAAAGGAATGATTAACAAACAAGCAATTTTCCTAAATCAGAGTTTTTGAATTATGTTCCTTTGCTTGATGGTATTTTAAAATAAATACTATTATTTTATTTGCGTGGGAGAAGAGGGGTAAGACCATTTTATTGGAATGTCTCAGGAGGCTGAAGCATGAAAGAGTCATTGGACTGGATTTTCCCCTCTGGCTTAGGCACAGAGCAGCTCTGCTGCCCTCAGTAAAGTCAGGCTAGTGTGAAACAGGTGAGAGTCACACAAGTGTTAAACCAGCTGCTCTGAGAGCACAACTGGGAACCAGAAACTCTTGGGTTTGGATCCCTGGATAGGTAGGATTTGCCCTAGGAATTTCCCAATGCCACCTCCCTCCTTGCCCTGGAATATGCAAAGAGAGCCCTTCACCTTCCTGCAATAGCACAGGA
Source organism: Sinosuthora webbiana (assembly GCA_013397395.1). Taxonomy (NCBI): domain Eukaryota; kingdom Metazoa; phylum Chordata; class Aves; order Passeriformes; family Sylviidae; genus Sinosuthora; species Sinosuthora webbiana. The sequence goes on from VXBN01014245.1 coordinate 176,622, forward strand.
GAAAGGTGTTCAAGGTGAGAATTTGCAGGAAAGAAACACTGACAGTAACTCCTCTGCTCCATGTCCCAGCCTGGCCCCACAAACAGCCTGCTCTGCCCTCAGGGGACTCCAGGCAAGAGTACCACCTACACCCTGGATCTTCTCTACAACCTGCACCACATCACCCTTCTCACTCCAGCAAAGCCTCCTCTTCCTTAGTGTCAGAAGGGAAATTGTGGCTGCCACATCCCTGGAAGTGTTCAAGGCCAGGATGGACAGGGCTCAGAGTAACCTGGGCAGGCGGAAAGTGTCCCTGCCCATGGCAGAGGGTGAAATAAGATGAGCTTTAAGATCTCTTTCAACCCAAACCATTTTTGATTTGGTTAAAAAGTCCTGCCTAATCCAGTAGGTTGAGCTTCCCAGGTTTTGGATTTCCCAAAGTAAGACCCACTTTGTGGCACCACACTCTATTAAAACTCATGGTTTCCATGCTCCAACACCTCCACCAGAAACTCCTCTGCTTCTCTTCAGCCCATTCTGCTTTCTGCTCTCAGCTCAGAGGCAGGACTTCTTACACAAATCGTGAACACCAGAACTGAAGGCATGGATGTGTGTTTTACAGAAGCAAACGCAGCAAACTCCACCAATTCTCTGTCAAAACTGATGCTAGCAGTCACTGGCTATTAAGGACTCAGCCTCCTTAGAATGAGTGAGTAGACCTGATGACCCCAAGAAAATGAGCCTCTTTCAGAGCCGTTTACTCCCTTGCCTTCCCTCCCTTCTGCCTCAGGAACACACATAGCTGGCTGTCATTTGATTACTGTCAGAGACAGCAAATTGCCTTCATTTGCAGCTTGTTTTCATTCCATTTCTTGTATCTCATTATCACAATATCATTCACTGTCACCCTCCCTCTCAGCTGGGAGGATAGAACAAAAGCAGTGATTATTTTGCACCATGATTCATTTGCCTTGGGCTAGCAGCTTAAATTAGGTTAGGCCACTTACTAATCCATGCAGAAAGGTAACTAGTTTTTTACAGGAAAACCAGCATACTATAGAAAAAAGACGAGTTCCTAGAGGGGAAACAGAACCATGCATTTTTTTCCATGCATTTTTTCCTCTGCTACTCCTAAAGCGTGATAGAAGAAACCAGTAGAATTGGTCCACCATGTTTAATGGGAGTTGAATCAGACAATTGCAAATCCTCAGCACTGGTATGGAAATCAAGCTGCCTCACTACATGTACTGGACACACATTTTCATAACTGAATAACTTCCAATTAGTAATGATGGTAAATTTTAGCATTTATGTCTCTACTTTCATGGAAATAATATAAAGAGACATGCAAACAGTATGGTAGGGTGAGGCTTATCTTGCAGATTGCAAAACAGATACGCAGAGGTTAAGAGGTGACAATTTTTAAGGGGCAATTCCCACAGCCTTTGCTCAGAGACAGCCCTTTAGACAAGCTAGAGACACTAAAGCCAGCAAGAGCGGAATCAGGCTGATCTCTTTGAATATTTGAGAGCAAATAACCCTTCAAGCTCACCAGAAATCCAGCACAAAAAGACAAGACCAAAATTCTCAGTCCTGGATACACAAAATCACATGACCCAGTCTTACATCACTGCCTCCCACTTTTCCCTGGAGCATCACTTAGTTTTTCTACACAGAGCAAAAAGTCTTCCAAAGATTAAACCCCCTCACTGGCTTAGAATCAATTCTGAAACAAGGGAAGACTAAGCAACCATGATTGCATGCATACAGGCTTCTGTAATGCTTCTCTTCCTAACATTTGCCTTTGCAAAATGAAAGTCAAGAGTTTTTGAGCTTCAAACCCAGACAATTAGACTTTTGCACACTGCCGTGTTATTAAATGGTTGTTCCCCTCCTCAGAAAGCTGAAGTCTCCTGCTCATTTTGCAGTTCATAAACAAAACAAGCCTTTCCCCCAACCTTGCTTGTGATTCTGTTTCAGCTTCCAGTGTTGATTTGTAGTTGCTTTTAGTTTCCAGTTCCACCCTGTCATCTTTGGAACTCCATCCACTCACTTTGATAATAAATGATAAGAGAAAATGGATCAAATTCTGCTTAATGAGGAAATTTTCACCTGGCACAGAGAACTTGGAGTAATCTATTAACTGACTGGAGGAACACTGACAGCACTGAAATTATCAGGAGACCCTGCTCACTTCAGCAGAGCCCTCCCTTCCAATAAAGACGCCAGCACAAGAAGCACTCTTTTTCTTGTCTCCCAAATCAGGCTCTGCTTCTTTTTAGGTGTGTTGTTAAGTTTATGCCTATCCACATATTACTTAGGCACATGTAAATGGGTCTTGATCAAAAGGATCAGGAATATTTTGTGAACCAAGAGCCACAGCCTGAGCTGGGAGCATTTGGGACACAGCTAGTGTGTGTCCCAGTTCACATGTGCCCTGCCAGCTCATCCCTGCACCCTCACCTCTGCCTCATCTCAGAAGATACAGATGTGCCTTGAGTATGCACAGAGGAGCTGCAAAGGTGAGCACATTCTGCCTCAGCCCATGGGTCCTGAACGCAGCTCCTCCTAGGTCTGAAGTGATTTAAACCCAGACTAAATTTTTAAGCCCAGTTTAACTACGGCAATCAAAGCGGACCAAAAGTAAGAAGTGCTGGAAGCAAAATGCATTATGCTAGTCATGGGAGAGCTCTTCCTTTCTCAGTAGTCATAGACCTGCAGGGTTTCAAAAACCTGCTGAATTTCAGGCTGAGTTATGTACAAAAGCATATTCTGTCTCGTTCCCTCACTGTCCTGCTCTGCTTCAAGGCTCCTGGTGGTTTCCTTGATTATTTCTGATGTTTTACAAGACTTTGAACACGCTACAATTAAAATAATGAGATCATGGTATAAATTCTCTCCCTGCTCCTCTTCTCAAGGAGACAGATTGTCACCAGTTTTCCCCTCCTGAGAAACTCATGAGATGACTGACAAAAAGCTGTCAAAGGAGCGTTAAAGGAAGCAGGAGCTGTAAACCAACGAATTTCACTCACAGAGCAATTGTCACTGCAGCTCTCTGCACCTTTAACATTCTGGTCCCTGGGCTAATAAATCTCATTGTGGACATCTTGATTTAAGTAACAGGAACCTCACACTGTGCCCTAAGACCTGAATGACTCACTCACAAGATTAAGTGAGCTGAAGCAGCAGCTCACACCAAAACACAGCCGAGAAATGGGTTGTAGATATGTCCTGAAAGTCTATTTTCTACCCCTGGCAAAAGAGAGCTTTGAGGTGTTTGCTGGGATGCCATGGTACAGACTGCCCTGCTCCTAGCATTGTACATACTGGTTACAGAGGCTTCCCAATGGCTTTAAAAGGCAATGTCTCTATATCCTCTGCATCAAGGAAAACATACATATTGCATTTTCACGAATGTGCAGATGCTTTCAAAGAAAATACAGCTGTGAAATTATTACCAGTGGCTCTACAAGACAAATAGAAAGTATCTTATGTCAGATCCACACAAAGCACAAAAAACAGTGCTGAATAGCTGCTTGTATTTTATTCTCCTCATGTACTGCATTCCAAACTTGTTCCCAAGCCTTTCCTGCCCTACAGTTCACAAAGAAGACAAAAGTAATCTTTCCAGTTAGCTAGAGAGGGGCAGTACAAATATGTCAGTGACAACTCCTCAAACAGCATAAATCAGCTCAGCCTCATTTACTATCACTGCACCTGGTCTGCTTGATGCCCACACAAGACCTGTCACCTGTGTGACACATTCTGACCTGTCCCAAAAGCACAGGGGTCAGCAGAAACTGCTGCTGAGAAAAGGGGGGGTGCAGCAGGCCCTGTTGAGGAGCACAGGTTATTGACGGCCTGTCTGAGTTTCCCTCCCTGCAGTGCTTCCCAGCTCACCTGCTGGTGCCAGGTTTTCATTCCAGCATTTCCTGTATTTCTGTGCCTATTCCACCACAGTCCAACTAACACTTTCAAAGCACAAAACACCAAGGATGCACACGTAGCATAACGTGTACACAATTTTTATATGTTTAGCAAATCAGCATATCTGACAAGAATCCCCAATTAGAGGCATAAGTAGAGAGATTATTCCCCCCTACTTCAACCCTCTTTGAATTCCCTCTCTTTTAGATAGGAACTAAGCTTTCTTTATGAAGGTGTGTCTCAGAGTGTCTCAGAGCTAGTTTCAACTGTGGCTTTGCAGACAATCTCATCTTGGACCCATAGCTTGGAGCTGCCAGGGAATTTATTTTGTCTTTCTGTCCAATGGAGTAGGTAAAATGCTAGCTACGAATACTATGCTAGGCTACAGGGATACAAATATATGTCTAAAGAATATAGAAAATAGATAAAAGAAAAAAAGTCAAAGATCAATTTGGCATCACTGTCACTCCATGCTCTTTAAAACTGTCTCTCTCCATCTTTCTTGTTTTCTCCCTTCAGGTATTGGAAGGCTGCAGTTAGGTCATTCCAAAGCTGAACATACAAATTATCTCACCCTCATTCACTTACCAGTGCAGATTTCCACTCCACTATAATTGCTCACACTTTTGCAAGCAAACTGTCAGGTACCCAGGGACATGGGCTTCCAAAAGGCCTTTGTGATAAACAACTTCTCCCACGAGGAACTGAGCAGAGCACCCAGCTACAAATTCTGGGCTAAAGTGGGTCTGCACCCTCCCACTTTTGCCCCTCCCCTTTATTAAGCCATGTCTCTTTGGAACAGCAAGAGTGATAGTCAGGGCTGCACTTACTCCTTTCAAGCACACAACAAGCCAGGAGGTGTTTTCTCACAACACCCACAGAGCAAGGACATACTTTCCTTCAAAACAAAGCTCCAAAGTGTAAAATTATCAAAATATGGTTGGTGCCATCATTTCCTACTGTTAGCAGGCTGGCTAGTTCAGTATCTGCCAAAAAGACGATCTGCTGTTTTCATTAAGGTTAATTTGAAGAGTTGGGATTTCAGGTGACAGAGTTCAAGTCACTGCACTGCCAGACTGTCTTTGAGACTTTGGGCAAGCTCACCATCTCTGTGCTTTGCTCTTCACAATGGTTGTTTATTATGCTCCTCTTTCCTCAATTGAATTCCACTTCACAGCCTTTAATCAATATTGAAATGTCCCTCTTTGAGCAATATGCTCACACTACTGTCTGCTGCAAGATGGCTTTCCTGGGTTTTACCCAGATTTTCTCCAATAGTGAACCTGACCCCACTACCTCTTCTTTTGCCCCAACCCTGTGAGCTCCCAAGTAATGGCAAATACAATCAACTGCAGGTTCCATTGCTACAGAGATACCTAAGTGACTTAGGAACACAAATCCTATTGATTTTCAACAAGGTTTTTATCCCCATGTCACTTGGGCCTAAGTGATGATTTCACCACAGCTGCCTACCTCTTTACCTCTATTTAATCATGCTTGTTGTACATCGTCCTTGCATACAGCCACTGTTTTCAGGGATCCAAAAATCAGGAACAAATAAAACCAATCATGGCTGCATGCAAACAAATCTTCACTACAAACAGTCAAAGAATAGATGTAAATTCCAAAATTTCCTTGTACCTAGGCCTAGTTAAGTAGGCCTTAGATGTTACTTCTAAGCCTGGGTCTCAGCTGTCCTCCTGGGGATGCTTGGTGTCACTGGACCCTGCTCAGGACTGGGTCCACAGCCCTGGGCTAAAAGGGACATTTCACTGCTTGCTGCCTCAGACAGCTGGACACGGTCTGCCCAGACTTCCACTTCCTTCATGAGCTGTCAGTGTGATAAAAAGACAGTGGGATCTCTCCAGGCCCTTCTTCCCATTTTCATTCACAGGACTGGCAAGGCCAAATCTAGGGAAATAATTCCCAGATAATAGCACATCCTATTGCACTGCCACTGCTTCATACACCATCACCTATTCATGGACTGACAGCATGGGATAGTGCTTGCTCTTTCCATGTGAGTGTGTACAAGTGGTTTTGTTTGTTTATGTGCATGGGCGTGGTGGGGAAGGTTGAAGTTAAAATTACACTCCAGGTATAAAGGCAATTGGTCAGACAACAACAAAAACCCTCTCAAATGTAAGTTTCCAAAATAAAATATATGTGGGGTCACAGGAGAAACAGCAGAGGCACACGTTTGACATGTCTGTGATATTACTTGTTATTCTCACAAGTACGCTCAAAATGGCTTTCTTTTCCCAGTTCAACTCAGGCCATTTGCTTTCCTGCAGCCACATCACATCTCTGAAACAACTTCTCCATCCTAGAGGGCCCAGAGGCAGAGTCAAATGGAACCACTGTTGCAGCATGACAAAGCTATACAGTCCCATTCAGCACCAATCTTTAGAAAAAAGTTCAATGGGACAAAGATAAATGGGGCAGAGGGTGCTCCTCCCAGTCCCTACTGTCCCTGCAAATGGCTGTCCTGGCCTCTACACCACAGAGAATGCACCAATATTTATAGGGAAGCTTTTCCCTCAGCACTGCATTATCCCACACAGCCTTTCACACATGCAAGCAGATCTGTTGCATGTATCAGTGCTCACCTCTGAATCGCTGCACACTGTGAGGATGCAAAGCAGCATGTGGTGTGTGAGAGCTGCTTCCTGAACTGCTCTCAAAGGCCTCCACCTGCCCCTGATCCCCCTTCCCCATCTGTCTGTCACACCCACTTGTTCTAGCTCTTCATTTCCTCTTGGCAGAGACCATCTCCCTGTTACCAGTCTCTACAACAGCTCTGCAGGGCCCAAATCAAGACTCTTGTTACTCCAACTGCATCCAAAACCTCATTGCAAAGAACCCCCAAACCGACACAGAGACAAAAAGGAAGGGGTGGATCCATCCAAACAGCCAGTAACAACAACAATGCCCAGGAACAGGGCAACTCCTTCTGGTTCTGGTAAATGTACTCTAACAACAGAAAGATTTAAAGCACTGATGGCATCACCTCTCATTCTTTTCAATTGGAAATTGTCCTGTAGCACAGGTAGAATTCATGCCAGGCATGCTGGGGACTGGAAACAGCTGGCTGCAGGAAGAGCACATGTGTGCCAAGTCTCATCTGCATCACTCAATTAGCTTTCCCCTGGCTGTGGCAGAGATACATTTCCTGATGTGGCTCACTGGACTAGCCTCTTAGTTCAAGTCCCAAGTGTTTGTCCCTGGCTCTTTGCCCTTATTCCTTCAATGTAATGCAGCTGGACAGTCCATCCCCTCCCTCCAGTGCTGGCTGGAAGGTAAGACAGATTTCTTGCAAAAGTGTGAGCAATTATAGTGGAGTGAAAATCTGCACTGGTAAGTGAATGAGGGTGAGATAATTTGTATGTTCAGCTTTGGGGTGACCTAACTGCAGCCTTCCAATACCTGAAGGGAGAAAACAAGAAAGATGGAGAGAGACTGTTTTATAGAGCATGGAGTGACAGTGATGTCAAATTGATTTTTGCCTTTTTTATTCTTTTATATATTTTCTATATTCTTTACACATATATTTGTAGCTCTGTAGCCTATCACAGTATTTGTAGGTAGCATTTTACCTACTCCATTGGACAGAAAGACAAAATAAATTCCCCAGCAGTTCCAAGCTATGGGTCTAAGGTTAGATTGTCTGCAAAGCCACATTTGAAACCAGCTCTGAGACACACCTTCATAAAGAAAGCTTAGTTCCTATCTAAAAGAGAGGGAATTCAAAGAGGGTTGAAGCAGGAGAGAATAATCTCACTACTTACGTCTCTAATTGGGGATTCTTGTCAGATATGCTGATTTGCTAAACATATAAAAATTGTATACCTGTTATGCTACGTGTGCATCTGGCAAACTGTCCACCCAAGGGTTCTTAATAAGGTAACCCCTTTTATCACCTGTGTCTGGCTCATGATTTTTAGGACCAGAAAAAAGGCTGAAGGGGAACAGATTCACACTGATAGAAGATTTAGATTAGCTATTAAGAAAAAACTCTTCCCTATGAGGGTGGTGAGGCCCTGGCACTGGTTGCCCAGAGAAGCTGTGGTTGCCCCTGGATCCCTGGAATTGTCCAAGACCAGGACAGGGCTTAGAGCAACCTGGGATAGTGGAAGGTGTCCCTGCCCATGGCAGAGGGTTAGAACTAGATCATCTTTAAGGACCCTTCCAACCCAAACCATTCTGTGATTCTATGATACCACCCACAATCTGATTTGAATTGCAAGGATTCACTTCTAAGGGACACAACATTGCTTGTGTCTGATAAAAATGCAAGGCTGGATACTGTGTAAGGGCTCTTTGTATCAGGCTGCCTGTACAGCCTGCTGCCTGGGCACCACAAGGATGAAAATCTGTGTAGGGTGGTACCAGCTACTGATCACTGGTCATATAATCACCTGCCACCCATTGCAGAGAAAGGGAGAGCAACCTCAGGGATATAGGAGGGTTCAGGAAGATGAGCCTCTGTGGAGTGATGCTGGATTTACACCAGCTGAGGATGCAGCCAACCTCTGGAGCCTCATTCCAGAGCACGCCACTCCAACAGTGACAAGCTCAAACTGATTCTGGGTACGGTGGGGTTTTTTCCCTCAGGAGCTGCACATACATGTTTAAGAGGCCAGATACAAATGCAGTGTGACACAGATGTTAGAGGACAAAAACTAATGCAGCCAAAAAACAGCTTTCTGCAAATAATCAAGCTACTCCTTCTCTTCACATCTCCCTCCGCATTTATTTTTGTTCAGCTCCAGACCCCGGTTGATCCGGGTGCAAGGGAGAGCAAGAGCTGCTCAATTAAAAGCGCGCAGCTGGCAGAAGGCAGAGATGACGCAGGTGAACCGAGGAGCGGCTCGGAGCTCGCTGCCTCCGCCGTGCTCCCAGTGCCATCGTGTGGTGACACGTGTGGCCACAGCGGGACCAGAGACGGAGAAGCCAACAACACCCGGCCAATAACTCAGCAAGGAGGCTCTCCCGGCCTCGTAAAACATGAAGGGAAAGCTCAAGTCAGCAAGAGTCTGTACTGAAATACAGCCCATTCCTTTAATTTACTGCTATCTTTCCTGTTGGCTTTTATACGGTCATTTTTCTTGAAGGAAGAAGATTTATATTTAAATATGTCTGGAACCATAGATGTTTGAAAGCGTGGTACAAAAGCAATACTCACACATACTGCATGATCACAGCAAAGCAGAAAAGCTTAAAAATCAATAGTCCAGGCTGGAAATAAAATGCAGTATATGTGACCCTCAGGTGCAGTAAGTCAGGACAAGTCCAGTGCTGAGTTTGAAAGGTAACTCTGTCCTTGGTACATGAGTTACTCATCACAGGGCATCCACATTCCCAGTCTTAGTCTCAGAGATAGTGAGGATTTTCCAAAATAAACCATAACTTCCATAATCCAAGGAGTTATTTTACCAAAAGGAGCGTGCTAAAAAATTTCTGCTGACCGAGACAGTGAACTGGGTTTTAGGACAGCACTGTTTATTCCAAGAACTTGAATAAACTTCTCAGTATTGACTGCATCTGTGCTTACCATAAGTTTCTAAGCAGGACTCCCAGAAGAATTGTTGTGTCCTAGGACAAGGCTTTTTTACCTGTTCACTTCCTTTAGGATCTTCTCCATGTCCACAATGCTGCGCATCTTATACAGGAACCACTTGTCCATGGCTGTGAGTCTGTGAATGACATCCACGGGGACTTCATTGTCCAAGGCCTGCCAAAAACAGGACAGCACCAAACAGCCCCTTTAGCACAAATACACATCTGCAAATATCTGCACAAATAGAGATCCAGTCTCCAAACCGATGGCAGCAAGTATATATCATAAAGAAAAAAAGTTTTAAAGAAAAAGAAGTAGATCAAGCTGTACAAATCAAATATTCATCTACCTCCTGGCCCTGTCTCCTGCAGCAGCACAAACTGTGCCCCAGAAGGAGTGCAGGGAGGCACCAGCCACTTCTCCTTGTGCTGTCTGGTTCCAAAAGCTGGCTTCTGTTTCAGTGAGAAAGGTAATTTTCTTTTCACAGAGCCAGCAGCCAGACAAGCTGATGGCAACTAGGCTGGGTGGCCACTGAGAACATGCTCAGCTAACTACAGGGAGCCACATTCAGGCTGCAGTGACCAGTCCTCCATCTGCACCTCTTGCCACTCAAGTTGCCTAAATCTCAGGCCCACTGCCAACCTCCTAGCTGCAAATGTAAAACTGGAAGCTCCAAATTCTCAACTGTGAAGGAATGTTTTCCTTTGGAGCATAAATCTTGATATACCCTTGAAATACAGAGCTGAATCAAAGCATGTGGCCTTGCACTACCTCTAGCTTCTCTCACTCTACCTCAAGATAATGTCAAGACTATTCAAATTTCCCTTCTTTCTTGCTGGGGTTATTGATGGGGTTTTTTTAAAATCAATTTTTTACAGCCATGGGATAAAAAGGAACCCCACAGAGGTGTTATTCATAAGACAATGGGTTACAAAACATCGTAATATTTAAAAAACCTCAGCACCTCAGAGAGCCCTCAATATGATGTATTTTCTATCAATGCAATTTCTTGGGTCTCATCAGTGGTATACAGTTACAACTCTCCTGACAAAGCAACTCTAATCAAACATAATGATAATGCCAGCACGGTATCTTTGCTGAGCTGAAGTAATCAGGCTCATTAATTTCTTACCATGCTTAATTGTTTTCTTGCAGGGCAGCATCCCTGGAACAAAGCCAGAGCAATGCCATTGAAGAAAATTCCAGAATTAATCCAGGAATGAGCTTGGTCCACTGCACCCCAGCATTATTACCCTGAGTTATGAAACTTCTGCACAATGTTGGTATCATCACCGTGGGCTTCAGCAATGGGGAGATCTGCCAGCTCAGAGAAATGGGTCACTTCAGGGAGGCACCACCCACATGGAAAAGGGATGGCCAGCAGCTCTCTGCAAAATCCTGACACCACCTTCTGCCTTTTCTAAAGAATTCCCAGGCAGCTTGCCTGTGTCTCCATCTTGCAATTATCCTCTTGTTCTGAGAGGTCACAACTGCTCACTGGAATATCCAGTGTGCTCATAAGCAGTGGTGAAAATCCCACATTAGTGGGATGTGAGCAAGTAATTTTTTCTGTCCATCTATTTTTACAAAACACATGCAGGCTTGCAAATCTTCAGGATCTCCTCAGTCAATGGTCCCTCAGCCACACATACACACACACAGATAGCACGAGCACATACTCTTAAGCTGGTTAGGACATTTTATTTCAAAATCCCAGGGGGCTTCAAAGGAAACTGAAAAAAATGTATCCCTTCCACTCAGCCATCAGAGAAGGGGGAGAGAAAATCAACCATCTTCCTTCCTGATGCATAAATCAGGAGACTGGGACAGAAGAATGAGTTTTCAGACATTTCTTGCTCCCTATCCCTCCAGGGGCAAATCAGGTTTGTTCAGAGAGGCCCTGAATTCCAATAGCTTTCCTCTCTTTAAACCTACATGAAGGAGTACAGCCAGAACACACCATGGAGGCAGGAGGAGAGAGACACAGCAGGACAGGGTGACTTCAGAGCCCTGCTCAACTTCAAGAGCATCCCATGCTTTAGGGACTGGCCTATAGTGGGCAGCCAAGGGGTTTACAGGACTGCCTTCACACCAAGAGCCATGGAGCAAGCCTGGCCTCCAGGCCAAGCAATGGAGGGCAGCTCAGCTGCCTTGTTTCCTCTAGGGCCAGCACCCTTGTTCCCTCAGTTCCATCCTGGCTCCTCACCAAAGAAAGTATTTAGCTGCCTGTGGACAGCAACACAAGTGCAAACTACACATCTGCAGTGTGGACAGCGAGGAGACCAGGGCCCTGGTGTGAAACAGAGTGTGCAGTGACTCCACAGCCTGAGCCCTCTGAGGCCACTTGTACACAAGCTTAAAAGGAGCAGAAAACACCTGACATGACCTGAGCATCCCTGCTCATCAGGCTGTTCCATCCTTGCAGCACTCCCACTCTAGCCGAGGAACAAGTCTCATCTATGTCAGCCTCTCTCCTGTGCCTTCTTTTACATGACAACAGGGAGCCCCGTTACAACAGCAACAGCTCTGAATGGCAGCTGAACTCCCTTTCCTTGCACCTGAGCAGTTGCTGTTGTCACCATCCAACAGGCAAAGGAGAGAGAAAAAGTAAAAAGCCTTGGAGGGCTGACTGGTGGCATTGGAGGGGGGAGAAGACATATAAAATATAGCAAAGGTCTGTCCTGTTTCAAACTGAGCTGATGGCTAATGAGGACTTACTGTTGGCTTTTACATGTCAGCAAGCTGGGAAGGGATTTCCATGCAGACAGCCCCAGCTGCCAGAAGCACCTCTAACTTACACTGCTTGACTCAGTTATTAATGGGGATGAATTAGTGCACTGTGTTGGGCAGAGACAACTCTTTATAAGGAGGGACTAGGAGTTTGTTCCTGCTTTTCCCAACAGATCCCAGTGAAAATAACAGCAGCTGGGAACACCCAGTGCTCAGTGGGACCCAAACTCACCTTCATGTCCCCAGATTCCCTGTGTTAGCATGGGTCTAATTTTAATCTTCCATAAAATCTCTCTGAACCACTCAGAGACTCAAGAAGTAAGATTTTTCTCAGAGTCACAAGAAAAAGGCTGTAATAAAACCCAAACACAGCTGCTGAAGGATGAAGACATGCACTTCCCCAGCTTGAAAAGCAAGAGAGAACAGCTGGACAAGCCACACATTTATAAAACACTTTGTGATTTTTCTTCAGGCCATTTATAAGAGGAACAGCTACATGAAAACCTTTTAACTAACACAGCACAGGCTCAGCTCCTCACTCATGTGGAGGTGTAATGAGATGTACCTAGACATGAGCACAAAGGGCTTAAAGACTCCACACAAAGTCGGGGACACAAAAAAGAGTACTTGGGCATTCCTTGCCAGGAAGCTTTGCAATCTTAAAAAAATCAAGCCAACAGGTAAGCAGGAGCTGTAAAAGACAGCTGTGCCCTCCTCTTCATAGAGGGTATGGACAGATGGACATTACCTGCAGCAAAACCAAAGTGTGGAATTGCATCTACCTTCTAAAGTAACTAACCCCATGTTTACCACATGATGCTACACAGGCAAATACTGAGAAGAGGAAGGAAGAAATAAATTCACACCCTAGTGTCCTTACAATAACACTCCCTGTTACACAGATACCTTCAAGGCTGAAGGGATTTGACCAGTGTGACAGGAGAGGGGTCAATAGAATGCTACAGGAAGCTAAGCTGGTTTTGAGGAACAGGGGATTGCTTGTCTGTGAAATTTAACACAGACTTATGCAGTTCTTTCAGTTTCAAGCCCATAGTAATGCAACCATTGCAAGTAGACAGTGCTCTCACACACTGCAGCTTGCCATTCTTTATCATCCTTTGTTTCAGTTCTCAAAAGGATCTTCATTTATTCCTTTGTAATCTGCAAAACTGACCAATTTTGACTGGCACTTACACTAGTGTAAATCAGGGTTAAACACTAGCCAATGTTTAGCAGACAAATATAATCTCATAGGAGAGGAGAGTAATCGAGGTGTCCACCGGCACTCAGCTATTCTCTAAAGTAACACGACACCAGAACGCACCCGATGCTGAATGCAATGAGCACAGGCTAAGATTGTACCACCAAAAGGCCAGTTCAGCTGAGTGGAAGATGAAGAAAGCATAAGCAAGAATCCTATTCTAAGCACTCCCAGTGAGCTTGAGAGAGGAAAGAAAGGGAATGAAGAATACTCAGCCTTTGTCACCTCAGTTGACCCAATCCGGTAGCTCCAATTCAAGGGAAATAATTCAAGGTCTTTTTATCTTTTGTTACCTTGGCTATCGCATATATCCGAGTGCTGGATGGCTCAGAGAGCTCCTTCTGCAGATCTACAACGGCTGGCCAGGCTTTATTCATAGGCAGGTGTGAAACAAAGCCATCTACTGAGGGGTGGCACATCCTCAGGGCCTTCTGGAAGCTCTCTTCAAAGGTGCGGCCGATAGCCATGACCTGTAAGGGAGAGCACAGCCACCTGAGCCACACTGAGCCCTGGCCAACAGCCACAAACACAAACACACAGAGACAGGGCAGCCTTTGGACTCCTCCCTAAGACAGTCCTGCTGGCTGTAAGGTGCAGCTGACTGAGCCTTGGGAGCCCCACTGCTAGATCTGCTCATGGGATCAGTGGGGAGTTCTGGACAAGTGACTGCTTTTGGTTTCCACCTCCCTGTCTGTAACACACAGGGGGATGCTGCTCTCCTCTGTAAACTGCTTTAAGGGAAGTGCTCTGGTAGAGGGAAACATTATGCAGTAGCATGGGTATAGTAATATAAAAGAGTATTTCTGTTTAACAGCCTGTTAGAGATAGAAACTCACAGTGTGAATTTTAAGGTTCAGGAGAAATCTGCTCCTCTTCCTTTAAATTACAGTTAACAGTAACTCTCCCCTGTGAGGGTTCTCTTAAATGATTACTCCTCCTTGGTGCAGCAGCACTGGGGTTTCCCTCCTTCAGTCTTGACACCATATCTAATAAGAAAACAAGCCTTTCTGCCTAGAAACCTGTGAGGTAACAGAGCTCTTTCTCAAACTTTTACATTTTTATTTTCCAGAGCAGTGAGACCTTAACAGCATAAAAATCTTCTCAAACACACAGCTGAAAATGTCAAAAGAAAAAATAACATTGCTTTTTCTCTTTTCTCACAGCTCCAGGCCCACTGCCCAGCACAACAGAGCTCAGAAAAAAGCCAGGCCAGGCCAGACTGTTCAATTAATAAAAATGCAGTAGGTGCTGTGATCTGGCTTCGAGTTCAGGCCTGGGGAGATGACTGTGCCATACTAATAGAGACACAGTGGCAAGAAACTCTTTGCTTCAAAGACTCTTGTCTCCTACCCACAGGTCCTGCAGATTAACCTTCTTCTTCAGTACCCCCACCAGCTGCAAACTGCATCCCTTGGGCTTCTCCATCCCTGCTTCAGCTCACCTGCACTGTTAGGGCACTGACTCTCCCTGTATCTCTGTCCTGCCTTTACCCAGCATCCTGCCTGGAAAAGGACACAGATTCAGGCACTTCTGTGACATTTGAACACTGGAAGGACTCAACATCTCCTTCTGCAAATGTGTATGGCCAGGAAGTTTCACAGCTGATGGTGCAACTGTATTTAGGAACTCCAGTTCTACAGAATAGTCCCAAAACCCCTAAGAGAGGGTTAATATCAGGAAGCATCATCTCACTGAAAACAAAACACCCACCTCATTACCATTAAAAGCCAAAGCTGTCAATGGAAGATCAAATTCTAATTAATCTTTTCAGTTCTGATGAAGGCTTCTTGTTCAATGACAACAATGATATTAGGAACGTCTTGCGTATCAAAATAATTTAATAAAATAGCTATTTGAAAAGGCAAATGAAAAAATACACAAATAATTATTTTGCTTTGGTAGCTGATATGTAATTAACTAATTAAGTGGGTAATTCACTAATTTTGCTTCATTTCCCCCTTCTTAAAACATGCTCTGAAAATACTGTTACTGACCAGACATCTTAAAATCTTAAAAGAGACTTCATCTCTAAAAGAAGTCTAAACTTGAGAGTATGATGACAATTTGTGCTTGGATTTCAAGAGAAGAAATAGGCTGAGATCTCTCATATGGTTTTAACACAGAGGACAAATAACTTGGGAAGAACTGAAAGCTGTGGCTCATGGGCACCACTGAAAATGTTAACACACTACTAGTGGTGAAATTATACTGTAATTAACCAGAATCCTAAACTAAAAAAAACCTCTGAGAGTCCTGGAGCGAGTGTTAAGAATGAAGTCAACCCCAGGTGGTCCATAGTGATTTCTTCCTTTAGGAGCCAAACCATTTATGAATCCACACTGTGATATCCAACATTACACAGTCCTAATTAATTTCCATTAATTACAGTGCTGGGTAAAAGTCATTTGAGCTTAATACATATCCTCAAATTCATTAGGTCCTTGAAGATAGACATTCTGAGGGTTTCCAAGTAAGAGAGATGGTGGCATGGAAGGTGAGAGTCCTGCACCCACCTCTCCCACGCTCTTCATGGAGCTCCCAATGCGGTTGGAGGTGTGCTGAAAACGGTCCAGATCCCAGCGGGGGATCTTGGTCACAACGTAATCGAGGCTGGGCTCAAAGCAAGCAGAGGTTTTCCCTGTCACCACATTCTTGATTTCTGGCAGGGGAATCCCCAAGGCAATTTTGGCAGCAATGAATGCCAGTGGATACCTGTCATGGAGGAGAAGTAGAGAACAGTAGAGTGGAAAGAACTTTGCATTTTCAAATCCCAGGAGTGGATCCAATGAAACAGCTTTGAGGTGATCTTCCCTCCTCAACACAATGGAAGGCTCCTGTGCTCAAGCACAGAGGGACACATGCAGCCTCCTGCCTCAACACATTGCAGAGCTAACTCCCTAGATCTGGGACTTGCTTTTTCATCCACCATGCCACCCCTTTCAGTAGCTGTCACATCCACAGTGAGCCCCCTATAACAGATATGTTTAGCTGCAAGTCTGTCATCCAAAAAGAAAACAATCAAACACCCACTGTCCAACAACATGGCTTATCTCCAGCCTGCTATGGCCCTTAAATAACCATAAGAGTTGTTGAGAACTGCAAATTAGAGATTAATTTGTGCCTCTCAACAGCATCTGCAAAGTGTAATTAAGAAGCCAATTTTTAAACAGCCTGCTTTGACCATCCTTATCTTGATTAGTTTATGATTAGCCAACAAAACAAAGGCAGCTAGCAATGCCATTTGCATCAATCTGACAGACAGCTCATTAATAACTGTGCCCTCTGGGTCCCAGAGATGATTTGCAGCCAACATATGGATACAGTGGATGTGCTTTGTAAGGATTAGGCTCCCACACACGTGCCTCCTGGGAGTTTTTCCATTTGTAGTAACATCATCAGCAGGCTGGAATGACCTGGAGGGCTCACTAACCTCAGCCTCCATCTCCCAGCAGGACCAACTCTCCAAGGGTCAAACCTAACAGATGCTGACAAGAGCTGTTCTTAGAAGCTTCCCATGCAGAAATCTGTACCTCACTGACCTGACTGCTCCAGAATTCTCTCTTAACAGCCAACTTCAGTCTTCCTGAATGAAAATGTGGCTACAACTCCACGTTTTAACTATATGGAAAGCAGACGCCAGAATTCTTTTTCGTTGTAGCTGTCGCCTACTTATTTAAAAAATGCATTGATTCAAATTCCTTCTTCCCCTCAACTTTTTGTTTATTCATTTGTTTGTACTGTAACATTTTAATTTTTTTTAAATAATCTTACCCTGTTGCCTTGGAGGCCAAAGCTGAGCTCCTGGAGAGTCTGGCATTAACTTCAATGATGTAGTACTCCAGGGAAGTTGGATGCAGAGCAAACTGGATATTACATTCTCCCACGATGCCCAAATGTCGGACAACTTTGATGGCACGATCCCTCAGCATCTGAAACTCCTCATTATTGAGTGTCTGGCTTGGAGCCACCACAACAGAATCTCCTGTTTGTCACATGGTAGCAGAGAAGGGAAATGAGAAGCAGCTCAGCAGCAGTAAATTGTGGCCACACAAGTCACTGTGCTAACCCACTACTAGTGATGACGTTACCAGAGATTACAGCTTGTGCATGCACAGCTGATGAAAAGCACAGAGAGTCACAGATAGAAGCCCAGAGTTGGAGACAGGCTAGGGAATCTTATGGAAAACACAACCACAGGTGTAGGTTTAGTCTGTTTCACACCCTATCTGGCTGTATTCAGGACCTGGACAGCATTTTTCTAGCCCACTTCATCAATCACAAAGCTGTGTCAATAACACCAGGCAGAAGGGCACTGCATAAAAAAGTCACTGAGCCACCCTGTGGCCCAGCCTACCTGTGTGGACTCCCATAGCATCAATGTTCTCCATGTTGCAGACAGCGATACAGTTATCAGCAGCGTCTCTCACCACTTCATACTCTATCTCCTTCCAGCCAACAACTGACTTTTCCACCAGAATTTGGTTAGTCATTGCAAATGCCTGGGAATAGGTTAGGAAAAATAAACACCAAAAACCCCTACAACACACTGCAAAAACCCTCAACAAACCCCTTATTAGACCATATTGCACATTTAAGACTTCTGTGACTTATATCCAGACATCCCAGACCAAATGAAAGATGAAAATAAGTAAAGTTTACAACATTGATAACAAGCACTTTCTATTTCTTTCTTTCCTTCTTTCTTTCTTAAAAATTGCTCTACTGTGATTTGAAAGGCACGTTTGAAAATATTTATGTGATATGATGGGGAACAGTATATAAATAACAAATAGGAATAGAAAAACATCCAAGGCTTCAATCATGCAACAGACATGCTTTTATGTGGGCATCCCCAAGGACTTCAATAGGAGAATGCTGCAAAAAGCAAAATGACTGAGTGATGGGAGTGTAGGTGCCAGCAAACACTACGTAATTAATAGCATTAATAATGCTGCTTGTCATTGGGATGATTTATGCTTAAACTAATCCTGAAAGTATTCCTCAGCACATGAGGCAAAAATGAAAAATGCAGTTTGTTGGTAAATGAGCATAATCTAAGCAAATACATGGCCTTAATATTAACAGACAGAAAACACTAATCAATACTCACTTAAAACCCCAGAAAGTGATGGGCACATTATCAATCTGTCCTTTAGCAAAGCTTCTTGTTATAATGCTGCCCATGAACTGGCTCTTCAGTCTGGTCCCATCTGTCATTAACTCAAGCTGCTACTTAAACGCTGCCCTTAGCTCAGTTGCCAAAATCACACATAAAAAAGAAAAGGTTTGAGGAATGGCACTTCATGCCTGGCCTAAGCAGGCACTGACTTGCTGGGGATGTAGCAGGAGCACCCAAGCACTGCTGCAAACCAGTGCTGGATGGATGCTCCTGTATTCTCTCACTCAATGAGCAGACTCAGGAGGCACGATCTCAAGGCCAGGTTACCTGAACTAGCTGTGCTATCAAACAGTGTTCAGTTTTCTGAATTATAAACAGCTCAGTGCAGTGCCTGAAAAGGTAGTTCACTGAATTACTACAGATCATCTTCATAACTGCTGGGCTGTGGAAATGAGCATCCAAATTTGAGTTAATTCAACAAGGCCCAAATTGGTTTTCACTGTGAATTTTGAAATAGCAATACTGAACTGGGAGGTGCTGTAGACTCTCTGAGGGACAGGAGGCCTTGCAGAGAGATCCAGATCAATTTTAGCATTAAGCCATGATTAATGGGATGACATTTAACGAGTAGAAATGCCAGACTTCAAACTTAGGATGAAGTAACACCTGGCAGAAGCAGTTACTGGGAACAGCCCTGCAGACAGGAATTGGTGGATCCTGGTAGGCAGCAGGCTTACTTTTTTAAAGAAACCCAATGTGCTGATCAAAATCAGGTTCTCCTGCTGAAACAACAGGGTTTTCCTACTGAAAAAATGCTTTGATATAAACCTGTCAGACAGCTGCACTCCCAGGGCTTATGGGTGAATTTCTGCTTCCTCCAAACACAGCCTATGAGTGAGCCTGAGTAAGTGACACGTTTCCAACCTCATGGTGGATCTGTAAGTTGGAGTTCCTGCCCCCCTGCCTCCCCCACATGCTCCAGTCTTGTCCCCTGAGGCTCCCACAGCTGACACTGCCCAAGCAGTGTTTGTTCAGCAGACCCAAAGTCTGTTTGCATGGCAGCAGAGGTGGGGAACACAAAGAGGTCATTTGCACATACAGCTCTTAGTGGCATCTGCTGTATTTCTTTCCAGACATAAGTGGAAGATTAAGAGGCTCAGCAAACCAGGGAAAGACAAACCCAAGAATTCTAGAGACCCATAGGGATAGAGTTTTATTTCCTGAAATTCTGCGTTTTTGACAAGGAAAAAAGCTTTTAATTTGTTTCCCTCAACTATCTGTTTACTTTTCACAGCAAATGTTTAAACAATCCCAGATTTTCTAAAGAAAAAAGAACTGTCTTCATTGCCAGAGACAGCTGATAGTTGTCAAATTATGAAGTGTCATCCTCCTAAATGAGCTTTTGACCTAGGAAAATTACCATCTTTAGACAACAACAGAGAAGAGGCCCAAGACTCCCAGCTCTTCTGTCCCTAAGACCACATTATTAGTCAGCAATTCAAATGTTTCAACTTCCTTGACACTGTTCATAATCATTCATTCTTGAAAGTAGGTGAATATAGGCCAAGATGTTTCTTTTCGGACCAAAACTGCTGAAAAACTTGCTAAAATTTTGACTTGTTTGTCATGAATTTAAAAGGTCTGTCATTGGGCCATTTTCATTATCTGTCAGCAGGAATTATGAAAAGAGGGCAGTTCCTAACCAGGTAAGATGAAATGTAAGGTATGTACAATTCAGTGTCTAAGACATTAGAATAGCATTTAAGAAATAATAGCATCAGATGTTCAGGTCTATTCCCCGAGTTTGCAGTTCCAGGCATACCTTTGTACCAAGGTCCAGCAAAGTTTCCTTGTCAGGACATATGCCAGAGCCCAGGCCACCAAGGGCATAGGCAGAACGTATCATGACAGGGTAGCAGATCTTCTCAGCTGCCTTCAGAGCATCTTCAACCTTAAAGGAGAGGGGAATACATTGCAGAAACAGATAGCAATTCAGATGAATAAAGTCTTCAACTCTGGTTACAAGGTTAACTGGAAATCACATCAGTGAGACACTAAACTGCCTGAAGATAAAATGAAAATAATAGAAGTTCACTTTATAATATTCCCTTTTTCTGCCAAACAGCAGAAAACTGGAACATGCACTTAAGGAGGTGACTTCTGTCCTTAGCTGTGGGTGGGCTTCCTTGCTGACCTGCCATTGACAATGTCCTTACCTGATCTGTCTTCAGAGACTCTAGCATGAAATAACCCTTCCTAAAGGCATCCCAGTTTAAGGCCTGTTTGATTTCCTCCAAACTTAAGCAGACCTTTCCAGCAAACCAAATTTTATGTTTTCATACCCCCACCCTCAAGAAAGATTTCAATACTGCTGACTTTGTGGACCTCGAATCCTAACTCTAAATGCCTTGTATCTGATTTAAGAAATGTACCCCTGACATGTCACATACTTCTGTGCTGCAGCACAGGAGTCACCACAATATAATTTACTTTTCTTGTCCATTGGTAAATTAGGTTAGGTTTTCGCAGTGCTTAATTGCACTTTCACTCATTTTAAATCATGGTGACCCAGCATTAATCACCAAGGAGTGCTGCACACACTGCAGCATCCACAGTTGCATTCCCTTTTCCCTCTACAAAATGAGAAATATTTTTATTAAGTCAAATGGGCAACAGTAATAGCAATCACATCTTCAAATTTATCTGATTTACCGATTCCACTGCAAGACTGGGAGCAATCTTTTCATTTAGCTCAGTCAGTTTATCAGAAAAAAGCTTTCTGTCCTCTGTAGCCATGATGGATTCAACTGAAGTACCAAGGACCTTCACACCATACTGCTGCAGTACTCCTTGCTTGAAGAGTTCCACTCCTGCAGGGTGAGCAAAGACACAGTTCTGAGGATTGACAGTAGATGAAGAATCATAGAAGTAGAGAAGGACAGAATGGTTTGGGTTGGAAGAAACCATAAAGCTCATCTCATTCCAACTCCCTGCCATGGGCAGGGACACCTTCCACTAGACCAGGCTGCTCCAAGCCCCATCCAACCTGGCCTTGGACACTTCCAGGGATCCAAGAGCAGCCACAGCTTCTCTGGGTAACCTGTGCCAGGGCCTCACCACCCTCACAGAGAAGAATTTAGGAAACTTAGAACAAAGAAAGTATTCAAAAGATATCTGATTAGCTGACAACTTTTCTGGCCTCATCCACAGCTAATTTTATTTTTTTGTCAGAACTCATAACCATAACTATGAAACCTGGAATAATACTAAAGTTACTGCTTGGCCATCATCTGCACCACAGAGCAGAGCAGCACAGGTGAATGTTGGTGCAAGAAGTTATATGAACGTAACCTTTCCTTTTGATCTCTGCTTCATGGTAGGCAAAATATCCCAAATCCAACTACGTAACTAAGATTTAAGATGAAAAGCAAGACATATGAATTACTTTAAAGTACCAAACCCAGCAATGGGATGTTCACAGTTTAGGAATGACTCACTCCCCCATGGTTGGTTTCTCTGCCTCTTTCCCTCAGTTACCTGGCCAATATGTGAGGTATGTGGGGCTTGGATGCTTGCACAAATAAAATCTGCAGAACATGTGGTAGAATCACAGAATCATCCAGGCTGGAAAAGACCTCTAAGATCAACGAGTCCAATGTCACCATTAAATCATGTCCCCAGGTACCACAACCACACACCTTTTGAGCACTTCCAGACTGTTTCAATGCCTGACCTTCCTTTCAGTGCAGAATTTTTTCCTAATATCCAATCTAAACCTCCCCTGGTGCAACTGGAGGTCATTTCCTCTGGTCCTGTCCCTTATCACTTTGCTTGTTACCTGGTAAAAAACCATGGTTGGGCCTGCATGGAGTGCCAAGGCACCTGTATCACACTCACCACAGTTGAGAGCAGTCTGGCCACCCATGCCCAGAATCAATCCATCGGGACGCTCTGCCTTGATGACCTCCAGGACAAACTGGGGGGTGATGGGGAGGAAGTAGACAGCATCAGCCTGCTTTAAGCCAGTCTCATTGGTCTGCACTGAAGCAATATTGGGATTCATGAGGACAACTTTCACATTTTCTTCCTGAAAAATTGAAATCTGTGTTAAAAGTAGGCATATGTGGGAAAAAAATTAACAACATCAGCAGAACTAGCAAGAAGGGAAGGGGTTCATCAAGCAGTTTACCAACAGAAGAATTTAAAAAATTACGTATTGTCCTATAAGAGACTGCTGATCTGAAGGCTGAGCTAATGTCAATTCTTTACTTTTGTGCCTGTGAATCTTGAGGGAATGGAGATTCCCATATGATCCAGAAATTTGATTGAAATTGTTTAACACATTTAAGAGTTATACAGGAGAGACAAGTACAAACTCCAGCATACTCATGTCTGTCTTCCTTTGGCTGTCAGATTAAAGGTTCCAAAGCAAAAAAATTAATCAAAAGCTAATCTTTTCTTGCCAAGAAGTAGGTCTTTGAAGTTTTCAGACTCTTGTACCAGCTAGTAATAGCAACAAAAATACTTTTTTTTCTTTGATATTCCATAGAAATACTTTACTGTCCCGGTATTATCAGTTTAAAAATCTCATCCCATAACTTTTTTTTAATGATGTTGCACATATTAAAAGACAAACTCTGCCTTTCTAAGCAAGATGAAGGTTAGCCAAAATTTTACACTGCTCTTTCTCTGTCACAGATGAGAAACTGAGATGGAGTGATAATAGATAATAAAGTTTATTTGTTCCCTGCCGTAACAGTCTTGCCACTCTTTAGCTGCAGACAGAAATGCACTAGTTTGCTCATTAATAGAAAATTCTGAGTCAGAGCTGAGCAGATCAATCCTCCTCACTCTTGAACACACAATGAGGAAACCAACCAAGTTTTGCTAAAATTGTGTGCTAAAATTTGCTAAAATGAGTGTGTCAAAGCTTTAAAAACACATCAACCACATGCAGTAGACATGCAGATACAGAAATTGTTCTGCTGCTTTGTTGGAAAGGTAGGCTGAAAAGTGCAAAGTCTGGGGCCTCATTTTTACAGGAACTCGTTCTAATCTCCATCAGCTTCATATAAGGCTAAAAACTACTAACAAACACCATTTGCAAAAAATGCTAGTTATAGATGCAAGTTACATTTCAAAAGAAAGATCTGCTACATGGAAGTCGTTAAAAGGTTAAAAAACAACCATTCCCATTGAAAAGAGGAACAGTGACAATATTTTTAAAATATTACAAAGAAACAGTCTGGAGAAAATGCTATGGAAGTGTTGCTGGGATCAGTACAGAAAGTGCTACTTTCCCTCAGTTCACAATAAGCATGAAAATGCCATAGGATTTTTCTGTGTTTGTTTAAAAATTTCTGATTGTTTGTCTCACTGCTTTGGGGGAA
The DNA here is from genome assembly GCA_013397395.1 of Sinosuthora webbiana. Taxonomy (NCBI): domain Eukaryota; kingdom Metazoa; phylum Chordata; class Aves; order Passeriformes; family Sylviidae; genus Sinosuthora; species Sinosuthora webbiana. The sequence goes on from VXBN01014245.1 coordinate 200,588, forward strand.
ACAAAGAAATAGCTCAGCTGGAGCAGTGGGATTCTCACTCAGAGCTCTCAGTATTCAGATGTTGGATAACATTTCCTCTCCTTTCTTTGGTAACTTAAAATCCTGCCTTAAAGACTGTAATTTTCTGCTGACCTTTTCCCCCTGTGAAAAGTTGGATTTTTTTTCACTGAAGCACACTTTCCTTGGAAATGTGTGCAACAGGGGAGGGAAAGAAGATACAAAATCCATATGGAAAATATATAGGATTTAGACAAATGATCATTCATGGTGATGGTGAGGAAAAAGATCAAAACCTTCTTCTCTATTAAATGCATTCAGAAACTCATGGCTACAATTCTGTTGAAAGAAATGGGGGAGAGAGTTTATCACTTTTCAACAGGCTGGACTATCTGCACGTCTCAGCTCTTTCTTCCCTGCTTATCTGGGACAAGGTGTCTTCAGGACCAGCTAGCAGTGATGATGAGGATAATTAATGAGAGAATTAATGCTCTCTGTGCTGAGAGACAGGTTTCATTGATATCACATCATTCTGGCCCAGTTGCTTGGGATGTTGGATTTTAATTCACATGCTGTCTGCTCTTGCAACTCTTTCCTTCAACTTCTGCCTTTTTTAGTTTTTTATAGAACTCTGTATAATGGCCACCCATCCTGATGAAGACATTTATTACAACTTAATTAAAACAATGAATTAGCAACACTCCAGGAGGGCTCATTTCTCTTTTTGTGTAATATCCACCTGGATTCAGCTGAGTTGGGATAATCCCCACAGAGTTATCCAGAAGATTTTTCAGGGGACCACAAGCTAGTCTGTGGTTCACAGATGCTTCCAGGCCTTGCTCTTCAGGAGATGTTCCTGCCTTTGATGAATATTTTTTCAGATACAGATTTACTGACTGTGGAAGTCCCATCTCCTCAAGACTTTTCAGTCTTTAAAAGAAGCACCCATTTAACTGCCCAGGACTGAATATTAGTATCAGCACCTTACAATGAATCAGCATCCAAGAGCCAAGCAGCACACAGCAGAAAGAATCAGAACATCAGCACTGAGGATCAGTGTTGATTCATAACAAAAAATAAAACAAAAAGAAGAAGTCTGAGGGGAAAGAGATTTCTCCTGTCTCCTATTAACTGTCCATTCTCTCCCAGCCATGTTCTGCAGCTTTCCCTGGAGATACCTCCTTTCCAAATGGGTCATTATTGACTCCCCAACTCTGGCTTGTACTTGTCTCTTGATGATGTGGTCACTTTGAAATAGTAGCCAGCAGCAGCAAAACAGTACACAAACAACACACATGCAGTACAAGGTGTGTTGCAACATGGGGATGAACCAGAGCATCCCAGATTATATTTAACACTAAAACTGATTTTTCAGGGTCAGCACAGGAATAGAATGTCTGTGACATCAGGACAGCCTCAAAACCACTCACAACTATCACCTCATCTGAAGGCAACTGCTACTTCTGCTCTGACTCTGTCAGGCCTCTGCAAGCTCCCCTTTTCTTCTTCACATGAACTTGGGGCCCAGGTAACTCTTACATTACCAGTAATAACCCTGTCACAGGACATTCTACCCTTCCACACCTTCTCCTAGCATGAACTTTTGCCCTAGTAACCTTTCTAGGACCTGTTCTGGAAACTAAAGTTGACATATATGACCTTTAAAAAGTTCATCCCATTTCAAATAAATACCATTTAGAAAACCTGCCTTCATGAGAGGTTCTTTTTTATAGCAGTAGCCAAGTGTTCAGCTGTTATTGGTTGTCTACTTTGCAGTGTGTTGACACACCACAAAAGTTCCAGGTTTTCAGCTCAGGTACATCTGATGATATTCCTCCTCCTCCTCCATTTCCATTCACAGTAACAACCTTGGAGCATACAGGCATACATCACAAATAACAAACTGCTTGAAGACTGTGAAGGAATCCCCAAGAACATCTCTCTTTGGAAGATAATTCTGAGTGGTTAACTCACGTCATTCAACCAGCAAGCTCACCACAAAAATTGCTAATTTTCCCTACAGACATTTATCTTCACCAGCTTCCTTGCCCCAGCTGGGCACAGTTGGAGGCTCAGTTTAGCTGAGAAGGGAAAGATGAGGTAGTATTTTCACAGTATCTCCTCACCTTCAAGGCTTTCACAGCCTGTGATCCAGAGTAATCAAATTCCCCTGCCTGACCAATTGAGAGACCCCCGGATCCTAGAATGAGAACCTTGGAGACCTGCAAATGTCAAATGGCATGAAAACAATCAGTCCCAATGCAGTGGATGTTGAAATGAACAGAGACTGTGCAGCACTGAGCAGCCTTAAATTACAGAACATAAGTTTTCAAAAGAGAAGTCACTTTCCAAATCACCTCAGTTTTACTTCTTAGAGTATTTCTACTGGAATTCTCCCATATATCTCCATTTAGAGAAACATGTGACTCATGGATAGGGCATACAACAAACATGTTCATTGTATCATGTGCTTATAGACAATCATGCCTCACTTTGGCTGCCCACAAAATCCTTCTGCTTCTAGGACAGCAAAACTGCCTGAAATTCGGCTCACGTTAGGAATTTCAGACTTATTTGCTAAGCAACTGAGCACCAATATTATCCTGCTGGCACGAAATCTCATGGCCAGATCATCCCAGGGCACCTCATTATACTGCTATGAGAGTACCTTTCTCAGGAGATCTGCAAAGAAAATACATGAAACATCAGAACTTAAAACTCTTTCAAAGAAAACAGAGTTAACAACATGAGAGGCCAGATGACTGTGAGATAAGCAGCTGTCAGGACTTTTATAAGAGAAGCCTCCTTTGACTTCCATGTGCTATTTTGTGCCGTGGGTTCAGTAGGAATTAACTAGCTCCCAGCCTCACTGACAGGCATGAATATATGTGTACACTGACCTCCACTCTAGAAGCTGTCACTCCAGCCTTGGGAAGGACCGAGGGAATGGTGGTGCCTTTCCCTCTCTTAACCAGGGAAATAAATGAATCAAATAGGAACTAGGAAAAAAAAAACATGTATTTACTGCCAAACTAAATATAAACTAAGCAAAGAAGGAAAAAGCAGGGCATTTGTGAACTCATGCAATCAGCTCTGCTCTGCTGCCTTCAGCAGGCAGATTTACACCATCTCAGAAGAGAAGATCATTATTTGAAATTTATATAACAACTTTGACATATCTGACAAAGCTGCATTCAAAAAAGTGAGGTCATAATCAGGAAGAAAACACACATCAATCATGTCTGTGTGCTCTGTTTCTGTGGGGCTGCCAGTGCAACGAGTGAACGTGCATCAAAAGCTTAAACACAGAAGAGCATTCACTGAACCAGCTCAGGGAACCGTCTGGAATGGTTCCTACTACAGAGCAGGGCTCTGAGCAGGGATAGATAAACATCAGTTGTGCAAAATCAGCCTTGTCCTTCCAGAGGAGGTCCCAGGGCAGCTGCCAGAAAAGTGCTCTCCAAGCAGGCAGGGCAGGCAGGCAGCAGGATCCTCACTGGAATCAGGCAGTGGGACAGGCTTCCCACCCACCCCACACCTGCCAGGCTTCTGCCACACAGCCTCTGAGGTTGGCTGATTGCTGGGAATTACCTGTGGAAGGAGTATGGATGGGTCCTGCAAGCCTACCAGGATAGGCACTATGTTATCAAACCATCCCAGCAGTGGGAGTGCACAGCCTTGGAAAGGACACACAGCTGAGTTTTTTGAGGTCTCTGATATACACCAGTCAATCAGAATGCTATGAAAGTTCCTGACACCAAGAGATTTACTTGCAGATTTAATCAACATCATCAAATTAAGATTAAAATAAGCATTTCTAGGTATTCTTCCATTTTCGTCTCTCAGGAAATGCTAAACAGTTTATTTATGTTCAGACATGCTTCCTCTGCCTTGCACATCCCCTGACACTGCTTAGTCATATTCTGTGACTATGCAACCAGTTGTTACAGAATTTGTGTGAAGTCACAGACGGGGGATTAAAATTTCATTTCACTTAGGAGAACCAGAGTGAGGAAGTATGAATCCATTTACATAACTCTACAGTAATTATAAAATTTGAAAGTGGAACTAAAGTGTATTAGAAAGTTAATGATTTTATTACAAAGCATCTGGCTAGTATTTTTTCCTGTTATGATAAAATTCTATTCCTTTTGCAGTCTCTTTTGCAAGAGATTTGAGCCTGATCCTGCAAAGGCTTAAGCACTTTAGTAACTTCCAACACAGAGATAATCCCACCAGGACCCAATAGATACACATCATATGAATGGAATCACTGATCCAAAGCTCTAAGAAGTCAATAGAGCTCTTGCTGCTGATTGTAATTAGCTCCAGATCAAGCTAAGCAGACACGATCCTGTACATGACTGGGCCCTTTGCTAGGATCCTGACACTCCCAGACCCAATATCCAGAACCATCACCAACTGGTACACCAGCTGACAAACATCTGCACTCACAAGGCCATGGGAAAGCAAGCCCTCATACATTACCTCTGTGTCCCTCGGCCCAGGATTTGCATCTGGATAGAACTGCACTGTGAAAATCGATCTGGTCTCATGCATAATTCCCTGCAGGAATAAAAGAGACTCTCTTAGACACCTCCTGACAAGCCAGTGAACAGAAAGCCACACCTTATCCCTGAAAGTACTGAAGGCCAAAGGATTGATGTGTTTCTAGGGGCTGTCAAATTGACACCTATTTCATTCCCAGTCTCTTGCTGTGCTGTTAACCCTCCAGGGTCTGTGCAACCCTCAGTCCTGGGACTGGGCAAAGAAGAAAAACATCCCTGGCAAGAAAAGATCACCTGGGACAAAGCTGTTATGGAATGGATGGTTTAATCATTCCAAGCTGATTTGTTCTCTCATAGAAAAACTGGATTTTGGTCACACTCTTGATTTCCATAATTCACTTTAAATGCTGACACAGGGCCTTGATCTCTGCCCTGGGTTGGGCAGAGTGATGAAAGGACAAACAACAGCTATGAGGGACCTAAACTGAATTTAGAGACAGTGTTTGTAGTTTCAGTTGGAGCCAGGAAAAAGTGATTTCTCATTTGAGTGACCTTACAGCACCAAGAAGCACGATCCACTGGGAGACTACCCCACAGATATCATTGCTCACGGTCCCCAGCTCCAGACAGGGGTAAAGTTCCTCAAGAGCAAATTCAGGGAAAAGTAGTCCTGATACAACCTGCTTCCCTTAGGAATGGACAAAGGAGCCCAAACGATCTCATGTAGAGCCACAGTGCCATCCAGAGCTTCGGGGTGGGATGTCAGGGTAGGACAGGGATGAGAGATGAGCTACTGACCACGATATTATGGTATGAATTTCTGCTCTGAGAGCAAAGAGTTCCATCAGTCTGTCACATTTTCCCTGAATGCTCCTGTTCCTTGTAGTTTCATACAAATATATTTTTAAAATGTTCACTTCATGCCTTGTCAGTATTTGGAAACCTGTGCTAGCCCTGTGATAGGTCAGGTCAGCCACAAGAAATGTTTTTTTCTTTTTCAAGGAGAGGAATGCAACAGCCTGCACACGACAAACTCTCCAGCCCTGATCCTGTTTGTGCATGCTAAACCAACATGGTCCTTGTCCCTCTCCATCTATGAAGGTTTTGGAGACTGTTTCTGCTTTGAGGCTCACAGAAATGGTTTTTTAGCTCACATGAAAGATAGATCTACAAGACTCATGTCTTCAATAAGAAGACTCATCACTTTTGTCTCCAAATTCCAGCTAAAGTAAACATGAAAGGCCTGGGAATGAACAGGTTTATTTTGTCAACACAGTGAAAATAAACTCATTTCAAAAATTGAGCCGAACAGCTTTAATTTTATTTTTTATTAATGTTTTGTTTGGAAAAATTTGTCTATGTTTAGATACCCTTCTGTGTTTAGATATCCTTCTGAAAGGATAAAGACAACAGCAAATGACAAACCAAACTTATTCTAAAATCATCAGATGGGTAGCTCAGAACAGCACTGTTCAATCTGCCAGACTTGATATTGGGCATTCATACAGAACAAGAGAGAGGCATATTTCCATGAGGGAAACTGCTTTTGAAAATACCTTTTTTTTCATTGATTCCCTGATAATTAACAAGATTTCACTAACTTGCACAACACTGGACATCATGGAGATGATTTGATGTGGGCAATTACAAGCCTGAGATCTCAAACATGGATGTCACTCAACATTGGACTTCTATCTTAGATCATGTAAGTTATCCTCTAGGGGCAGCCCCTCTCCTTCATGACTTTAGTCTTTGGACTTTGGTTGTTGGAATTATATTTACAGTAACAGATGAAACTAGATGGCAATGATATCCCTTTTCTGTGCTGGGCAACACAGAACCAACACAACAAACTGCTGTGGAACAAGCCCTAAGAGAGTGGTAGCTAAGTGAACAACACCAGCAGTAGGGAAATCATGGAAATTATAAGGCTTCTGTTCAGGGAAATGATAAAGTCACTGTTGCAATCCAGTGCAGTAGGGCTGGTACAGTGGGGTACCCCTCTCACCCTGGCTGTAAAGCAGGGCTACAAGCAAAGCAGATGGTCAAATCAACATTAGCCTTGGTAATGTGAGAGCAGGCTTACAGGAGGTGAAATAAAGCTTACAGGAGGTCAAGCAGAGGCTTCCCTGTGCAGAGCTCACCTCATTGGTTTGGTCATTGGCATTGACAAAGAGAGGCTTCCAGCCAGGAGGGAGGGCAGAGCTGTCGATGGCGTAGCCGTGGTTCTGAGCAGTGATGACAGCCTGTCCATTCACTGCATTCAGGACAGGCTGGTTCTGGCCTCTGCAAGAAAAAGGGATCAGAGGACAGAAGTGCCAAATGTGTTCAAGTGCCACAGTTAGGAGGAGCTGGTAACTGTGGGGCTGTATGTAATAGTTTAACAGTTGCAGTAAAATACTTGCAGCCAATCTCAAAATGATAAATCCTAGGTGAAACTTGGCTATTCTTCAGCTTGATAGGGATAAATGACGTAAAATACTTTCAAAAAAAAAAACACTCAAAAAAAGTAGAGCGTGACATGGCAGTTTAAATCCAAGGCAAAGAGAATGGCTGGGATGAAGGAGCAATGTTACTGAGATGCCAGCCATTCCTAAGGCAGTTCACTGCTGTTCCATAGCCCTTTCCAAAGCTGAGCTGCTCTGCCCGGGAAGAAGAGCTGCCGCACCTGTTGGCCATCTGCATCTTGTAGGAAGTAGCTCCAGCTGCTATTCCAGTGATGAGATGCCCCATGCTAATTCCAAACAGGGGCTCTGGGCGATTGCTCTCCAGGACCTAAAATGAAAAGGTTTTCAACAGATATTGGAGTGCCTCTGTTCAACAATTCCAGCATAAACCATGCTAGTTCCCTCAGAGACTTGGGGAAAAGCTCAGTGCCAGAGTGGCAACAGCCTGTGAGGGAAAGTTTCCTCCTTTCCTCTGGTTCAGAGAGAAGCCTCAGAGCACAGCTGTCATGTCACAGGGAACAAGCAATGACATTGCATTACAGCCATTTAGTGTGTGACATTATTCCAAGTGGCACCTCTGAAATCAGTGCTGTTCTTTCCTGAGGTCACAGAGGACCTGAAAGAGCACAGGGTACTTCAAGGCACTGAAGTAATTGTGGTCATCATATTTGCCATGTATTGTTCACCAAGGTCTATAAAACCTTGTTGTAACTATTGGGCTGGAGACAAATCCCATCAGAACAACATGAGGAGTATTCCAGGCAGCTGAAATGTCTGAACAACATTTGGCCCATAACAACCAACTGCTACTTCAAGCGCTTGAAAAAAAGGCACATTAAAAAAGTATAATCAGCCTATAGGCATTTCACTGTACCTTTCTGACATTCTGAATCACTTCCTGGGCCTTCATGGGATCCCCTGGACCTCCAGAAATTATGAGTCCATCGTAATCCATGCCAGTGAAATCATGGTCCCATGGAACCAAATGCACTTCTGCACCTCGCTAAAAAAATCCCAAACAAAAAAGGGCATAAGAAATGAAGGGAGGAGGGAAACAAATGAAATTTTGTAAGGAGATTCTTCCTATGCTGTCATGTCCCAGAGCTTGAGTTTGCATTTCAGTCATCAGTTCTCTCCTTTGCCCATGATGCAGCTTCTCTCCACTATCTGACCATATTGCTTTCACAAAACTGGTAGACTTGGATCCTTTGAGCCACCTCAGTGTTTGTCAAGCTACTCTGAAATTCAGTGATGAGATCAGAACTTATCAATGGAAAGCAAAATAAGTGTGTACATACACACATAACGTATGTTCACTTGTACACAGTGCATTTATCCAAACTGCTAAATTAGGGCTTCACAGCCTTGTTCTATAACATGCCAGAAGTAGCCCTACACATCAAAACTGCGAAAAAACATCCACATTAATTAAAAAAATTGAATCAGGGAAATCCTGTGCATCTAGAGAATATGAGGGCATTGCCTTCTGTCCTCTTGCGTGGCTAAAGATGCAAGAACTGCTACATCCCTGTGCTAAAAAAAAGGAAAAGCTTTTCACAGAATTCTAGAATCAAAGAATAACTTGAGATGCACGAGCCTCATGAGGTCATCAGGTCCAATCCCTGTGCAAAGCAGGGGTAATTTCCACTTTAAGGCAGGTTGCTGAGGACCTGGGGTAGCTGTGTTTTTAATATCTTCAATGATGAACATTCCACAATTACTTTGGGCCTGTTTCAACCCTTCACCACCGTAATCACATTTCCCCCCCATTTATTTATTTTTAACAACGTTGGGTTGACCTTCCTTCATTGTTCTTTAGAGAAGTCGTGCCTCATCTTTTGAAAAGTCATCTTTTGGGGTTCTTCCCATGGCTGAGAGGCTGCTGTACAGGTCCTCTTCCTTATCCCCTCAATACACTGTACCAAGTGTAGAAAATACCTCCCAGTGCATAAAAATCATCCTAAAAATAGTGCCTCACTTTAGGAGAGCAACTAACTTTAAAGTGCATGTGTCCAGGTGGAAGGAAGGCTCTTGAGTACAGGTGAGGCTCTTGCCAAAGCACAACAAGTGACAAGGGACATCAAGCACTGACCTACCTTTACCAGCAGACGGATAATGTTGTGCTTCAACCCACAGTCAACAGCCACAACTTTAATTGGGTTCCCTCTGCCATAAATCTTGACTTCCTATAAAAAGACAGACCATGTTGTAAATGACAGATCATGCCCTGTCCCCCCCCTAAAAAGAGAAGATGGGCAGCAGGATAACTTTTCACCAATATGCAGCAACTGGTACTTAACAATCAATTTGTGTGGAAATCTCCAGGAGCAATCCAGACATTAGTGCTTCCTTCATCTTTTTGTGAAAGTAGAAGTTATAATGCTGTTTTATATACTGTTGATTACAGCAGTAATGCAATTCCTAAGCAAGCACTCGTTTCCATACCTAATGACAAGCTTTTTTCCTGTGTGTCACCCCATCAGCAGTGAAGAAAAAACCAGTTCTCACAGATTATTGCAGCCCAAGAGAAACAGACCAGATACCCAGCGAGAGATTTTCAGCTAAAGTGCAGTCATCCTGCTGATGCCAGTGGAGCAAGGCTGCTTCCCAGCAGCTACAGATCCATCACATGAAGCACCACACCAACCCTCCAGTCCCAGCAAGAAGACAGCACAGCACAGCACAGCTGGGACACCCTGTGAGTGACCTCCTGTGCATCATGGCAGCACAGACCAGGCCAGGCCTGTCACTGAGCCTGGCCTATGTTCCCATGGACCTGGCAGCTTCATCTCACAACTTCTCCTCTTCCAGCTTCTGTTCCTTAACCCGTTCCACAAAATAAATTGTCACCAGTCCCAAATATGGATCATCATGCATTGTACACCCAGTTATCTGCTGGTCACAGCCAGAATGGAAGAAAGTGAGGTCAAACCACTGTCTGTTCTATGGTCTTGATACCGTGCCATTGCAGGCTCACTGTCTGACAGCTCCAGCACTGATGTAAGGTTACTTATGGACAGCTTCTTTCTGAAGCTGGCTGAATTATTTTACTTGCTACATGACTGCAGGTAGCAGTTATTGATGTTATTCATCAATAAGCAAATAAGGCTGCCTTCTTCCTCCTAAAAACAAACTCTGCTTACCTTTGGTTGCACTCAGCTTCTGAAAGCTGATATTGACAAATGTATTTTGCCCAAAGTGGTATTTCTCTTGGGCATCATGGAAAAAACAAGTCTTTTTTCTTTCTTTCTTTCTTTTTTTTTCCTCTCTTTTAGACTAAGTAACTCCCTTTTAATCAGCTTTCCTGGCATCCATATTTCACATCTGGGCCTCCTTATGAAAAGACACTAAAATCCATGTCCCATATGGCTGGTGCAGGGTAACAAACTGATTTTTTACAAGGAGAAATATGGCCAGCCAGAAGGCAAGGCATCCCCTCAGCAGATAATTCAAGATAAAATTTGTTAGCAGAATATTGCAACTCCTCCCCATGTGTTAGCCTAACTCAGTTCTTGTTTGAACTTTTATCTTTGCAGAGATTGAAATGCAGAGGTTTCTAGTTATGCCTTAGGATTTAGCTTTTATATTTTTCAGATCCTCTACTGCTTTAATGTATAAAACCAAAACTCCATAGCCTGTCAGCTACTCTTCTCCCATTTTATTCAGACAAAACAATTCCTCTCTAGGCCTGACACTCAAGGAACACCTTACTGTCTCAGGCCCTGAAAAGTTTTAAACAAAAGTGAGTTGTGGGAGAGCAAACTGGGGGTACATGACTTCATTACCTAAAGCTTTAATTGGAGCATTAACCCCTGATATGTAAATGGACTAAACTTGTATCTGTATGAAAAACTTGAGACCATCATCCATCTTGGGTAGCCTCTTGGAGGCTCCTGACTGCCCAAGTGTACCTACTTCAGTGAATACCTGCTTTTATTCTTTTATCTTGTCTAGCCTCTGTTCCAGATAGCCACTAGAATGTTCCAGGCATTACTAGAATGCAAGAGTGTGTCCTGTGTGGGGACAGCTCTGATCATTATCATCAGGAGAGACTGACTTCCATGTCAGAAGCAAGAGTGCAAGAGATGGAGTGCAAGGAGCCCCTTCATTCACTAAAAGGCTTCAAACTGTTGCACATGGACCACCAATGGTCCCTACTCCATCCCTGAGGATGTGGCTCAGCCTGAGCCAGTAGTGTTACCACTGCTGCTGTGATTCCTAGTGTGTGATGCAGAAAGGAGGTTTTTGTATGGGAAGGTATCTTGTAGTTCACATTACATAATCAGATGGCAAAGCATCCCAGAACCCTTTTTCAGAATGAGTAGAATCATAGTGAACTTGGGTCTTGATAGATCATTTCAGGCTTCTGATAAGAAGCCATGCTTGACAACATACTATGGTATCTTCCCAGTTACTGATACACAAGTGGATTCAGGCTCCAACAGTCCATAGTGGAATTGTATCTATCACTGCACAGGAATTCTGTGGGTCTTCTACCTGCTGTCCTTCAAGCTTCTGGGTGCTGGGTTTCAAAAATCCCAGTGTTTGGTTCTCACAGAAAGTAGCTTGGTGTCCTGTGTCAGAGAATCCTAAGAAAAACTCCCCATCCTTTTCAAAAGGGGCTTTTGAAGATCCATCAGTTTCTCACAATATACATACTTAATAACAAAATATTATGAAGCAAAGACCTCCTTCAAAGGTTCTCCATAGCTGTTCTCCTGACCAGAGGGAATTGTGGGGCAACACTACTTCAAGGTACGTTAATTAACTTTACTTTCAAAACTCTTCCCACTCAAATTAATTAGCTATGGTTTCTTACAACATTTTCTTCAGCAGCAAGATTGATTTTTGATGTTGCTGTCTTCACCACCCAATTGTCACACTCCATCCTGAAGAGACCTGACTTGTCCCCTGCATATGGCCAAGAGTGTGTTTAGAAACTAGACTCAGAGAAGGATCAGAGAACTGTTAAAATACATTCCTTCTAAAGCCAGGGGATTTCCCTCACCTGTTCACAGCACAGCCCATAAAAAACTGTCCCAGTCTGAAAGGATTATGTGGGAAGGCTGCAAACCAGTGGTTAGGGAGAGTAAAAGCTCCTGCTGGTACTAGTGCTGAGAACGAAAGCAGCACATGGGCCTGCATGTGTGGAGAGGTGTGACCTTTCAGCTTGGACTGGATAATTATCTCTTGTCTGCTCTGCGACCCTGACAATCACATGCACAAAAAAAAAAAATCTCCAACAAAAGTGCTTGCAGAATACTGGCAGTTTTCTACATTCCTTGCCTAGATAGGTAGGCAGTGTTAGCAAGCACAGTCTGTATCACCAGCATTTAATCAAGGTGCCAGGGGGTGGGTAGAATATAATAAGAAAATCAATCACTCCTAGTGTACAATAGATAAGCAGATTCCAGATCATACTGTATGCTGATTTACACGAAAATCACCACTTGGCAACAGATAGATTATCATGTCCAGTAATTGCCAACATTAAACAGCTTACCTCATTTACAGCTTTATATGTGATGTTGTTTTTTACGCCTATAAAATGAAGTTATAAACATAACGAGACCACTAAAGTGCTGTTAATCTTATTATATCTCCCTTTAAGAAGCTATTTTCAGCATCTTTACAGTAATTCTGTCTCAGTAATTGCAGAGTTTAGCATCAGCAATCTTAACTGTTTCTGAGATACTGACTTGAAATGGCTCCACCTGCACCTTGCAATCCTAGATCACAACCTCAGCGAGCAATTGCCATCCTTCTGTGTGGCAACAAGACTCAAACACAGTGGAGGGTGTTGGCATGAGCTGGGGAGATCCCCATGCTGAGATCTGCAAGGTGGCTTTGTATTGCAAAGGCATCCAAGGGTGCCAGTTACTACTGTAAATCCAAGCCTGGATGGAGAGTGCTCCAAACTCCCCCTGCTTGCTGACCAGTCTGTTCAGGACTGCTTTTCACCCATGCCATGAACACACTAGCTTGAACTGTACACAAGCAACTATTTGCAGAGCTCTTCCAGAGGCTCACTGACCTTGAAGGAACTGCAAACACCATAGCAAGAATGGAATTTGCAAAAGGGACTCATACACTCAGTTCTCACTCCAGTCAATGGGATTAAGCATCCAGGGCACACTTTATCCCCCAATTAAATCCCCAAAGGGGCCACAATTTAAGACATTGGCCCTTGCATTGGTATAAGAATAGTTACTATTTTTTGTATGGGCCTGGTTTCCGACACCCACGTGGTTTCTAACATTCTTCTCAGGTGGCAGTTGAACATGGTATGCAAGCCCAGCTAACAGTATAAAAACTTCACTGCTGGTCTGTTCAGATCCATGGGCATAGCAGCCAATTTCAGTAATATTAGATGCAGGGGATTCCTAATTTGCTCTTCTGGTTCTGACATCTAGAAATCTCTTCTGGAATCACCCCAACAAAATCAAGCCTGAATACAGATTATCAAATGGTATTCTGATGTTAATTTCCTTAAAATTTTTTTAAAGAAAGCAACCATTCTTTTTATTAATTATTTTTATGTTTGAAAACATCCACCATATATCAGGTCTAGCTGTATCCCCAATACTTCTCTGTCTTTGTAACACACAACCCTCTGATCAGAGTGTGGTTCAGACCACATGCAGCTCAACACAAACCATTTTTTATTCTCCAGCACTGCACCTAAGGAGCCATGGGGGTATTGAGAAAACAGTCCACCAAAGGTCCAGAAAGGTGCATGGTTTAGAAAATGACTCTAATTTGTATGTTTAGAAAAACTGGTAGATCCCCAGAGTAAATGAGGAACAGTTACTACCTGGAGTGTAATGCCCTAATACTATGGAAGAACTTCTCACCTTTGTTGAAACTTCTGCAATTAAGTTTTGCTTATTTGGGTCTGCAAACTCCACAGGTTGACCTTCAAATTCAATCTTCCCAAGTACCGTGCCCTGTGGAAATACACCAAAAAACAAAGCATGAGCAAAGGAGAAGCTGTGAACATTGGGATGAGGTGTTGACAGGACCAGCAACTGCAACAGCTGCTTAAAGATGTTTTTCTGACTGTTTATAACCATTTTTAGCATTTTCAGAAGTTTATGAGCCTTCCTTGGTATAAAAAATCTGTTTAAACACCTTCATTCAGGGAGAGACATTATCAGCACTAATATTTGTTAATAGGCAGTCTGGCAAGCTGTGTTGTGACATTAAATTGAATTGTCTTCCAAGAAGATCAGAATTCAGATCCCTACATAACTGTCATGTAGATCTGGGAGTAATCCACAAAGCAGTTTGAAGATCTTTTGGCTTTGGAAACCCACTGTGAGGTTTCCAGCTGCCTCCTGTGGATAGCTACAAGGCAGCAGAACTGGTGTAAGGCAAAGCTATGCAGGAGCCTGGTCAGCCCAGCAGTTTTCTGAATAAGCTGTTAAAAATAAAAATCACCTCTAGCAAGCCCTACTTTATATTGCTGTTACCACCTGGCAGAAGCTAGGACACACTTGTTCTGCCAGCAGCATATCCTTATTGAAGTTCTCAGTGGAAAAAAATCCCTGCTTTGGCTCTGCCCCACTCCTGGAGTAAGTGGGATTAATCTAGGGTTAACTTCTTCTCAGCATGGGAACAGGGAGTGCAGTACAGAAGTTTTCAAGGATGGAAAAGGAAAGTAAAACAGAGGAAGTCAATGTGTTGCGGTAAATTTATCACACCCACTTTCATGATAAAACATGTTGAACTCAGCGTGCTCTGTGGATATTACACCAGTATTCCCACTGGGATTGCTCCTTGGATTTAGTGATTCTCCTTTAAGGTACTTCCCTGGCTTGCCATACCTGAACTATCCTTGCCACTTCTCTAGGGAAAGCAGCAGCCAATATCTTGCACTGCCACACACACTAATAAGGGCAAGTTTTAAGGACAAAGTTTTGCCCCTAACAGTGGCTGACATCCTGTGTCTTCTTGAGCAGCACCTTACACTGAAAGCTGCTCCAAGCTGCCTCACATGAAGCAGAAGAACATCATCATCTTCTTCAGCAAGTCCTGTTCTTGGAAACAAGGGTCTTGAGTGGTGCTTGAGAGCCATGGTTCTGAGTGCCACCATGCAGTGAGTTCCATAAATGCTGATGGCAAAGCTCTTAAAGCCCTTGTTCTCAGCCCAATGGTGCCCTGCATTTATTTACTTTTAGTCCAGTTTAACAAGTCATTGCTTATTTCTGCATTTTTCATAAGGAAGCCCTGTTCTCACCCCCAGTTTTTATAGAGACAGTGAGTAATAAATACTAAGTGGGGTTTTTTCAACCTGAAAAAAATGGGTGAAGAAATGACATTGTGCACTTTCTTCAAAGCCATACACCAATATCACTCAAAGTCATGGTATAATGGGACTCACTACCATACACTGCTAAGTTACAGGACAAACACTGAAAGTATTAACTTTGGATAAAAGGAAAGGTGATCTATTATGTCTTAAGAAAGCAGAAAACATATTTCCATTTTCTATTGTATTAAATTGTATTTGTATGCTACCTGTAAGAGCAGGAAAATGCCAAATCTTCCTACAAGAATGCATTTCTACAAATATCCCTCTATTCAAGCTGGGCCATTTCTGTTTTGTTCTGTGGAATGAAAGGGGGCACAGGGTTGGGCTGCGGACTGAAAATTGATCACCTAAAGAAAAGAGCAGCTTCAAATAATCCATTAGAAAAGAAGAGGCTCCCAGGCAAATTTACATTCAGACTGGCTTTGATCAGCCAGACTGAAGTGTACCTTCACATTAACCTTCACTCCATAACATAATCCTACCCATGACCTTCAATTGTCAGCTCTTGGAAAACAGAGGGAAGTAATGACTATTGAAAATAATAGCAGGCTTCAGCCAAAGAAAACCAGGTTAGGAATCCATCTTAGATGACTGTAGGCATTCCTTTGTCTCAGAGGAGCAGGAGAATTTCCACTGACCAAAGGTGCCACTGTCTGCAAACCAATATCCACAATATCTCACAGACTTGTTGCTCTCTTTGACTGTTTCTCAGTTAAGATGTGCTTGATACTACCACCTGTAGTGTCTGACACTGCCTGAGGCCTTTCATTCACATCACCTTGTGCTGGCTCACTTATGTAGGACCAGACACTCAGAGTAGAGCCAGGGAGAGGAGAAATCCTTGGGATTAGAACATTGCCCAGCAGCACAGAAACCTTTGGAAGAGCATTTGGATCTGAGCAGCGGCTGAAGTCAAGGCAGCCCAGCAGTACCATTGCTACTCCAGGTTTTCTGAACTTGGAAAGGGCCCAGCATCAGCAAGGTTAATGCAACTGGATCAAGGGAAGCAGATCATACCTTGTCACGAATTATTTTGGACAACATTCTGGTATCAATCCCATAGAGTGCAGGCACCTGAAGAAAACCCAAGGATAAGTTAGAGAACAAGCAGCTAAACAAATGGAAAGAAGACAGCAGCCAGATCACTTTTATGAGAACATGTCCCAGAATCATGGGATGGTTTGGTTTGGCACACACCTTAAAGCTCATCTCGTTCCAACCCCCTGCCATGGCCAGGGACACCTTCCACAGACCAGGCTGCTCACAGCCCCATCCAGCCTGGCCTTGTGTTAGGAGCTCAGGCTCTCAGCAGCAGTCCTACCAAGGCTGCCTCACTGCAGTTCTTCACTGCTCCTCCTTATTCCCGCTCATAAATAGCTGAGTTGTTCAAATCTAGCTTCTGCTCTCAAAAGCACAAAATAAAGAGCTCATCTTTCCATCCAGGTCAGTTCTCATTGTGTCATTACATCTAGATTGCTCACCTGTTCTTCTTGCAACCACTCTCCCAGGCTCCTAGTAGCCTGCCAGTGGCTGTACTCATTGCTGTAATCCTGCACCAGTAAACCTGAAACCTGTAGAGAGAAGAAACATCATTTTGCACTGTAGGATCACCCTTGTACTTATCTGGCACCTTCAAATTTCACCATTCATTCACCATAAACCATATTATAGACAGACTTCAGGCTAGCTCATGACTGTACCTGGGCATTTTAACCAGGAAATCCATAGAAGAATGTGCCTTGATAACCAAAGCTGCAAATTGCACTGAGCTGATAAAACACTTCTTGTCAAAAGAAAGAAAACAGAAATTTAAGACAAGACAAAATGTTTTATTTTGATTATTTTTTAATAGTAAGAAAACTTTTCTCTTTTAAGCAACATTTAATTTCAGAAGTCAGCTCCATTTTTCAAGGGATTTAGTGTATAAAACAGTCATTTCACGTCGGAACAGATACTTCCACAAGGCACATGGCTTAGTACAGAAATCAAGATGGAGTATTTTTTGCCACCATTCCTACAAAAGACAAAATCCAGAAGAAGAAGAAGAAAGGTTGAGAATGACTGATTCCTTCTATGAGGGAGCAATAAACTCTTACACACTCAGGCTGTTGGGCACAACCCTTTGATCAGCTCTGCTTCTCCCACTGTTACCTTGATCCCATCAGACTCCAGAAATCTCCTGAGGCCCATTTCATCCAAAGCAGCTGTGTCAGGCACTCCACCATTCCCAACTATGGGGTTAGCCAGGGTAAGAATCTGGCCTTTGTAGCTGGGATCTGTCAAGGCTTCTGTGTATCTAGGTGAGGAAACAGTAGAAGAAAAGTACATTGGTCTGGAGTCAATAGGAAAACAAAAGACCCAGTGAAAACAAGACAGGTCTGAATTCCCATATGACAAAAAGACAGAAGTGGTATTCATGGGAAGATATTCTCAGAATAAAAGCAAATACATCTGTGAATATGCCCTGACTTTGCCATTTGTAGTTAAACATTTGACATGGAGAACAAGGAAACACTTTGGCTTCTCATGTTTCATTTAAGAAAGGCACAGAAGCTATCAACAGAGTCCTCTGATTTAACACAAGAAACAAGTGAAGAGAGGACAGGAAGATCTCAGCCCTGAACCCTCTGATAACAGCTTGGCCTGGCCTCTCCCTGGGCACACCCCTGGGCAGTGCTTTGCCCTTGCTGTGCCCTGCCCTCCCCCTGCTGTAAGAGCTTTCCTTCTCAGTGGCATCAGAAGGCTCCAGCTGAAAAGCCAGCAGACAACAGAGCTGTTTGCCCAGGCTTTGTCCCTTCCACACTCTGGAGCTTGCACATCTTGGGATGTTCAGGGCTGTAACTGCTGTTTCTGTGGGGGAGGACATAGACAAGTCCTTGGGATTCCTCATCACTCCTCTGGGTTCCTTCTCTCCCACCTGCTCTGTGAACAAGCCCTGCCATGGTCCCACTTCTGTAGTTTCTCCCAGCAGAGGCCTGGTGTCTATTCTAGGAAATCTCCACGTTCCCACCCACAGAACACCATTCATTTACCTGACAAGACTCCTAAGTGCTTGGAGGCTGGTTTGTGTATCCCTGAAAGAGGGAAGTTGAAGCCACTGCTTTGGGATTCAGCATTCCAGTCCTGGTCACAAGGCCCCAGAGCATGTCCTATGATTAGCCCTGGCAGTTTGTTAAGCATCTGCCTGGATGCCCTTTTCAGCAAGGACAGATCTAAAAGCACATTGGAACATTCTTCTGCAGTGAAGGACCAAACCTAGGATTCCACAAAGCATCATCTCTGGATCTAATAGATCCAGTTTCACTTTCAACCACATATCGGGGTACAGGGTAAATATGGTCTATATGCTCCTATTCTTCAGCTTCAAATTAACAGACAGTCCTTCACTTTCACCCTTATACTGTAACATACTGTTGCAAATATCCCTTAAACAATTACAATTTCAACCCAAAACCAGCTGCAATTTAGCAACAGATGAAGTTATCCCTGCGAATATTGAGCCAAATGCATAAAGACACTTCAGGATGAATCTGCCCTATACAAAACATAATTTATTATTGTCATTATTGTTTAAACAATACTTAGTTGGCAACTCCAGCCATCTAGCAGATATCAGCAAGTCACAAGAGACACTTTTATGGAACACCAGACTTACTGCCAGAAGATTAATTGTCAACCATTGGGAAACTCTTCCCAAAAGCGGGACTGGTTGCCGGCAGATACAGACAATGCAGCACACCAGCCAGAGAAATGACACACCTGTCTGAGAAATGACAGGTCCAATAAACAATAGTCAGGAAATATTTTCAGGTAAGCCTCTCCTGATGTTCAAATCTGTATTTGCTGCTGCAGGTAACCAAGCACACACAGTACCAGTGTGATCTCAGAACTGCAGTAGGTAACCGGGCTCATGGCACGTGCATGCTTGGCATTGTTCTCCCCTTCTCAGCTAATTGGTTCTGCTTCCAAAAGACTCCTTGTTACTGACAAAGCTAATGTAATTAACCTTAGCATGTCATTTGTAATCAGCAAACAAGGACAGAGAGCCACTGGGTCTGGGTGGGGTGTGCAGGCAGAGCTCGGACAATGCCCTTTAAGCAGGAACAATGCTGTGTGGAGCACAGAGGAGCAGATGGGAACACCAGCTCCAAACGTGCTGCAAGGTCTAATCCTAGCTGTGCCTGCCCAAAGGTCTGCCTGACTTCAGTAAACTCCTGTCAACCCATTCTCTCACTAGAATATCATGGGAAACACACACATTTATTAGAGGTAAACACCTTTATGGAGCCATTTCAAACATGGGACATTTTATGGGTTGTAACTCCTTTCTTAACTGGAAATCTCCTCTTTCTGTTCCTTTACCAAACAGATGGCAACAATAGGTTTGGTTTTTTTTCAGCAAATGCTTCTGCAAAGCTCATCCTCGTGCTTTTCTATCAAAAATTTGACATTTCAGCCCCAAAAAAGTTGTCTCTGGAATACTCCTGTTCCAGGGTAGGATGTCAACATTTCATCAAGCTTCAGTTACTTCAAGCCTGAGAGCTGTATGCACATAAGTGCTCTGCCTCCCATTTCTATAATATGAATCAGAACGTGGGAGTCCAGATGAGGAGACACAGTGCAGAGCAGCTGATTAATCACCCCAGGACAGAGCCCAGGAACCCCAGTCAGCACCCAGGAACAGCCACGTCACAGAAAGCAGGTCTGAGGCTCATCAGCACCCCTGCACTAACCTCTGGCTCCCTATTGTGACAAACTGCTGCGTGCCCCAGCAGCCTGGGCACCTCCTTCACCCTGGCACAGCCTCCTCCTGTGTCAGGGAAAAGGGACAGCTGGGTTCTTCTGGATACACAGGTCTTGAGCTCTGTGAGCAGGAGGTACAGCTACAGGGTTCCCTTCAATGGACAGCAGCCCCAGGACTGCTAGGAAATCTGCCACCTTTATGTTCTGCAACAATGCTGCAAATTGTCTTCCATTTCTCTGAATCATGTTCTGTACAGGGGGATCTGAAGATACCACCTTACATTTTGAATGTTTTCTCCATGCCCATATGCTCCCCAGCACAGAAGAGATCTCTGTCACAGCATCCTCTCCAAATGATTAGACAGTGAACAAACACAACTTCTACTGCCACAGTAACAGGTGGAGAGGAAATTAATCCTTCAGGTCCTCCTTGACTTTTGTGATGTGCCAAGATTTATGGCCCATAATCTATAAATGAGAAGAGAACTCTGGTGCCCTCCATCATTCTGATCTATATTAAACAGTGCCTTGTTGGCAGGTATATTAACACAGCCAGTAATTAGTGCTGTTGAAATGCTTAAATAATTGTCTCCTAATGCAAAACTGCAAGCTGACTCCCCTCTGCAGCAATTTAACACTTTCATCGATGATATAATTTAAAAACTCATCCTGTGAGTACTGAGATCTCCAAAGGAGAGCAGAATTCGGGGAACACAATGCAGATGAGCAAAGACAGCTATGAATGACTGCAGAAGAAGCTCAAGCATCAACAAGTTCAGAGATGTTTCATCTCCCCAAGGACATGTCCCTGTCCGTACCAAAATCCCCATTCCTCTGCCCAGAGTTCCTCAGCTCAAGCAGTCCAACAAAAGCACCGGCAGCATTTGGCTGCCAACGTAAGTCATCCATAGGCTTCTAGCACTCAAGAGGACAGAGAATCCTGCAAGGTTAGGCATGAATCTGATCCTGCCCTTTAGCTGGAAAGGGCACAGAATGCAAAAGCATCCTTACCTGTGGTATGAGTCAACAAATTACATAAGAGATGGGTCATACAGGTGACCGACTTGGAGTTTAAAAATTTTGCACTCAGAAGCCAAGTTCCATTACCAAGAAGGCTGCAGATGCTTCAAACCTCTATAGTTGATCTGGGCACTGGAGGGAGAACAGACAGCTTCTCTGCTCTGACTCAGCAATTCAGTAGGAAGTGACCAGAACCCTGTGTATCTCATTATCATCATTAGATTAGTCTTTATAGATGCTTATCACCACAAATGCTTTGGCACGAGAGCTCTGCCTGAGACATCTTCATTAATTCTCTCTCCTTCTGTATCTCTGGACTACAATGTAGCCTTATATAGAAACTATCTGCTTGGATCAGGACCCAAGGAGCTCGGAAAAAGCAGCTTTCACACTTCAACAAGCTTCCAGACAAGTATTGATGCTTATATGTCCTTTGCTGTTGCCTTACCCAGAGAGCCCCGTGTTGAACACGACTTCCCCTGCTGTGGAGGATGGATAGCCAAAAGAATAGCCTTTCATCTTCATCCCATCTTCCAGCACCAAGTTCGCTGTCTGCACCTGGAGAAAGGCACATGAAGAGACTCAAACACAGGAGAAAAGGCTTGATGTTTATACAGGTAACACCTAGGATACCTGCCTTGCATGTCTTACACTGTAAGTGTTCCTGCCCTTCTCCCACTCCCAGCTGCCAAGACATCTCGTTTACTAGTCTGATGCCTTTTTTCTTTCTAACACTTAGGAAACATTGTTATCCTGATGAGCTGGCAAACCTCACTGCAAGCAGAGCATGTGCTGCTCTTACTGTGGGATCACCCTTCCCTATCCCTTAGCTCATCTTTTCCACATATGACCTCTTGAATTTACCAACATCATAACCCCGTAGGGAAAGGATTGCTTGCCTCCTCAATGTTTGCTCAAGGCCTGCTGCTGACTCTGCTGGCTCTCATCCAGCTCTGACCTTGATAGGTGCTTAACTTCTGGTGCAACCATGCAGCAAGGCCACTAAAAATAAGTGTGTGTTTAGCTGAACTGGTGTCAGACAGCAAAATTCAAAATACCAGTCTGTTCTGCTGTAGGACACCAGAGCAGAGGAACTCATGAATCAGATGGATGCTCACGGTCTCAGTTACCTCAGGGATCGGTATAAATTGTCCTGGAAGAAGCTGCTATGAAACAACGGCCTAGAGGAAACCATACCTCTTCCCAAGAGTGTTTAGCAGAACGGAGTCCCACACTTACTGTGGGGTGCCTTACAGGTTTCATCACTATTTCACAGCAAAGGCAAATGGGACAGAGTGAGTTTTACAGAAGTCCTTAAGAGATTCATTGTCACAACTGGGTCTTTGCACATGTAAGGCTAATGTACCATCCTCTTTGGCCCCACTTGGAAACGGAACCTTTCTTACCCTGTCCAGGCACTGGATGGGAAACCACCACAGAACTCCACCTTCTAAAAAATAAATAAGGACTACATGCACAGCAGAAACGACAGAATGAATTGGGAGATTCCCTCTGACAGCAGGATCACTTGTGACATGCAGAGGAAGAGAAAGAGCATGCAAAGCTGTAAACAGATTTTCCAATGAATTCCTGGGCTTGAAAGAATTTGGATGATGAACTTTCAGGACCTTGAAAAACTTCCACTTCTGAAAGGCAAGCACAGCTGCCTCCTAGGCACAGGCAGAGTGACCACCAGTGCAAAAATCCCAGTGGTCTGTGCCACAGGAAATGTGCCAAGCATGTCCACAGGAAGCAGCTGTCACCGTGATTTAGCTTTATATTGGTTTCTTTTACAAAACTATTCCTCTTACTGGGATTTTTAAAAGAAAAATCAAGATCAATTTGCTGCAGAAAGGAGCTGGAGAGCTACTTTCCATTAGCCGTAAATCAGATGAACAATCACAGCAAGGAGAAATTTCATTCTCAGTATTGAACATTTTGTAACCATCATGAGAAACATTCATTTAGAGCCCCTCTGTAGTTACAAATACCACACAGATCAATTACTAATGTACTGCAAAATACACTAAAAATCAAACTGCACGGCCAAGTAATTGAATTCTGTGCATCTGGGATGCTTTTAGCCTGGCCATTTTTTTCCTCAATAATGTCAAACACCCAGTCATTCTCCAAAGATTTAGCCATAAGTTTTGGAACCTTCCCACGCCATTGGACAGTTTAATGAGCACCACCAAAATCTCCTCCCTCCCCAGTTATAAACAGAATTTTCGTGGCTAAATCCCCTTGGTTTAGACTAAATTAAAATGCCGGGTTGGTGGGCTCCCTCCTGTCCCTGTGCCTCTCACTGCAAAGAACTGCCAGACACTCAAAGCACTGCACAGCACAGAGGTGGTGTGGGTGCCTCTGACTGCACTTTGGACAGGAACTCCACCCTTTCCAGAGCCTGGTGAAAGCCCAACCTACTCTGCCCACATGGAACAGTTACTGCTGGACACAGTTTCTGCCAGTCTTGGTGTTAGAGGCTGGATCCCTTTCCCAGGCAGGACCCAGATTGGAGTTCACACAAATAGCAACTCCACTTCAAGTACGTCCCGCCACTGGGCACACGCTGGGGCAGTTGCCTGAACTGTGGCCCTGTGCCACCAACCCTGGCAGAATCATTCAGGAAACAAAGTCCAAAATGGTGGGATGACCAGAAAATTTAAGATTCGTCCAAGTGCTGAAGGCCAAACCGCAGAGCACTCACTGTGAGCTTCAGAGCCTCACTCTCAGTATGGTACTTGACAGGGATTTGCATGGCCTTCCTCCCACCACAGCCCACCTCCTTTCCATACCAGACAGCACAGAAATCATTTCTGTTGAACAGAAGCCTTTATTATACTATTAGAGCCCCTACACAGTGTTCAAGTAATGCAGAAAAATGTCCCTGAGCAGCCATAACCTGCCTGCAAGTTCAGCTATAGCAGGGGATAGATGTTCAAATGTTTCCCTCCCTTCCTTGATTTATTATTCTTAATTAAGTGGTTGGTTCACTGAGCATTCTCAAAGCAATTATTCTTGCTTACATTTCCAGTGGAGGTGTTACCATATCCCTAAGCTCCCAGCCTACCTTGTTTTTTCGGTTTTGTTTTTAAGGTGAAAAGTGATTTACAGGGTATAAGAAGGCCTGTTGGCTCAATCAGGGATCAGGTGGGAGAAATACTTACTTTCAAAAAAAGAACAAGCAAGAAATAAACAACACCCCAGAGCTTCCTTAAGGTCCTTTTGTCTTCACCCTTCTCAAAAGCATCCTCATGTAGCGTCAGATAAATCTCTGTTGTAATCTCAACTAAATTGTTTCTGCCACACACCCTCAACATAAGATATGCCATTTGCAATCTGATTTCTTCTTCCTACACATCAGTAGCTTCACCTTTAGCAGAGGGCCCTGTGCTCTAGAGAGGCTCCAGTATTCTTCAAGAGCTTTGAGGATGAAGATGGCTAACAGAAAGGGTCATGCTGTTGATGTTGTGTTGACAGATTTTGTGTATTTTGTCAAAGCAGCTTGAAGAGTCAACTAGTTCAGGTCCCACTTCACTAAGCTCTTCACACATCTAGTAAAGAAAGCACTTAAGAAGTTAGAAGAAAAACAAACCTAAACCCAGTAAGAAAGCAGATGAAATTAGTTCCAGTTAGTTCCCTGATGTAGCAGCCCTTCCCATCTAAAAAGTGGACGATAAAGATCTGCAAAATCTCAAAAGATCTACAGTTCAATTCCACACAGCACAACAGCCTCTGCCGCATTTCTTGGCTCACATCTGACTGGCTACAGAACAGCTGACATATCAGAAGCAGAGAAGAATCCAAAAGCTCCAAGATTCCTTCTACAATAAAAAGCTGGTGCCGGGTCTGAGCTACGTTTCACTCTCCCAAGACCAAATAGCCAGCAACAAAGGTGTAGCTTTCTCTTTTACAGAAAAATCAAACTGATTCTTACTCTTCTTGTGAGTACTACACCTTCACAGGCTGGAAATCCATCTGGACATGGCTAACAGTCAAGACTTTCTTTGCCAACACAGTGTATATTTATCTCTATCTATCTGATTTTGCCCCTGCACATTTGCTTCTGGCTAATATTGAGAGAAGAACACAGGGCAAGAAAAAAAAAATGAGTCAAGGTGAGTCTTGGGATACATCAAAGAAGCTTTACACTTAGGATATTTTTTGGGGAGAAGCACTGGATTAATTCCTCAATCGTCCAAGACAAACCCAAAGAAAAGCAACACAGGTACCATGGTAGAAAAGTCACAGTTCCTACAGCTTGAATTCTTCTCAAGGCTGTTCACAACAATGCCACAAATATTTGTCCATCACAAAACTCAAAGGAGAAGAGTGAACCAGGCCAGATGAGGCACCTGGCACAAGTTACTGAGGATCCATGGAAATGAGCACCTCTTCCCTCACCACAGGAGCAGTTCACAAAGTTCCCCCCATCTCTATGGGAATGGGCCCCATTTTACATCCTCTTCACTTCCAAAACAAGGAGTGGAGTACCTCGTGACTCATCTTGAACTTCCTCACCCATCTCTCTACTCTCCCTGCAATCACTGTCCCATTTCTTTCCACCTGCCTCAAATACATTTGAAAAGTCCTTTCACAGTAATCTGAAATAGCTTCTAAAGCCAGCACTCTACAAAATTCTCCACATCTCCGTCTCATTTTTGACTACATTTTTAGCTCATTCCTGGTGGTTTTTATAGCTCTCCCAAACCTCTCCTTACTGAGCCAGCTATAATGTTACAAGCCACCTATTTATTGCTCCTACTACCTTTACATGCCCATTTAATTACACTGGCCTCAGAAGAGCATTAAACAATAAGAGCTTCAAACCGCACTCTCCGCCTATTCCTGAATTTTTATCAGTCTTGATTAACCTGAAACCAGTGATGCTAAACATCCCTACTGAGAGCCCTGAGGGGGTCTCTGGTCTGCTCTCTGCCCCTCTTTCACTCATGGGTGCCCATCTCTTATTTAGAATGGAAGGATGGGATGTAATAGGGAAATATGGACCTATGAGTCCCCACATCTAACACTACTCACCTTACAGTGGTGTTTCCCCACACAGGGTGAGTTTAACTGGACAGAATACAGACTTGGGAGAAGCATTATTGGCCATTCTTCTAAAACTACTTTTCCTCATGCTGTCTAATGCTTTACTTATACACAGGTTAGATGTTTTCATTGTATTTTGTTATGTTTCCTAAAACAGCCCAGCGAGAAAAAGCTATTAAAGGCAACTAAATGCTCATTTAAGCCTGCATTAATGGAAGAGTGAGAACATTACCTAAAACTGCCATTAGTCCACACACAGCATCATGGATCATAGAATATCCTGAGTTGGAAAGGATCCACAAGGCTCATCAAGTTTATCCAACTCCGGTCCCTTCACAGGACAACCCCAAGAATTCCCCCATGTGCCTGACAGTATTGTCCAAATGTTTCTTGAATTCTAGCATGCTTGGGGGCATGACTTTAATTATGTTGCATTTCACTCTTTCCTCAAATTTCTCATAAATACCCATTACCTCCAGTGCTGGTTGGAACACCAAACCCAGCCATAGGTCACTGCTTGGTCACTTGCCTCACAACTAGACTTAACTTCCACACTCTGCTGCAAAGAAACTGGGAACTCATATGCTGAAGGAAGGAGAATAAACAGGAACACTTCTTGCCTTATCCTGAATTCCTCTGCAGAGGAATGTTTGGTTTAAAAGTATCATAGAATAGTTTGGGTTGGAAGGGACCTTAAAGATCACTGTGTTCCAAACCCTTGCCATGAGCAGAGACACCTTCCACTGGAAGGTTGCTCAGAGCCCTGTCCAACCTGGCCTTGAACACCTCCAGGGACGTGGCAGCCACAGCTTCTCTGGGCAATCTGTTTCCAGTGCCCCACCACCTTCACAGTAAAGAATTTTTTTTGCTAATATCTAGTCTAAACATTCTCTGTCAGTTTGAATCCATTCTCCCTCTGTCCTGTCAAGTAACGGGTCTGTTGCAAGGAGCTCAGAGAACTCCTGAAAAATGAGTGGCTGTGGGACAGGTAAGAGAAACCCTGTGAAAATAAATCCATTTCCCACACTACCCTGGTCCTCAGGGGACAGAAATGATACTGATCAGCCCTCTAGACCACCCTGCCAGGTAAGGCAGCACCTGCAGTCCAAGTGTCTGAATGCTCTTCCCTACCACCCCCTGAAACACCACTCCTCCAGCTGCTAATTCTATTGCACTGTTCACTCAACACAACACCTTTGCCTTTTCAATGCAAAGTGCATGCTGACAGAACTCCCACAGCACTTCAGTGCCACAGAACTCCCACAGAAAGTCCCATTTCACCCATTTACTCCAGCTCCTGTAGCAAAGAGCACTAGAAAGCTGGGGAAATAAACTGAGTGGTCCAGCCCCAGTAAATCAAGAGCTGATGCATTCACAAGACTTGTCTACCTCTCCAATTAATGTCAGAGCCAGTATAATTTCAAATATATTGAAAATGGGTTCTGTATGGATTCAATAGGATTAATTACATGCCCCAAGTGATGCGTGATTTTAAATATGCTGCCAATTCATTCTCATATGGACTGAAAGATCTGTTCTGTTAGCTATCAGTCCTATAGAAGTGTGAGGTGTTTCTAAAGAAAATACCATATAATAAATAACTGAAACCCTGAACTTCCACCTTTTGGTGTAATTTACCCCATAACTTCCATTCCAGACTAGACAGAAAGTATATTTGCTTAGCTAATAAAACCACTTAGCCAAGCAACCCCCTTGCTTAGGGTTCAGACAAATTTCCTCTGGTTCCCGTCTCCAGGTAAGCCCTGTTATCTGCAGCAAGTTATCTCTGCCCGCCAAACACATCTATTAAACAACAGTATTCAGTCACTATTACCTTGATGCTCAACAGTCTGGTACCTGTCCTTGAGCAACTCCAGTGATCAGCAGACACATTGCAAAACTTCAATCTGCCTTTCAAAGTCTTCACCACTTTGCAAGCTGTCAGAATTCTTGTCATCTCGAAAGCTGCCGGTGGGTGACTAAAGTTTAAAGAACACAAGAGAAAACAAAAATCTGCTTGTATGTATTTCTTCAAGATTTGGTGCTGACAGTATACTCCTGGAGATCACAAGGGAAGAGAACAGAGGCACAGCAGGCTCACTGAACTGACTGTACAGCACTGCCCTCCACCTTCCCATTTATTCTGCCATTGAAAGTCCCAGGTGCAGCCCCACCTCCTCCCACCCCTCCTCACAGGGGTGCTTGCTTAGGCACCCTTGCAACACTTCTCCTCAGGCTGGGCTCTGAGCACAGGGGTTTTAACACAGGCCAGACACCATCTGGAAGACAGCAAAGCCTGAAAGAGAAATCACCCCCAGAATACAAGAGCATGTAGTGGCAGCACAAGGGGGAGTGGGTTCAAACTGAAAGAGAGCAGGTTTGGATTAAATATTAGGAAGAAGTTCTTCCCTGTGAGGGTGGTGAGGCCCTGGCACAGGTTGCCTAGAGAAGCTGTGGCTGTCCTATCCCTGGCAGTGTTCCAGGCCACATTGGACAGGGCTTGGAGCAACATGGCCTAGTGGAAGGTGTCCCTGCCTGTGGCAGGGGGTGGAACTGGATGATCTTCAACATCCCCTTCCAACCCAAACCATTGTATGATTCTGAACAGCACAGGGGCCAGGCTGTTCACAGTTTTGAGAGCTTTCAGACATGGAGTGTGCACACTGGCCAGTGGGAAAGCCTGTGGCTGCTACAAGCATATCGTACCTAAAGGCTGTGAAGCAGGAAGAACAAATTCCATGGAAAGATGAAATCTTTATTCTGTGTTTGAAGAGTATGCACTAGCCCAGGTTCCAAAGTGCTGTCTGTCCTCAACTAAATGAAAAATTAAAATTTTCACAACAACAACAACAACAAAAAAAAATGGTTGCAAAAGAAGAACATCTCTTGGTAACATTTCAATGGTCAACGCATGAAATAAGGTGAAATTTTCCCCATATTATTCCCTTACTACAGATCTTTGTGACCATAATATTTTGCCTATAACACTACAACACTCTTCATAAAGAATAATAGTCCTCATTACCCAGAGATGAAAATACCTCATTAAGACAAAAGCTGGGGGAGAAGTATGCCCATTTATTATTCTTCAAGAAACTAAAAAGAAGAGGCATCTTTTTGAAACCCAGGGAATCAAAGTTTTAATTGGCTTAAAGCATTATACACACAGATTTTTTTTTGTGCAGCTGGACACATTCTGCTGCAAAGGATTTAGGTGACTTAATCAGTGGCAGTAACAGTCATGACTTCTTTTCATACAGTGGTTTGAGATTAGTCTAAATTGACAGTACTACATAAAAATATTTCCTGTGCAGCTTATTATATATTCACCACGTTGAACAGTCATGAACATCACAAAAGACAGAGAGAAGAGAGGGCAAAGGGGTTGGGTACCCTGCATGACATGAAAAGCTTTTTGGATATTTGAATGAGAAACACATAGAAAAATCCAGATGATTGAAAGAGAGAGAAAGAGACAGGGTAGAAGACAGATTGGGTGTAGAGAAGTTCACTGCTCCAACATGGGCTTTACAGCTGTGCAGAGGTGGGAGAACCAAGCCAACAATATTTCCTGATACCTTCACTGTGGTTTAGGACATAATCATTCTTCCTACAAGAAGATATCTGACAATCATTCTGATTCATCGAAGGAGCTTGAAAGACACAGTTTTTGCTTTTTGTAAACAAAACCAAACAAATAGAGGGGACTGGAAAATGTTTTTGTTAGCTCTTCCTCCATTTGCTTGGCTCTAGTCTGTAATGATCCAGAAGCCAAAGCCATGCTTATAAGTGAATGGACTGCAAAAACCTACAGCTTGAACAAGAAAGGTCATCTTAACATAAAAAAAACATGTGAGCTCACACATGCAGTACAGAAGACAGGTTTCTTCCAAAGTCACATTTCACATTATGTTAGCTTTAAACTGCCATGAGTGTAATACACAGCATTTGGAAGGTTATTTGTTATGGCTATACTGAACAGGAAATTCCACACTCCATTTTACTCTCTGCCAACATCAGGGAGTGACTTTGGGCCCTGGGATACATGTTTGAACCAGAATCAAACCATGCTGGCAGTTTCAGCATAACCGCTAATCCATAACTTCCCTCTTCTACCAGCACCATGAAGCTGATGGATCCACATAAAAACTCACCCCTTCCTTCCACCACGAGGCCATTCATGGACACAGGACACAAGGAAAAAATGGACCATGCCTTTTGGCAGAGTGGCACCTTGCAGGTGCAAACAGCTGCATTAGCACACAGGCACTGTGTTCAGTGTGTCAGGGATCTGCTGCACACATACAGACCTAATGTGCCAGCTGTGTGTTAAGGATTAAATGCTATATTGGATGAACCACAGGTAAAAAATTAGTTCCCTTTATCACATACAGAGCAAGGATGTTCCACTGACTACTCCTTTATATTTGACCCTTCTGTCTTCCCTATTTTCATGCATGTTTTATTATCAAAATTGATTAAACCCACCTCAGACCTTCTGAGATTAGGAAGGTTATACCTCCAGTATAAAAATCTTAAAGCCTCCCCCAAGATGAAGGAATTTCCCTCTGCCAAAACCAGGAGAAAAAAATCCAAGCTATTTGTTTCACTGCAAACACGCTAAAAAAAAGGTCACAAACTATTGACACCTTAAGGCCAGAAAATATATAATGTGTTCCCTAAAGAAGCCTCAGCTCTGAAAAACCTGTAAACACACAAACAAGCCTTCTGTGGTTTGGATAGATTTGAAGTATGCTCTTCAGTTAACATAAAGACCAGAAAAAGCAGAATCACAAAGAGATGGAATCAATAAGAAAAAAGAAATCAGCCATAGAATAGTGGGAAAAGAGCAGTGGGAAATGGTTTTACGAAAATGCAACCACACTGCCTAAGCTTAGAACTTGCCAGCTGGTACATGACTTCCAATTGTAGCAGCCCTACAGAAAGAAAGTTTGGGCAGGGTCTCTGGAGGAAGGATGTCTATCAGAGAAATCAGGAGTGGCAGAAGATTCACTCAGACAAGAACAGTCCAAGTACAGGGGGAGAAAGGTGGGAAATTGCAATTCTGGCTTCCTTACCATGTCTTGGTGTTTACAGAAAGGCAAAGTGCCTTTTGCTTCATACTCAGTTACACTGTTGTACAGAGAGAGGGACTGGGGGAAGGAGAGCAAAATGCTCAGTAAAATGAGGAACTTTTTGTTACTATTTACAAGTGGAAGACCCCAGAAACAAAATTCACCATACAGCCCCACTGGACAGTAAAAATGAAACAAAATCAGTGGTCTGTGGCTTTGCAAGTCCCCAGGGACAAGAGATTCAAAGAATGCTAGGTACCTACATTTTCAGAGGTTTAAAAAAAGTGCTTGATCTTAAGAAGTGCTCAGTGCAGATGGGCCCCTGCTTAGATGCCCCAGAAGTGGTGCCTCAAAATGGAAGCACCTAAAGCCATTTGTCACAGCTGGAAAGCTCTGCTTTAAGCAACCAAGCCATGCAGGATTTTTCAAGTTTTCTGTAAAAAGCACAAAATAGTTCCAATCTTGCTTAAGAGGCAAGAGATCAGGGCCAATTTGTGAGCCTGTTGGGCCAGATTCACATCAGTGCAAGTCCCAAGTAATTGCCCTCAGCTCAGTGGAGCTTCAAGTGGCATAAGTCCCCCCCTGGATTGGGACAAGTGTAACAAGCAGCCCACATGAATTGATTGGACTCTATTTCTTATGGGTGACATCAGAGAAAAGCTTTATCCCTCCATATGTCCTTCAGATACTTTTGGAAATCTTTCCTGCCATATGTCAGATTGTGCCTGATTTCTGACCCTCCTGTCTTGTCTCCGCTAAATTACATTTGAAAAATATTGACTGGAAGAGCGGAATAGTTGAAAGTTCCAGCAAAACTGCAATTCTCTGCCACCACTGGGAAGAAGCCAAATATTCTCCTCCACCTCTACATCTCACACAAGATCCCTCAAAATGATTTTGAAACCCTCTCTTCCATTTCAAGGCAAGCTCCACTTGCTTCCCAAGGAACTTATAATGAAGAGTTTTGAAAGCACCTGAAAAATATTGAGATTTCCCATACATTTCCTAATCAGGTGTTAGTTTATCAAGAGAGATCACTGCAGAACTCGGGTAGCACTTTTTGATCAAACCCCATTACCTCAGAGACAACAACTTACTTTTTTTGCAGTATGTAGTAGGGGAATAAACAAAGATCTTTTGTTCACATGCAAATGAACTAACAGCATGCAGACATCCCTCATCATCCCCAGTGCTCTTGGATTGCTGCAGGAGAGAAGGCTGCTTTGATCCAGTTTTAGATCAAATGAAGCATTTCAAGAAAACCCTACAGTGTTTAGAAAATGGCAAAGCAACACAAGGTGAGAATTTCAAAACTAAGGATGATCTTCACCTGTGTATATGGAAACAAACTGAAAGGAATAAGAACCAAGTACAAGTCTTACCCCTCAGCTCTCCTAAATACTGTTGTTTAAGCCACAGCCAGAACATGGGGGTTTTTCCACAGAGTTAGTTCTATTTTAGAGGAGGTTTGGAGAAAAGGGTATTTTAAATTCTAACGGGAGAGGTTCTTAGCAGATCTTAGTAAAATTCAACCTTTACTAACTCACATGATTGTGCCATGAATGATTCAATATAAACTCAGATGGTTTGGTTTTTTGTTTTGTTTTGTTTTTTTTAGATGGAAACAATCCCAAGTGACAAGGCCAGAACAGTAACTAAAAATGAACTGCTCCTAGCTGCCCACTGTACTCTTGCCTGCAGCTTGTTTTCCATGCAACTCCTGAGAGACAAAGTTCTCAGTCCTCTTCACTCCCAAGTCCTTTCTACCTCTGAGATCTGGCTTTTTGCTCTTTGCTTCCTTGCACAGTTTCTCTGCATGAGTAACAGTCTCCCAGCTCCCCACACTCCATGGATCCTGAGAGCTGCTTTCCCTTGAGCACACCTCACAGGACAGAAGCCTCCCTCCAGTCTACACAAGTTCAGTTTGCGACTGCCCCTCATCTAGAAACAGCAACAATCCTACAAAACCTTAACTATTTCCCACGGAAGGCAATAATCCATATGAAAACCAGTATGAAAGCTGTTTTTAACAGCACAATTTAAACCTTATTCCTTAATCCCAACCTTGCAGTCCTCATTTGCAGAAAACAAGTGTTTCTGGGTAAAGGAGAACACACAAATCTGAGCCCTGAGCCAATGTAAATTTATCAAAAACACAAGGTGCTTTGAACAGGACATGCAAACTTCATGTTGGTGAGGGCCTGAGAAACAAAATTACAAAATTCAGGCTGTCCTCCTCATGATCTTTGGCTGACAAAGGCCCAGTCTGAAGAAAACATGGATGCATTCATGGTTAGGGATGGAAAACACAATACCTGTAACTCGAAACATCTTCCTAATTCTGATTGAACATCACTTTTTGTCTGGGAGTCCAAACAAACAAAAGTCTATAAAGAAAGATTTTAAATTGAGTTGCTCAAAATCGGATTTTATTAAGTACTGCAAGGAGTTATTTTCACTACTAAAGAACACTTCTTTTTAGAGATGCTGATTTTCCTCTTCTTTTTTTTAGAGATACTACTTTTCCTCTTTTAAATTAAAAAAAAAATCCTTCTGTTTGGACGATTTTTTAAACACAAACCTAAAAGCAAATTTCAGCACAATAAGTGAAGAGTTTCATTTTGATATTTTAATTGAAATGTCAAAAAGCATCAGAATCAAACTGAGATGCCGTGTCATTTTCCTTCAAAAACATTACTTCAGTCTAGCTGACAGCTAAGAGCAATTCAGTTCTGTGAGGCAAATAGTTTGCTCTGGAAGCAGACCCTCATGCCCTATTCAGTTTCATAAAATGAAAGAAACATGCCTCAAAACAACCAAAGTATCCAGGGGTGGTAGCAAATCCCACAGGAATCCAGGATACAAAAGTGCTCACACAAGCACTCAACAGGCCCTGTGACAGTTTCAATTAACATTCTATATGTATGATAGTTTTAAAAGCTAATAAAGACTTTTCATTCTGTAAGGAAAAATAATATAACAAGATCATTGAAAATCCCAAACCAGCACCATGTGAAAGAGCTTTCTAAAAAAATAGCAGATTTCTTGCTAATTGTGTATTGCCTAACTTGGCACCTCCCTTCTTTTCCAAATTCTGTCTTTAAGCAAAAATTAAGACAGCCTTTTGATGAGTAAAGGAAGTTTAGAAAATGCCTGACAATAACTATTCCCACATTAGAGAAAATCTATTTTCAAGGAGATTACACTTTTTATTAAGGCATGAACAGCCCAGGGTACACTCCTGTGTCTGGGATACAGAGCCCATGCTTCTCCCAAACTTGACAAAGATAAGGCTCTTATCTTCAGCAAGAGAAAAAGAATCAACATCTTGGAAATGGGTCAGATTTCATTGCTGCTGAGATTAGCAGCTCCTCTTAGACCAGCTGACGTGGAAGAAACAGAGAAAACCCTTGCAGTGTCTGGAAAAGACTGACATGACTCCAACAGGTCAGTTTCAGAAGGTCCTTGGTCAGCCAAAGTCCCGAGCTGGCAGAGGGCGATAAGGATAACCCAAAGTGCAGTTTGCTCCCAGAGCCGCACCGAGCACCACGCCTGGGACACAGCTCCCATTTCCATGGTGATGCAACCAAGGGACACTGGCCCCAGGAATCTCAGAGACACCCAGAGGGTGTCTGCACTGTTTGACTTCAGGCTGGAGCCTGAACTCCATTTACTGGAAGATGTTTGGAGGCAGCAATATTTCTCATTCCCTGACATTTTCTAAAAAGCCATTTTTACAAATGGGGGCCAGGATTGGCAGTCATCCTTTTCCCCCCGTGATTCCAGAGGCTCATACACTTCACTGGCTTGTTACTGGGGATCATTAAAAAGGCCAAAGTGGCTTTACAGAAAGGCCTGCACAAATCCAGTCTCCCCATGCTATACATTCTATACAGAGTCTAAAAATAACATGATATTACAGTGCAAGATTAGCTACATTTGCTCAAGATTCCTGTTACTCTTGCTTCCTTCTGTAGCAGCCCTATCATGGGTAAATATGTGATAGGTTATCATACCCTAGTGTATCAAAGAAAAACAAAATCGACTTGCCATTGATTACATTATAAATAGAAAGGCTTTTATCTAGGATGAAGGCTACAACATACACTGTCCCCAGGTTGCTAATTTATGCATATAACTGTATATGTGCATATTTGTATATTTGTGTATATTTGCACAGGCTCATGCAGTGTTCATTGGGCAGTGTTGTCTTTTTTCTTTGACTTAGTCATCATCCTTTCCCCAGTTATATGTAATTTCACTAAAATCAAAAATTCTCTGACTGAATCATTTTCATGGACATTTTGACCTGGAACATACCACTTGGTCAAGCCTTCTTGGTAGCCATGTACAGAGGATCTTGCCCCAGACCCATCACACACAACCCTGTGATCTGTGATCTTGGGTCTATGAGCAGGGCAACCCAGAAGGGAAATAGGGAAATAAGTAGAGAGAGAAAGCATCCATCAGAAGAGATAAACACCACAACAGAAATGTGTGTTACAGACACTTATATTTCCTAGAACAAAAGGTACTCACAGCCAGGCATTCTGAAGTGTGAGTCACAGGAACTCTCACTGGCAGGACAGCTACCTGTTGCCTGGACTAGAACAAAACCCAGATAAAACAGGCTTCTTGTTCCCAGCACATTAGTGGGTCAGGCCTAAAGCTGCCCTCATCTTAAGGAAAAAAGCAGCTCCACTGAACTGGTGTGACACACGATCCTCCTCAATGATTAGCTTATCAAGTATCTGGCTAGTGTACTCTCCCAGCCTTATCTGAGCAAGAAATACTCTCTTAATAACATGCCCTAACATCTCTTTTACCACAACAAATGTCACACGCAGTGACAGGACAGGCTCAAAGCTGCATCTGGGGAGATTCACACTTGACATTAAGGAAGCCTTTCTTTACTGAGAGGGTGGCCAAACACTGGAACAGGCTTCCCAGAGGTGGTTGATGCCCCAAGCCTGTCAGTGTTTAAAAGGCACTTGGACAATGCCCTTAATATCACCCTATGACTTTTGGCCAGCCCTGCAGTGATCAGGCAGTTGGACTGGCTCATCCCTGTAGGTCCCTTCCAACTGAAGTATGCTATATGAGAAGAAACAGAAAGTTTTCTACAGAAAGCATCTTCCTTAATTACCTGAGAATAAAAGTGAAATAATCATCCCTCTGGTATAAATATATTTACCCTTTGGAAAGGATATACACAACCTATCTCTCCAGTCCAGTTTCTTACCCTTTAGCACCTGTGCAGTGCTAGCTGTCCCCAGTTTTGGTGGGAGGGAGAGTTAACATTTCATAGGAGTTACTTAATGTGGCCTTGGCCTCTCACCTTATATACAGCATCTGTGATCAATCAGCATTTTCCTTGTTGCTTCATGCCTGGTGCTCCAGATTGGAAGGATTTGCAAAATTTGTTTGGTTTAATCTTTTCCTCACTCCAACTTTGTTTTTTTTTTCTTCCTGTGGATACCCTGGGGAGAAAAGATAAAGATAAAAATCTTTGTTGCACACAGGGCTATGCACTGAAGCATTTTCTTTCATTTACACATAGATATGCTTTAGGCAGATACACACATGAGGATGCAGATCTCTCTTCAAACAGCACAGCAAAGTCTTGCTATATGGACCTGTAATGCCATTTGGGAAGGGATATGATTTTGGCTGATTAAAAACATTTTTAGGGCTGGAGAGCAATGACGTTTGAAGAAGTAATTGATGCTGTCAGGCAAGCATTCAGCACTTCAACCCCAGAACTCCAGCACAGTCTATCCAGATAGCATTGCTGTAACAGCAAGGGAGCTTTATCATGCTCCATGGGGATGACAGACACTGGATAAAGTTTTATATCCATCAATACATACAATCCCAGGGTAAGGGTCAGGCTGGAAGGGACCACACTGGCTCATCTGGTCCAACCTTCCTGCTCAAGCTGGGTCAACCCAGAGCACAGGGCACAGGACTGTGTCCAGATGCACAGACTGTGTCTGGAATATCCCCAGCGACGGAGACGCCACACCCTCTCTGGTCTCTATTTGAAAAGTTCTTCCTCCTGTCCAGGTGGAACTTCCTGAACATCAGTCCCTGCCTGTTCCTCGTGTGCCATTGGTGGGCCCCACAGGGCAGAGCCTGGGCCCTGCTCTGACTCTCCCTGCCACAGGGACAGACAGGGACGAGCCCCTCTCAGCTGGGGCTCCTCTTGAGGTTGAACATCCCCAGCTCCCTCAGCCTTTCCTTGTCCAGGAGATGCTCCAGGCCCTTCTTCATCTCTGCAGCCTCCACTGGACGTGCTCCAGGAGTTCCCTGTCCCTCTTGTACCAAGGAATTGAGAATTGGACTCTCCAGATGTGCCTCACCAGAGCTGAGTAGAAGGGCAGGATCACCTCTCTAAACCTGCTGGCATGCTTTTCCTAATGCATCCCAGGATTCTTGAGGCCTCCTCGGCCCCACTGCTGTCTCATGGACAGCTTCATGTTCACCAGGATGCTCAGGTCCTTCTCCACAGAGCTGCTTTCCAGCCTGTGCACGGGGTCAATACATACTGCTGTACTTTAACAAACACAGCATTTTCTTTAACAAAATCCCTAGGAACAGTCTCCTCCCCACAATGACCAGCTGGCTCAAAGAGAATCTGTGCTTTTGAGCAAGGGTTCTCATTGCACATCTTAAAATAGGGCACAAAGCCCTGGCTGACATGTGAGTGGGACCAGTAACGAGGCTTTAGATGCAGTTAGGCTGTCCCTCCCCTGAAGATATTCTGCACTGTATTGTCCCTGTCACCCATTTCACTCTGACACCTAAAAATGTTCAGCGAGGTTTAAATCAACCAACCCATGGGATCACGGAGTCACTCTACATCCCAAGGCAGCAGGTTCTAATTCTTTATTCATTTGAAGAAGACAGGATCTCAAATACTGAACGGTTTTGGCTCTTTCAGCTTCAGGAAAGACAAAGCAGGTGATCACTGAGGAAAACTAGGGAGCTCCAGTTCACACTGAAATAGCCAAGAGAACACGAGATGCTTTTCCTTCTTCCTCTAAGCATGCAGACCTCTGCCTCAAAGAGCATAGGAACTAACCACAGAGCTGGAGACACCAAAAAGGCCTGTCTGGGTAATGCTCTGACAACTGCACCCTGAATTCCTGGATCAAGTTCCTTGCACTGCCAGAGTCAGGAGTGTCAACTGTGGGATGGTACTATAGGAAAAAAAAACCAAAACTACACACATCTGTGGATTTCACTTAGCCCCAACAAGTCAAATCTGGAGCCTGAATATACCTAATATATGTGGGGGTTTTAAGCCTGCTTCGACTAAGAGCTGTAAACACAGGGTTTAGTTTTCAGATACTTTACTTCGTGAACAGATGTGGTTATAATTATATCAGATTTTAGTATAACAAGAAATCAAATTGTAAAGCAGGGTAGTCCAAAGGTAGCTTGTTCACTTTCCTGTACTGATTAAAGTAATTTAAATACTCACTTTTCCATCTTTATCCACTGCCACAAATAAACAAAAATCAATTCATCTATTTCTACTTCCTATGGATTCCATCACACTACAATCCACTGTAACCAAAGCAACCATAAACTACCACATCCAGTCCAATGGGCATGACAAAAAACCAGACAGAAATCCACAAGAGCTAACTGCTGCTGGGAAGTTTTCCTTTCCTTACTCTCATCACAGAGACCTCAGCAACAGCATGTGCTTAGGAGACCACAGCAAAGATGAGGAGTTGATTTATCTAGGTCACACATGGTCAAGAAGAGCTTCAGTTTGTCATTTCTGACTTGAGGAAGGAAATATGGCTTGAAAAATACAGAATAGTGGAAAGTGAATATTGGCTGGTGAGAAGGGTGAGTGGAAACACTGCAGGGACACAGACCCCAAAAATACAAGTGTTACCTCTTTCCTCTTCCAGCCAGAGTGTCAGCCAGTCACACACTCCTGCAATCACATTTACCATCAGCATTTCCAGAGAGCTGAATTCTCTCTCTCCTTCCCTTCTGCCCCTAACAATCCCCTGCAGCTGTGGCACACTCAGGAGTGTGCTTTGAAGAGTTTAGATGCTCATTTTGGGCAGCTCGGGTCTGATTTCCAGCATCAACAGCAGAAGAAATTGGTCTCGAGCCATGACTTTGGAAAAGACTTTGAAAAATACTCCAACTTTTTATTCTGTTGATTCCTGTGGAGCTTAAAGCCTTTACCCATATAAATTTCTGGCTTTGCTCTGGCCCTCCTCCTCTCCTGACCATTACCACATTACTTTACCCTGGCCAATACAAGGTTTTTTCATCAGATTCTGACCCTAATGCATTTACCTGTGCAATCCAGCAGGTAGAACAGCAGTGTTGACACATTGTGAATGCTTCCAGTTTTCTGTTTACTGCCATCCTCTCATTATCAGCTTCCTGCAACAGATGGCCTGTAATTCTACAGGCACAAGAAGAGTTAGTAACTGGGTGGCAGAGGCAGGAAAGGCTGCTGCCTCAGTAGCAAGAACCCAGAGGGACAAATAAAGGCAGAATGTTGTGGAAGAAATATGGAGACCTATGTTTAAGCATTAGCCCAGTTCAGCCATGAGCATAGATAGCTTCAGCTGGGGCAATTCAGGCTGCCTTCTCTTGCCAGTTCTGCTTTTTTTTCCAGGGAAATGGATTCCAAGACATGCAGCTAAAGACACAAATAAATCTGTTTCAAGCTATGATGTTCCTGTTGTTGGGACAGCACCCATTTTGATAGCATCAGCCACAGTCCTCTCCAGTAAAGGTCCCTGACAACATTTCCATCCATACTGCCAGTCAGCTAACATATTCTCTTTCTAAATTTGCAAAGGATCATGTGGGGAACTGAGGTTAAATTTCATCTTTTCATTACTTGCTTCCCCCAGGAAAAGTCACAATGCACCCCTTTTAGGTTTCTCCAAAGGGCAAATAAATAATAACTAAAAATCATCCAAGAAAAATAAGGAATGATAAATTCTTTATGTTTTGACAGTCATCAGCTTTCAAGCTCACAACACTGGAAATGCTATTGTGTTATGCATTCCCTTATCCCCACCTTCCTGTACCTATAATAATGCACATGGAAGGTAGGAAGCCATGAGGCTGAGAATGTGGTGAAGAAACTGCCCCTTTGCTTTGAGCAACATTATAAGTTGGAAAAATATTTTCAATCCCTAATGGCTAAGCCTTCAAAAGCCCTTCTGAAACCAAAACCAGGGCAAAATACCTCAAATGCAAGAAGAGCAGGAAGCTCTCTGACACACAGCAAGCTCTGTTCTTGTGTTGCAGGCAGTGACCCATCAAGAGACACCATCTCCCAGAGAAGAAAGAGTGATGCTGTGCCCTGGCAGGGCCAGAATGGCTGTGGCTGAGTGACAGGCAGCTGTGCTGGCCCTGTGCCAGGTGGGATGAGCCCTCCTTTCAAAAGCCCTGGCACAGCAGCTTGCTTTTCTAAGAGAAAAATTAATCCTGTGGGGCTAGGGACACATGTGAGGTGTGAAATAATCTTCTCAGGGGCATATCCAAGTCTCCCTTTCTGCAGTGTTTTAGTCAGGGGCAGTTCTTTTGATGGGGTCAGTGAAGTCCGGTCTCAGCAGAGCTGAGGATCATCTGGGAAAAGCCCCAGATCCCTGATCTGGGATCAGCCCTGCCCTAAAACTGATCCATTTGCTTTTTGTGCTGTGCCTAAACCTCAGTGGAGCACGCAGCAGCAGCACCAAAGCTGAAGAAGGGGACCTTCACCACACCTGCCTGTTGAGATACTCATGAGCTTCAAAAGTTCTAGACCACCACTTCCAGCTTTCTTATGTTAATAGTTATTAACTATTAACTCCAGTCCCTGCTCAGTCATAAAACTGTCAGCACAATTAAACCTGTGTCAGAAAGGACAGTCTGATCCATCCTCTGCATTCAAGGTAACTCCAAACCCAACTTCCCTCCAAGAAGCATCTGGGGCATTGCATACACCCAAAATCTTTGCAAAGAGCTGTTCTGAATATCTGAACCATGAGAGAGTTCAGCATAAGTTTACAGCCTTTGAAGTGTTCTGCAAGAGACAGGAATCTGTAAGAAATTGGACTGATTACGTGGCATCACACATTTATGGGGGCAGGATTTAAAGTAGTTTATTTAGATGTGGAAGGGCATCTGTGCACTGACAGTGCTAATTACAGCTGTTAGTAGCACAGGGGCTGTGTTGGATGATGCTAATGAATGCATACCTGTGTCTTGTAGGTGTGTGACTCACTGACCACCTGCCCAGGGGAGAGTGGTTGCAAGGGGGTCTGTAAACTCCAAGAAGACTTCCAGGATACTGGCTGAAAGGAAACACTTTGGGCTGAAATGGAGCCACAGATTTTATCACAGCCAATCTCAGAGAACTGGGAGACTGTAGATTACCTGCTGTGACTGGCTTTGCATCAGAATGAGAATCTCTCCTTCCTCAGCAGCTGCCTTCCCTTTGGGATCTAAAGGCTGAAAATGCTGGTTAGGGCACCAAGCCTAAGAGAGCTGAAGAAATGTTTGGACAATACCCTCAGGCACACGGCGAAGCTCTCTGCGAGTGGGACTCGATGATCCTTGTGGGTCTCTTTCAACTCAGCTTATTCTGTAATTTCCCTGAAGGAGATGAGAAGCTTTGAATAAGTTCCTCTTCAGAGCCATCAACCAATTCCCTATCCAGTGATGGGAAGGGCCACAGAAACTGAAACAGTCAGACAAAGCCTAACAGGAGCAAGGGACAGGAACCAAGGTGAGCAAACTCGATGGAAAATCCAGGAGGAGTGATCTTCTGATAACTGCTGTTACAGGACCTCTGAGAAATAGCAGATACCTCAAACCTGCCAGGATGGCAAAACTAGGACCTAATGGCACATATTTACTGACCAAGACAAATCTAGAAAAAACATTTACCATAAAGGTGGATGTGGATAATAAATATCAAGATACTGGCACAAGTGCCAAATCATTGCTGTATCGGGACAGACTTTGCAATGCTGCCTTGGTGTCCCTATTGTTGTCAGTATAAACACTTGGGACTGAAGGTCGTTTAAAAACATGACAATCAATAGTTTTCCACAAACAAGAACTGTACACTCTGAACAAGAGCAGGTTCCATTTTAAAGAAGGGGTAAAATGTACCAAATGAAAAATAAGGTCCTGTCAGTGCCCCTCAGAGTCCTTGCAGCACCTGTAAAGCCTAACTGCACTGCTCAGTGCCACAGAGACCCTGGTCACTGCCACCCCAAACTGTTCACACAGCCAAGCAACCAAGTCAACAGTCATGTTTACCACAGCTCATGCTGTACATATGCAAGGGTGAATGGAGGTTCAGACAGATGTCAAACACAGAGTCAAGTCAGGGTGAGCCGTCAGTCATATCCACACATTGGCAA
This sequence comes from Sinosuthora webbiana, assembly GCA_013397395.1. Taxonomy (NCBI): domain Eukaryota; kingdom Metazoa; phylum Chordata; class Aves; order Passeriformes; family Sylviidae; genus Sinosuthora; species Sinosuthora webbiana. The sequence continues at coordinate 243,149 of VXBN01014245.1, forward strand.
TCACATCCAAACCTCTTGCTGAACTTTAAAGACAGGTTTCAGGATGAAAGTGACCTACACAAAACTGCTTTAGTCATTATAGCAAAGCAAAAGAAATCTGACTTGATGTCAGTCTTACCCAGGGATCAAATTCTATCAGTCTCAACAATCCGTACTGTCTTCCAAATTACCTCATCACCAAAACAAAGTTATCTGGCTTTTAGCAGTTTCCTGACTGGTTTTCTTTGCTCCTGACCATATGTAGCCTTTCCTGATCACCTTTCTCAATCAGGTCTGCTCTCCAACTTCTCTCTTTCATTTGCTAAAATAGGATGGATTCCTGCTTTGGGGCATATAGATATCTTATGGTCCACAAGGAGGAGAAAACGCTAAAATGTCACAGAGGATTGCTACGTGCAGAACCACTGCTGTCTACTCCTTACACAGCACCTAGCCCCTGCCGTCCCACAGTGAGGAGGGCACGGCTGCCTTCCCGGTGTGCCAGGCTGAGTGAGGGACCGGCACAGACGGCTCCTCCGGCTCTTTCCTTGGGGGACAGAGGCATCTAGTGGCTGAGCGCGGAAAGATCGGCTAAAGCCACCACGCTCCAGTCAAGGATGCGTTTGTAGTTTAAGTGGGATGCTGCTGCTGCTGCTGCTGCCGACATGAAGACAGGTCGCTACAAAGCTGTTCGGCTGTTAATTGCTCTGCCCAGGTTCACATGCCATAAAGCAAAGTATAAACACAAGGCACCGGGCACAGCAGCCCAGAGAAAACCCTCCCAGGGGCCGGGCTGTGTGGGATGCTCAGGCAGTGAGCTAGAGAACACACACACCAGCAGCCCCCAGCGCAGGTGCCGAACTCTCCGAAGTGGGAGGCTCGGCACCTCCCGTGCACAGGCACAGCTGTGTCTTGGTACTTGACAGCCTGGCACAGCGTAACTCCATGAATAACCTTCACCTCTGAAAGCTGCTGCAGTGGATGTCTGCTAGCTCTGAGAGCCAGTGGGCCATGCTCCCCTGGTCATACTCGTACACTGTTCAAGATTTACAGACATCCACTACAGCCCTTTTCAGATACCTCGTTTCCAGCCAGAGTTGTCCTGGCCCAGCTACTTAGTCCTTGCACTTAAGTCATTCCACAGAGCTGATGATCTCTTTTTTGGCCTTTTTAGTCCTGTGACTTGTACCTCCTGCTTCTAGTTCTGCTGCCTTGTTTGAGATGAGATCAAGACACAAAACAGTATGTGAGATGGAGGTGAGCCATAGATAGATGTAATAGCATTCCTAGTTTTGTGCTCTTTTCCCTTCCTACTTTAATTTTCTTTTCCTTTTGCCTTGTGAGCAGTGTTTTCAGATAAGTACCTACTATCAGCTCTGAGATCTGAGTGGGAACAACTAGCTCAAAGCCCCCCACTGTGTTTGTCCATGGAGTCAGGATTCTCTGTACCGAATGCTTGGCTTAATAACCTGGCCACAATAAATAGAGGCAGGATTCAGGTGAGCTCTGCTCCCCAGAAATACTATCAATAGAATCAACTAGAACAGGTCAAATTCTGTGGCCAACACTTAGCCTTTGATCTCTTCACACAAGATGCTAAAAGACGAGCAATCAATGCCAGCCGTAAAATGGAAAAAAGTACAGTAAAGTAAGATGCTTTTCCCTTCTCCTGGATATCCCTCTAAAAGGAAAAGAAATTCCACTCATAATGCCTAGATATAACACTTGCCTCACCTTCCAAAGCCAAGCTACTTAGCTTCAGAACAGCATTAAGTCTTCAATTACTTGACGTAGGTTTGCGTTTTTACTGAGATGGAATATGGGGAGCTGTGGCTCCAATATTGAAGAATGGCAAAGTTTCTTGAGTTATCTCTAGTTTATACATAGCACCATGGCAGAAACATCATCTGATATTCAAAATTGTTATTTAAAGTGAAGAAAAGGGCATCTTTGATTTTGATCATTTATATGTCCTAGGACACTTTGGACATCAATCTTAAGTATATAGTATCTTTAGCTATGCTGCTGCTGAATAAATAATGTGTAAGAGAGGCTAATGAATACAGCTGGGAAGCTTCTCACTTTTACTCTGTGCTGTCTGAAACAGGAATACAAAGAAGCCAACACCAAAAAGAAACAAACCAAAGCAGAGATGGGGAGATAAAGGCCACAACTTGGATTACACCTCTTAAATGTCCACAAAAATCTTGTATTGCAGTAGTTCTGTGACATAGGAGTTCTCCTGAGACATCCCTTGGGCAATTATTCAGCAGATTAAACCCCTCCCACCGCCCAAGTACTTTGCTGGTACATTTTTCCAGGACATTCTCACACACCTTGAGGATGACCATGCTCTGTGGAGCACTTCCACACAGCCTCTCAAATTTCTTTTTCTAGCTGACAAGGCTACGAAGGACACTCTACCCTTGCTCACTGCACTCCCTCACATATAGCATGCAACTGCAAAGGAGCACAAGCAACCCTCACATTTACTATTACAGGGTTACCGTGCCAAGCCCATCTGGTTCACAGCATGGAGCCTGCTGTGTGAGGTCGGCCTGACCCTGAGAGGAGGCTGTGGAGGGGGGGCAGATGGCAAACTACCATTTTGGAAAGGCCACTTGCGAGTCTGCATCCACCCTGCCCACACAGGGCACCTGCTGCATGGAGAGTCACTGTGGGTGAGTTTACAGAGCTGATGGATGCCTGCAGCCAGTGAAGGATGGCCTCCAGCAGGAGACAGCTCCTCTCAGGAAGGAGATGTTTCAGTGCGCCCTCAGGCAGGATGCCACGTGGTAGGCAAGCAGCTGTAACATCTGTCAGAGATTCTGGTTTCATATCCTCACTGGAATGAGGAGGGAGCAGACACCCAGGCATGCTCAGGATTTCCTCAAGGAGGACTGTGAAACATCGCTTTCATTCACGTAATCCACAGATATGCTACCAGTCCAGTTGGGACCACCAACAGCCAGGATTCTTATGTTGCTAAAACTTAGTAAGGATTCGTCTTTTAGACAATGTTGTGGAGTAGAAAATATTACACCCTTTCATTTTCTCACAGGTAGAAAGATTTGGGGACATCTATTCAACCACTGATTGCAAGTCACTTCAGAGACAGATTTTTCTGCAGCTAACTGTGACAGGACTGCCAGGAAGGCTACTAGAGATTGCTTTCTCACCATTTTCTCTGTGCTCTCATAGCTGCATCCACACAAAATTCCTCTCTAGATGTGTTCTGAACAGATCTACTTTAATAGCTTTTAATATTTTTTTTTCAGAGGATGCAGCATGACCCTTTTCAGACAAAGCAAACCACTCCCAAGCAGCCCAAAGTGATTGGGATTGCAAGAACACAGGAGCAGCTTTCCTCTCAAGCCCACTTCCTTCTTTCATTCCCTATTCTGCATAGGCAGGTTACTAAGGATGAATCATGAGTCTCTTATTTGGGCTCTGAGTGACTGCTGCAGCCTGGATTTCTGGGTTCATCCTGGGCACCAAGAGGTGCATCCAAGCCTGGGTGACCATGTCCAATTAGAAAATAATATAGTGAAATATAACTCCTTGGCAGGGTGGTGAAGAGAACAGGCAGGATAATTTGGGAGAACCATCTTTGTCTTTAAATGATCGGAAAAAAAAAAAAAGAAAAAAACTAATGTGAGGAATCAGATTCTGAAGTTGAGATGCTGTGCTTTATGCTGGAAGTTAATACTGAACTGTGCCTGAGGGAAGGAGGGCGGTGAATACTGCCTTGACCTGCAGATGGAAGGGAAGACCATAATACGGGGTTGTGAATTTGGCCTTAAGCAGAAGACTCCACATTATTATTTGCTGATGCTAGAGCTGCCTCCCTGAATACTAAAACTGCAGTCCATCTCCCTGACTTGAAAGCAAGGCAATGTTTACATGATTGAAATTCACTAAACAAGCAACAGCTGAGTGAAAAAAGAACTGAAAGCAAACATAATTGCGATTCCCTCTTTTATGCTTGTTTCTCAGCATATCGTGAAATAATTTACTTTTTTTCTTTGAGCTCCAATTTTACTGGTTGTAATAAAGAACAGATATATGGACAGAAAACCAGAATCCCTTATACAATACAACTGTCACAGGCATGAATGCAACAGCCTGATGTATTCTCAGGGTGTTTGCAGTCACCAGTATGTAAATTCTTAGAGCAGCGGTTTTCCCTAAACCCACTCAGATGGATCCAGCTCCTGCAAGGGGCAGTGTCACTGCACTTAGACCTTGACATGCCACCAAGAGCTTCAAGCTCAGCCACATCCCTTTGTGCTTCCCTGACTTACACACATGCAAGCCTGCAGTGCTAGAAGTGCTGGGGAGCCCCAAAACTGCACTTTCAGCAAGCCACACCTCAAGCAGGGACATCACAACTCATCTCAGCTCCCTAGGGTCAGAAGAAAGGGAGCTGGGCACAGTGTTACACCAAGCAGCAAGGCCTGGATTGAGGAAAACATCACACAAGGACATGTTAGGCCAATTAATGTTACCTGGCAGCACAAAGTATATTGTATATAGATGGCTGCACAGGGACACATATGATGACCCCCAGCAGCACGGTTATGTTGCACTTGGGAGGAAAAGCACTGCTGAGGCCTATGAGTCATGGGGACCTAACCTCTTCATGTGGATGATGTAGCTCAGCCAACACAGGCTAGATGCAGCAGCTCAGCAAAGTACAGCAAGGAAGAGCCCTTGTCCCCCAGGCTGGATCCCACCCCAAATGAGGAAATACTGCTGGGGGGGAGCAGGACTCAGCACATTCTCCTGGAGCTGACCCTCTGTCAGCAGCTGCACCAGCCTAATGGCAAACCCTCGTGGTGCCCATCCGCTCAAGGCTGGTGCAAGGGGCCCCTAACCCCACAGGGCCTCCAAGCTCCATGCAGCCAACAGAACCAAACCCCACGGGGACCCCTAAACACCACAAGCCCACCCAAAATCTCACAGGACTCCTCCCTAAGCTAGACAGAAACAGTTACCCTCACTACCATAGTGTCACTAAGCGCCACAAGACTATCTGCTTTAGGGAGCCCTTTGGAATATAAGGCTACCTAAAGCACATAGACCCACCAGCAATGAGCCCTTAAACCCCACAGGGCCAGCTGCAATCCACCCTTTGATGATCAGCTACATGCGACCCCACATGTTCAGCTGCAACGGACCGTAACTCCCCAGGGCTCTCCAAAGCAGCCAGAACCCGACCGAGATCCCCCAGGGCCGGCCGGACAGGGCCCCCGCCCCNCGCCCCTGGCGCGGGAAGGGGCGAGCGGCGGCAGCGGCGCCTTCCGGGGCGGAGCCGGGGCGGGCCGGGGCCGAGCGGAGCCGAGCGGGGCCGAGCGGGACCATGATGGCGCAGCGGGCGCTGCCGAACCCCTACGCGGACTATGACAAGTCCTTGGCCACCAGCTACTTCGACGCGGCCGGGCGGGTGAGCGGGGCTGGGGTGAGGCGGTGCGGGGATCGGCCCCGGCCGTGCCTAGCAGAGACCTGTCAGGTTACAAACGCGGTTCCTCGCCGGGTGTGCCCGGTGTAGCGATGCCCACCCGCCTGCTGGCCTTGCCTTCACGTTTGGTGGGTTTTCTCTCCACAGCTGACCCCCGAATTCACGCAGCGGCTGAATAACAAAATCAGGGAGCTGCTGCAGCAGATGGAGAGGGGCCTCAAGTCCGCCGACCCTCATGACTGCACCGCGTACACTGGCTGGACAGGTAGGGTCGGATCCCATGGAGCAGGAGCTCCCTGGAGCAGACTTCTAGACCAGGTCCTGGCAGACCCGTGGGGATTTGGCCATCGGAATGGTCACAGTAGATCCATGTCAAGAATGGTACTTCTTCTGTACGTTTTAGTCCATTAGAACAAGGGGATGTCTTTCTCTGGACTCCCCAGTTTTGAAGCAGGTTTCATGCTGCAGAGGGAAGACCACAGTGTCATAGGGCAGGATTGGGGCTAGTCTTAGTTAATAGTGCTGAACTTACACGATGGAGAAAGCCAGCACTTGTTTGAGAGTAGACATGGGAGCCTGCCAAAGGGACAGGCTCCAAATCCAGCCACGGTGGGGATGATGACAACAAAACCAGTGCTCCCTCCAGTGCTCCATGAGGGCAGATGTATGTGGTAGGTCATCTACCTGCAAGGAGTCCTTGCATCTGGCAGCACTGAGCTTAATGGCCTGAGATAATGTCTGTCTTTTCTCTTCGGGCTGAATTTTATCTGATGACCTTGTCTGATTGGCAGATTGCTCCATTCCTTTTCCCCAGGCAGTGCCACTCTACTTAGTGAGCGCTAGTTTTGCTCCAGTGCCTGTCAGAAGGAGCAGAAATACTAATGTGAGTATAATAAAGTGTGGAAGCCTTTCTCATACTAACTCGTGTGCAAAGCTTCCAGGAGCTCATGTTTCTCCTATTCCGCATTTTCAGTCTGTTTCTCCTTCCTTGGGAGTGTGCCCCACCTTTGCCTCCGTGTTTCTACCCACTGGTGCCAGGGAAGACACACCTTTCTCTGTGTCCCATCTTTAGCTGCTGCTGTGTGCTTTGTCATCTCTCCTGCCTTCTGCGCTGTGCCAGGCCCTTTGGAGAGACCCTAGGGCAGCTGAAATTAATCTCACGCTTGCTGCAAGATCTTTTTGGTGCTGCTTCTTTTCTTTTGGCAGTATACTGCAACCTTAAATGGCAGCTTTCTACAGTATAATCTGGGTGTGGTTGGCTTGTGTGTGGGTGCTTTGGAACTTAATGCCAACAGTTTGCTTGAGAGAGTGGTGTTCGCTGTGTTGGTGCTAAACTAGCATTGCAGCTTGATGACAGCAGTGCTAGAAATGTCTACTTCAAAATTCTAGTAAGGCAGGCAGGCTCTGAGTGCACTCAAGAGTAGTTCATAAGAAATGCTAGGATACCAGTATTAAATTCCAGCGTGGGAGAACATTGATTTCATCAGCTGCTGTCTTGGCAGCACTCTGCTCGTGCTGCCAGTAAATTTATACATTTCTGCTGAGTGCTGGCTGATTTCACCTTGGGAGACATGCTCAGTTTTCCAGTCGGTGTGATCCTGCGCTGAGGTCCCCTCTGATGAAAAGCACTGCTTGGGTAAAGGTAGTCTTCAATCATGATTGCAGAGTCTGCCTCCAGCCAGAAAACTCAAGAGAAAGCAGGAGGAGAGTTGATGGTAGGAGCACTCTCAAAGTCTTTGGGGAGAAGGAAAACACTTTTCCCCAGAGGCCATGTTCCCTTTCTTGAGGTGGTCTTAAGGTACTTCTTGTTGGAAATGACTGCAGTTATGAAACAGTGGTTGAGAACTCTAGTAGATTTCAGCTTGTTTTCATTTGAAAGGGAGTTTCTCAAGAGGAATTCTTCTCTTTTCTTCACAGAGATCATTCCTCAATGGGCACACAGCCTTCTTGCCTTGGCTAATAGGAAAAAAAATCCGTGGATGGATTTCCTGGAAGTCACAGCCAGCATGGTGAAGTTTGCTGATGTTACTCTGTGACTGTGTCACCCTACCTTCTTTTCCAGTTCTAGCTGTATTAATTTATTCAGAGCTGGTTTCCAGAGACAAAATTAATTGGGCCAAGGCAGTGGCTTTTTCCTGTAATTGCTTGTGTAGGAAAGGCTTGTTGAGTATCTCCTCATGTGAATCATTGCCCAGTAGTCTAAAATCAGCCCTGACTCTCGTGGCTGCTAATAAGGGAGATGTGAAATATGGCTCTCCTGGCACAAGCTCTGTGTGGAATGTAACGTACTCGAGTGTACTACATTACACTCAGTAATACTCAGCATATGCCGGCGTTTTACTTGGGGGCTCGTTTCTTTCCCAACACATTTGACAGAGCCCTGTTCCCCCAGCATGCACTTTGTGCCAGGGAAGCCACGGCTTCTTGGCACGTGAAGTTGGAGCAGAGGGAGGGAAGGACTCAGATTTTCAGCTCAGAGGCAGTGAAGGCACGCTTTGGATCAGGATTATCCAGTGGGTGGCTGAATGCCCTCCAAACGTATCTGAATCAGCTTGTTACGTTCTCATTCAGTTCCCCATAGAGGTCAGGGCCCCATAGGCAGCACCTGGTAAGTGCCTGGGTACAGACCAGCCTCAGCTCTTGTGTTCTGCTTTGGCTTCTCATCAGTTTAGGGAGACTGCTGGAAGAGCTTTTTCCCTAACCTGTTTCACTGGTATCACAGTGTTGGCTGAGGAAAGCTAAACTGCCCTAAGCTAATTCTGAGTCAGAAGCAGTTCAGATCCTGGTAGAAGCACAGCAGCTCATCCATTTTCAAACGGAGTAGCATGAGGATGCTGAGGGACACAGTATATATACAGTATATACAGTATATGCCTGTTGGTGTTTGTGATAATGCAAAAGGCCTTGCTTTAAAGACTGGCTTGATTGGGAGCACAGATGATGAAAAAGGAATGGAAGGAAATTCACTGCTGTCACCAGCTGACTGCAGAAGCCAGGATGCTCCTGAGTTCAGTGCCTACTGGACTGTTGTGTCCTTCCAAGATGATGAGGTATATAAGGGAGAGATTGACCTTTCTCCACACTATGGTACTGCATTAGGAATTTGTTTCCCATGCCAGCATTCCCTTCTCTGGCAATGTCTTATCATGGCTTTCAGCACTGGAGGGCCTCTGAAACTGCCCACTGAGTCCAGCTGGCCTGCCCCATCCACAGCTTTTGGCTGGCCCATTGGCAAGTGTAGGGCTCAGTTGTCTTTTGAAAGGAAAGCCATGTAAGAATGAAATTATGGCTGAACCAGTTCAGGAAAGTTTCTGGAAAAACACTTTTCGTTCACTTTAGTGCAATATGTTTGTTTTAACCTCAGAACCCAGAGAACTTACGTCCCTTTTAGTCCTGTTCAGAAAAATGGAAATCCTCGGATAATCCCTAGAGAACAAGAGAAAGTGAGGCTGCATTTTCTGAGAGATAATAGAGTGCCTTGGGTCACTCACATAAACCACATTCCTGCCAAATGCTTGGTGGGTACTTTTTGTGAAATTTCTGTTCTTGGAGACAGTGTTTGACTGGACAAAGCCCAGAGCAATGGCATGCAAATTTGAAGCTGACCTTCTTTTCAGAGGCTGGGAGCAGATCACTACTGATCCCTGCTAACCTAACCTGTTGTAGGATTTTGTGATGGGTAAAACATTTTACAGAAGAAGCTCTGTTGCCCAGGTTTTAAGGCAGGATAAATGCTTAGGCATCCTGGATAATCATCCAGTGTCCCACAGTGCACTAGGAAGATAAGCTGCAAACTGTCTCCCCAGCCAGTTCTGGACATGGGCTCGCAGAGATGTCTCAGTGTTGTGTGCAGTATGGCTTTGGCATGCATTTAGGAGTGCAAGGTAGCATCCCATGTGTCTGCACCAGGAAAGATGCTAATTATCCTTTCAGCTGAGCAGTAAACCTGGCCCATAAAGCTGGGCCATCCGTGCTCTTTTACCCCATGCCTGACTTAATAAAATGGCATCAGCTGGCTCACTAGAAACCATCAGGCTTCATCACTGTGCAGAGATAGGTTTCTGCTTCTTCCCTCTGTGTTTGACATCCTGCTTTGAGGCTGCTGGCTGACTTACTGCCCTGGATTAATGCAGGATCTCTGAGGTCTTTATGACTCTGGATGGTTGGTTTGGGACGAAATACCCTTTTGTGGCAACCTCCTTTCCGTGGTAGAAGCGGCATAGCTCAGCTCCTGCTGGGCAAGGGGGCATGTTCAGAACAGTCTAATGGCATAACTTGCTTGCAAAACAAACTGCTTGCAGTCACACAAAAGAGCAAGTCTGAACTTGCAGAGAAGTTGAGGCACAGCTTCTCTTCCATCAACAGAATGGTCACATGGATGAGATACTCCTTCTGCCTACTGCAGAGCTTTAGCTCACTAGCAAGACCTTTCTTGGTATTTCCAGCAGTGCTGCTCTGTTGAAATGGTTGCTGAAGTCAGGGCATCAGCACAAGGCAGCTGGTGCAAACAATTCCATTTCTGCTGTGTACAGCATGTACTCCACTGCCCCACTCAAATCTCTGGTGCAAGGTAGCCCTCTGCACCTACCATACAGGAAGGTGAGAGGAGAGAGGTGCTGTTTACTGTCCTTCTGAAGGTGTTGACTAAGCAGGCTTTGTGAGACACACAGAATTGACTTTGGCCTCCTGATTTTCTGCAGTGAGCAAGCATCTTGGGCGTTGACACTCAGCTCCAGTGTATTGGCTTTCTGCATGCTGGAGGGGGCCCTCTCAGCCATCAGAGCCCTGCTGGTGTGTCAATGGCACATGTTCAGTGCAGCCCTGTGCCATCAAGGACTCTTTGATGCATTCCCCAGCTCATTTAGCTGGGCAGCAGGGGCAAGAGGCAAAAAACTTGGACATCTGGACTACAGAAAAGAAGGTCCAGTAGTAAACAATCAACAGAACAAAGCCCAGACATCTTTGCCACTAGCAGGCCACAAGGCAGCCACTGTATGGCAGTTCTGCTTGGAAACAGAGGTCATAAAATTAGGTCACATTTCCAACTGGGACACTGAACACCAGACCTGCAGGGCACACAGAAATGGAGCACATCCACAGCCTACCTAGCTCCATGTGTTGGTGATGCCATGTTTGTATACCAGTTAAAGCATGCCATACAAACACCCAGTCAGTCACAAACCTACCCAGTCCATTGGGGTGAGAAGGATATTGGAAAGGGAATGAGGCAGAGTTGTGGAAGAGCTTCTGCAGAGCAGCACTGCCTTAACTGAACCAAGGTCACCTCGTGGATTCTCTTGTCTCTAACCTGCACTGCTTCTGAAATTCTCTGCCTGCCTCTTGGCACACAGGTGATCTGGCATGGCCTGATTTTTTGGCAGCAGAGGAGGGCCACAGGGGTAGCTTCTGTGAGAAGCTGTTAGAAGCTTCAGAGCCAATCTGTGATGGCTCTGAAGGTGGACATGCTGCTGGCCCAGTTACAGAGGTTGTGATGACATCCTTAAGAAGAAAATCAAAGCAGCACACGCACAGTTTTTCCCCCAGGGGTGGGGAGGCACCGTGTGCCTGGCACGGCCTGTGGCAATACACCGCCATGGCTGCTGCCATTTCAGCACAGCCCACGCTGAGCCCTGCCTGCCTGGCCATCCCTAGCCAGATGTGCTGCAGGTGAAGGAGCAGAGCCAGGGGCAGTGGCTTCTCCTTCCCAGCACCCCACATGAGCAGAGGTGTTAAACAGCACCAGCGCTGCCGTGGCCACCACTGCCTGGCCGGCAGCAAAAGCGTGATGAGCAATTCCGTGACACAGAACCTAGACAGACCAATCCCTCGGTGCTACAGGATCCTGCAGGGATCTTGGAATTAGTGCAACTTGTTGACAGTGGTACCTACAAGCAGCAGTTTTTCTTCTAGTCAGAAAAGAGGAGGACGTGAGGACATGTGGGCAAAAACATGGGAGCACCAAGGCCAGTGGAAAGAAAAGGGGGAGGAGGTGTTCCAAGTGTTAGAGCTGAGATTCCTCTGCAGGTTGTGGTGAGAACCAAGCTGTGCCCCTGGAATGCATGAAGTCCATGGGGGATGCAGAGATCCACTTGCAGCCTGTGGGAAAAGTGCTCATGGCAGAGTGGGTGGATGCCAGAGCAAGCTGTGATCCAGTGGGAGACCCAAATAGAACAAGAGGGCTCCTGCTTGCAGAGCTAGGCAGAGAGAGGGCCCTGCTTCCAGACTGGAGCAGCCTGTCCTTAAAAGACTATACCCCATGGACGAGTGAGCCATGCCAAAGCAGTTTTGGAATGACTGTTTGCCCATGGGAGGGACCCCACAGCACAGCAGAGGAAAGACTCCTCTCCCTGAGCACACAGAAGATCTTGAGTGATGAACTGACCAAAACCCCCCTGCCCTGTCTCCCTGTGCTGTCAGTGGGAAGGAGGGAGGGGCTAGGGGGGGAACAACATCTTAAAGGGTTATTTTACTTCTCATTATCCTCCTCTGATTCTGTTAACAATAAATTTATTTTATACCTTTGAATTTGAACCTGTTTTGCCCTTAGAGTGTCTCTTTCTCCCAATCCTTTTCTCAACACATGAGCCCTTCATTAATTTTTTCGCCTCTCCTCTGCCCAGCTGTAACAGAACAGCAAATAACTTTCGTGAGTACCTGGCATTTGGCCAGCATTGAAAAACAACAGGAGTGAATTAGGAAAACTGGCTTTAGATGCAGTTTATAAGACCTTTCAGTTTTAAATAAAAAAGAAAAGGGAATGTTTTGGGAAAGCAACTTCATCCTTTAATACAGGTCAGTGGTTTTTTGGAGTCCTTCCAAAGATGCTTGGGCCTGGGAGGAATGGGGGTGAGAAATGTTTTAAAGGAGGAGAGGCCAAAAAATCAGAGAAAACAATTCTGAGATTTACTTTCTAAGAATTCAATCCTTGCAGTGGCCTTGGCAAGGTATTTATGTGCATAATTAGGGTGGTACGATGGCAGTAGGAATAGAAACTACTTACAAAGCTGAAAGTTGTATATTAAAGCAGATAAGTCAAGAGTGCAAGCTGTGCTCAGACAGCTATCAGGCTAATAAGTCTAGAAGATGTGCTAGGTACTAAATAAATCAAGGAGAGTCACTTGACATTTTCTAGCCAGAAAAGGAGGGTTCCCCTTTAAAGAAGGGCTTCATCCTTACAGACTTGAGTGATGGCACTGTACAGCTGAGCTCTCTAGAGCTGCTAGCACTGAATTGCTTAGAGAGAGGACAAGGTTATTAGCTTCAGCAGGAAATGGAAATTTTATACATAATGTACATGTGGAATTGAATTGTCTGTAACATGAAGCTTTGGAGATTACCCATGCAAAATGAGAAAATTATCCAAGTTTGAAATTGTCCTCAGTACCTTGGACTGTAATTTTGCAGCATGCTTGCTCCCTTGACCTTAACACATCAAAATCTGCAGAGACTGGCTCTATTAATTTAGGCTTAATGTGGGACCTGAGTCTTCTTAGAAATGTTTTTTGTTAAGGGGAGAAATAAGCTCTTCTCAAAGTGATATAGACCAATAGCTTTCTTAAGTGCAGATTTCAGGATGGCTCCCAGATCAGAAGGATGGTTCAAGTGTGACAGACCTCCCAGGCACAGACTTATTGAGAACTCCTCATTTACCTGCTAAAAGCTTCAAGAGCTGGGTGAAGACAGAGGGGCAAAGGACAGCAATTGATGAGACTGCTCAGTAGCAGAATTGTTTTTGTAGCTGGCCAGGCCATTGGAAACCTTTAGTGAGGAACATGCAGCCTTTTCTAGTATTCCAGGCAGCTGTTTGTGTTTCAGACAAGGGCTGATCTCATGACTGATGTGCTGCAGAGGAGAATTGGACAAGTCCCTTTTTTTCTAGGATGCACCAGTCCTTGCTGTAGGGCTTGGGACTTGCTCAACATCAGGAGGTGATGCCCATGGGAACTGTAACCATCTTGCTGGTGCTTCCCAGTGGAAAGGAATTTAGAAATAATAATAGAAGGAAATAAGAAAAAAGAGTCAAGGAGGATGTCTGGATGTCTTAAGGGTGCTGTTTCTCAGTGCTGATGGTGTGTTACTTTTTTTAAAAAATCCAATGCAAGCTAAGTGACCCAACCCCTTACCCCCTAAGCATAGGGGAAAAAATAGAGAGGATGACAACTCAGTTCTGTCACAAGTACCATCTGCCCAAAGATGATTTTTTCCCCTTCCCTGTTGAGCAAAAATCACAGGTACAGTGTATGGATTTAGGTGGGTTTGTCTAGGTCTCATCTTTCGCTCCTTGCTACTAAAATTGTATATGTAACTGTATATAAAATTTTATGCAGTTCTGTGCTGTTCTCCAGGCCTTCCTGGGTCAGACCCTGCTGTTGTCTTGACCTGCCATCCACTCCCAAGCAGCATCAAGTTACAAGGAGATGACAAAGCAGGAAAGGAAGCTGTGGGTTATGTCCCTGAGAAGCCTGTCTGTAAGGCTGTATGCCCTAGATGAGGGCCAGGCCAGACTTTCAGGTTCACTGAAGTAACAGAGCAAACAATTCTAGTGGATGCAACCTTTATGTTCCTTCTGCAGGCATTGCTTTGCTGTATCTGCACCTGTATGATGTGTATGGAGACCCAGCCTACCTGGAGGTGGCCCATGAGTACGTGAAGAAGAGCCTGAGGTGCATGACCAGGAGATCCATCACCTTCCTGTGTGGTGATGCCGGGCCCCTGGCAGTGGCCGCTGTCGTCTACCACAAGCTACAGAACCAGAAGCAGGCAGAAGACTGCATCATCCGGTAAAATGCTTGGTTATGACTTCGACCTGGCCTTCCTCTTGCTCACAGAGCTGGTCTGGGCTTGTGTGAGGCACTCTCTGACAAATGTGAATACATTTTGTTGCAGTCTTGTGTGAGAAATAATCCGGTAACTGAGCAAGGCAGCACAAACTTTTCCTGCCTTGGTAAAAGAGGTCGTTTAAGGACAAACACGTTTTCTGGGGAGCAAGGATATTGTTCAGCTGGTGTTGCCATCTTAAAAATAATTCTGATAAACACAGGAAGAAAAAAGTGCCAAAATTAAAAACAAAACAAAAAAAAACTCCAGAAGGTGGGGTTTGGTGTTTTTTGAGAACATTTTAATTTAGCTTTACAGTCATTTTGATGAAAAGGAAAAAATGTGGTAAGATTATTAGATTTAATTTTGGTACTTGCTTCCACTTGCTCTTTATTAGTTGTCTTTGACTTAAATCTAAGATTGACAGCATCCTTTTCAATTGCAGAATGCAGCTGGTTATGATTCATTTATTTCTACTTCCTGCCTTTCCTCGACTGTTTTCAACATGTATTTTTGTTGGGTACTTAAGACAAGAAAAGGACAAACAAGCAGTCACAAATCAGCATGTGGCAGAGGAAGGAAAATAGTTAAGGAGATGTAGTTGCAAGCATTTCTCAGTTAAGGGAGATGGGTTTTAAGGTGAGAAACAGGCCTGGAGAGAGTTTCCATTTATACATGATCAGCACAACGAAAGACAAAACCCCTGAGCTTTGGAACACTGGCTGCCCTTCAACAGCCATGAGCAAGTGATGCATAATTGCAATTAAAAAAAAGGCACAGGTGGGAATCAGAGGTGTCTGTATGGTTTGGACACCAAGTTCCCACTCCCTTAACCAATAATAGCTTCTGGTTTATGTAGATACAATCAGTCTGAGGACAGAACTCTTTCTTTATTCTGATAATAATCTGTGGGTTAGATTTTGCTTTGACAAAGAGGCAAGTCTCACTACGATTTACATAATTGCTAACAAAAAGGGAACTAATCTGTCAAACAGTTCTGGTCAGTTGTGGTCAGTGCATAAGTCCCAGGTTGTAGAAACAATTCCTAATTCATGTTTTCTTGCTGAGATTTCCCCTCCCCATATCCCTCTTGTTCTGCCTGTGGTTTGGTGGCAGAATGGAATCTCGTGGTTAATTTTGCACTGCCATCTAATGGTGTAATAAAGTGAGAACACTGGAAATTGGTTTCTTTATACATCTGCAAGGAGGAAAACAAGAAAAAAAAAAAGTGGCTTTCCCAAATAAGGAGGAATACTGTCCTTACTCTGCCACCAATCCCCAGAGCAGTTTTCCTGGCCATGCTCCTTTAAAACAGAGTATTTCTTTGAGAAGTAGCTCCCTTAATCAGAACTCTGAAATGGTGTTTGAGTATGCTGTTTAGTGACAGAACAGTTGCTAAGATGTTCAGTGCAAGTGCATGGAAAGAGCACTTTTATCAGAGCTATGGAGAAGAAGGGCCTCTCTGCATTTTGCCCTCTGTCTTTTAAAGCCCCTCATCTTTACAGAGCCAGTGAAGAGAATCCATCAGCCAGGTTTTACCTGCAGTGGAAGAGACAGAAGCTTGCTTTTTCCTAAATGAGTTCATGACCAAAAAATGTGCTTTTATGCTCTAGAGAGACTAATGTTTCAGGGCAGCCTATTTTCCAAGAGCCTGTGAAAATCTGAGCCATGTTCTAGGAGCCCTCTTTGACCTCCCACCAATTCAGAAGGTCAAAGCTTTGCTTTCAGAGCCAATGGTGTACAAAAATCCCATTTTGCTCTACAGCTGCCTTGATTTCCCTCTGTCCAGAAACTGCTGGTTGTTGACAGTTGAGGTAATAGGCTGATAATGTGAATAGGAGTGGCTCCTCCTTCCAGGGACCACTTCACCCCACACACTGAGAAATGCATTCTGCATGCAGTCAGTCCAGCAGCATCCCAGGCATCTCTTTTTGAAGGCACGACCACATTTCAGAAACAGCAGAAACTCCTGGTAGGCTTCCTCCCCTGATGATCCTGCTTGAAAAGCAGTTAAAGGTAAAGCAGTAATGCACAAAGAACAAGAACAGTAGGTCCAGTTGCTCCAGATTTCCCCATGAAAAGGAGGTACCACATCCAGAACTGAGAAAATCCCTGCCACTGGTATTAACAGTTCATGCATCCATCCATTCCTTCTATTTCACTTGACATTTCCTGACATCTCAGAGCTGAACAACATCACCAGCCAGCTTCTCTTCTGGCCAGACTGCTGCTAGGCAGAGTCTATCTGCCCTATCTCCTTGGAAACTCTCTTCATCTGCCTTCCTTGGACTTTGGGACAGGCACCATGAGGAGACAGCAGGCCTTTCCTTTCAACTCCCACAGCTGAGGGAGGAGCCCATGCCTCGGGTGGAAGGTCTGTCTCTTGGGTTTAATCTGTGAGAAAGAAACCTCCCCCATGGAGTAGTCAAGTGGTATAAGAGCCAGTCCACCTTGAGACACTGTTCCCTCCTTTCTCCTTCAAAATCCCTGCTCACTTGGAGTCCAGGGCCAAGGGAAAGTTTCCTGCCATGAGAAGTCACAGCCCAGCATCCTCTCTACTTGAGGCATTTGGTTGCTTCTTTACTTTGCAACAGTGTGTGTCCCTGGGGCCCAGGGAGCAAAGGCTTCCAAGGCACCTTTTCTGTTCTTCACACTGCTGTGACAGGGAAGCTCAGCACACACAGAGCTTTTCCTGGCTGGTTTCACAGCAGGAAACAGTCAGGGAACAGCCTTAAAGCCATTTATGCTGGTATTTTAAAAGTGATGGCACTTTTCAGATTGCTGTCTTACAGGTGAACAGGAAAATAAAGCCAAATCAAATCAGACTGCTACCTGCTGCCCTGACAGGGAAGGACACCCAGTCTTTCTGGAAATGTGATGAGAGGTAAAACGGGAAAAATTGCATCAAGAGTGAATTGGGCTACAAAGCATCAGTGTGAAGTGCTGTCAGTCTCTGTTAGCACTACAGGAATATCACCAGCTTTGCAATATCATAATAGAAAAGTGGCAAAGAAAATACTTGACTGCAGCAAACCTCACTCTGCCCTTGTGGGCTAAAGCCTGGTGCCAGGCAAGCTGTCCTCAGACAGCCACAGCACTCCCACTTTGCTAAGCTGTCCTCACTGCTGCTCAGTTCTCCCTAGAGGGTATTTCTTCCATGTGTCACGGCAGCTTGATGTCAAACCACATGTGTAGCTCCACCTCTTACTTAGCTTTTTAGCTCATGGAGACACCTCTTTCTCACCTGACAGCATAGCCCAGGCTTTTTGCAGGCATGGAGAGGAAGGGGCTTTTCTATCAGGACTTTTGAGCATTAGGGATGAGATTTTTCCACGTACCATTAGCACTAGTTTGACTTTCTAGGATTCCTTAAGCAGCCAAATTAAAAGGATGGCCATTTAATTTGAAAGTAGTGATTCTTGGCAGAGTGTCTACTTTGCCAGTAACATCACAAGGAGATAATGGTGGGCAGCCTTTCCTGAGCAGTAAGCAGTTTTATGCTGACCATTGTTTTTCAGCCCAGATTTCCCCCTGAAGTAGCTCTCCAAGCTGGTGCTCTAAAAGCCAAGCACGTAGTATGAGTGCATTGAGAGGAGCAGAGCAGACTGAAACAATCAGCCAAACAAAAGGCAAAAGGGAAGGGGCAATTCCACACCTCATGCAGCTGGAAGGCTGAGACCCAGAGTCTGGCCTGACAGCTCCCAGGGCACAGGCAGCATGAAGGAATGAAGCAGGGCTTTGAGCTCCATTCTTAGTGCTTGTTTACATGGCTTTGAGTGTCCCCTCACCTCCCCCATGTGAATTCTTCCTTGTAGTTTGCTCCACCTGTACAAGGTTGACCCACGAGTGCCAGATGAACTCCTCTATGGGCGCATGGGCTATCTCTCTGCACTGATATTTGTCAATAAGCACTTCGGAGGGGAGAAGATCCCTCAAAGTCACATTCAGCAGGTACTGTGCCTTTTGCTGGTTTGTTATGTGTCTCTTGCCATGCAACTCATCTTGGGGTGGGTAAAAATCAATGCTAGATGTAAAGAACTCTGGCAATAAGGAAGAAGCCACATCGTGGTAAACCTGCTTTTCTAACAAAGGGACAACTTACCTGGAAATAGGATCTCCCCATGTAAATCCATGGGCAGTACTGGACTGGCATACGTTTCATCCCACCCTCTGCTTGGGCAGAAAAACAAGTCTCGTTCTGTGTCAGAATACTCACTGTGCTATGTCCAAGACAGCAACATTTCCCTCACCCACATTTGTTCCCATCCCTTCACAGGTCTGTGAAGCAGTTGTAGCCTCAGGAGAGAGCTTAGCCAAAAAGAGGAACTTCACAGCAAAGAGCCCACTGATGTATGAGTGGTACCAGGAGTACTATGTGGGAGCAGCCCATGGTTTGGCTGGGATTTACTACTATCTCATGCAGGTAAGAGATATGAGGGGAGAGGCCCTTAGCAGCTGTTTCACAGCATTTGAATATGCTCTTGGTAATGTCAAACTGGGAAAGAGCCCTTGTCTGATGGACTTACCCATGTGTTTATCATGCATTTCCAATTGTAAAGGCTTTCTCCAAATCTAAGAGTGAATCTCCGACCTTGGAGATGTGTGGAGAAACGTGACCTGCATTAACCAGCAGTGTCACATAATGGAGACCTGTAGCTCAGCTGGGTCTGAGTTTCCCCCTCATGTTAATTGCTTCTGAATTATTCACATTTATTGGTGTCTGCTGGCTCCCTGCATTTTCTGAGGTGGTTACTTGGAGCAGTGTCAGATCATTGGAGTGAGAATCTCTGAGAGAAAAGCAGGGTGGGAGAAATTGTGCTCATAGTAGGAAAGTGGGAAATGCCTTTGTATCCAAAGCAGAACTTGCTTCTACATGTGGAAGAGGTGGGACTTTGACAAAGGAACTGAGTCCTGTAGTTCCTGAAGCAAGCAGAGCAAGACAAGAGGCTGGCAGATGCAGTACCCCTTTGCTTTGATGCTTTCTCACTATTTCTCACAACTCACTGGAACTCTGTCAAGATTCCCTATTCTGGCCCTGAAAAAAATGAGGGTGATAATTCCCCTCTGTGGGTCCCTTCATGCATACATTTACAGTGCTTAAGCACTTAAAAAAAACCCCAGCAATAAATAGCTTTGAATTTTTAAAGCATTAAGAGCACCATGAGCAATGCAAATTATTTTGGTCTAGAAATAGTCTATAATCTTTTATTAGACATAACTCTCAGAGCAGATGGAAAAGGAAGCCACCAGGTTTCAAGCATTTGAGCTTTCCTTGAGGACTGTCAAAGTTAAAGCCCATTTACAGGATCAGTAGAAGTCCTGTGAATATAACTCTTCTGTATCTCAGAGAGGAAGAGATGGTTGGTGGTTTTTAAGTAGAAGATCTGGCAAGAGGGGGATGCAAGGTGGTTATTGCCCAGGAGCACAGAATAGCCAGCTAGGAGCAGGGGAGACAGTGATGTGCTGTGAGCCAAAATTTGTACCAAGTCCATGAGCTTGCTCCCAAGTGGCTGTTTTAAATAATTTTAAGTCTCCCATAAAATACTGCATGGGCTTTATGCTTCTCTGCTGTATGAAGTCCAAGGAGCCTGGATCAGCCAAGCATGATGCACAAAAAAGCCTTGGGAGGAGAAAGCATGTGAAATGTGGAGAGGAAAACATCTTTTATCTCTAATGGTTTTACAGCACGAGTATTGATTTTTAATTTTCCAGTTACCAGCCTGGGAACAATGTGATCCTTAGATGAGAGTGCTCATTGCAGTCTGCCATGGGAAATTAGAACTGCACAGATTTCATGTGGGGCAGTGTCATTGGAAGAGGACACTGAGGCCACTCCCTTGCTCCCGTCTGAGGTCAGCAGTGAAGTCAACCTCTTGAAATTACCCAGCAACATCTGTGAAGATACAGAATTGCAGCCTGCCAGCTGGGCTGGCCCAGCAGCTAAGGGCTGAGATGCTCTAGGTGCTAGGAATCATCCTTAATACTGACTTTAGACTGTTACCTCCTTACTTCAGCTCTGGCTACCTGAAGCTATTCCTGCTCATCTTTAGGAAAAGCAGCAGCAAGCTCTCTTGCTTAGGGGACCAGGTGACATGCTAGGAGCAGTCTTTGTTTCTGGGATGCAAGGGTAGGACTGTAAGTCCCTGCCAAGAGGCAGAGCAGCAGGGGACTGAGTGGGTAATTGTGAAGTGTGAAAGCCCAAACCAAAGAAATTACTTAATTTACAAGGAGCAAAAAGGAATGTAGCCACAGCTGACTGTTTCCACCTTTTGGGCAGACCGTGGGTCTCTAAGGGACAGACAGAATGGTAATTCTCCCTGATTTAAATGTTCTCTCTCTCTTAGCCTGGCTTTGGAGTGAGCCAAGTAAAGCTGCACAACACAGTCAAGCCCAGCGTGGACTATGTCTGCCAGCTCAAGTTCCCATCTGGGAATTACCCTCCATGTATCGGTGACACCAGAGACCTACTCGTCCACTGGTGCCATGGAGCACCAGGTGTAATCTACATGCTTCTCCAGGCATACAAGGTACCAGAAACCTTGCAAAGACCCTTTAGAGACCCCTAAATGTGAAACTACCTCTGCAAAAGATGCTGGGAGACCCCCCCTTACCTGGAAATAGGATGGCTTGTTGCACTGAAATCACCCCACAGGAACCACTGACTGATACAGAAATCAGTCTTTTAAAGAAATGTTTCTGAAAATATCCATCAGTTGTGTGGGCTGCCCTGTTGCAGGTG
This sequence comes from Sinosuthora webbiana, assembly GCA_013397395.1. NCBI lineage: Eukaryota > Metazoa > Chordata > Aves > Passeriformes > Sylviidae > Sinosuthora > Sinosuthora webbiana. Next base: position 264,145 of record VXBN01014245.1, read on the forward strand.
ATGGATGGTGACAACTAGTTGTGTGTGAAGTAATGGTCTTACATCCCCACTCATGATATCAAAAATATCCTCCTTAAAAAGTAAACAGCAAAGTGGCTTCAGCAGGACGCCCAAGCCTCTGCACCCCACAGGGATGCTCTTTGTTTGGAGGACATGGCCTCAGCAAGGACAACTGTTTCTGGTCTCTGCAGGTCTTTGGGGAGCAGCAGTACCTGAATGATGCCCTGCAGTGTGCAGAAGTGATCTGGCAGCACGGGTTACTGAAGAAAGGCTACGGGCTGTGCCATGGCACAGCTGGCAATGCTTATGCCTTCCTGGCACTGTACAACCTCACTCAGAGCATGAAATACCTCTACAGGGCCTGCAAGGTAAGTGTGTGTGAGGCTGTAAAAGGGCTTATTCACTTCTGCCTTCTACATCACTGCCATTGCCTTTGAAACCAAATTTCTAGTGGGGCAGACATGCAGCTAGATCTGACCAGCTGCACCAGAGTAGTCCTTCAACAGTGCAGTCACTGTCTGACAGCCTGTACAGAAGGGATTTCCCTCAGAAGCCTTGCTCTGCAAGGGGTAATGTGAGGACAAAAGATAGTATTTTCTTTTCAAGACTTGCCTTTAACCAAATTTGAACACTTTTTGTACTTCTTTTCTCAGTTTGCAGAGTGGTGTTTAAGCTATGGGCAACATGGGTGCCGGACTCCAGACACGCCATTCTCTCTCTTTGAAGGTAATCCCAGTCTCTAGATAATCTCCTTGTGTTTTGCTCCTGGATCTAAGCTGTTCCAGCACCAAGAAAAACCAAATACATGCTCCACTGGGTCTCCCTGTAGCACAGGCTAATGTCTTAGCTGGAGTGTCTGGTCCTCTTAGGCCTCCCACACAGATTTTGCATACAGATCTCAAGGGAAACTCTTTCATGATTACAGGCCTCCTTTTAGTTATTTGTAGCCTGGCTTCTCAGACAGTCTCTTCTCTGTACATTTTTAACGATTGAAATCCTTCATGAGTGTTCTAGTTTGATTCTAAAGGTAAGGAAGAAACGGGGCTGCTTTTATTGGCCTTGTTGGTTCCTATGGCACTTTGTGCCTCCTGCTAACAGCTCCCCCTAAATCTGCCATCAGTGGGTATTTGCTGAAGGAGCCAGCTCCCCAGCTAACCTCAATGTCCCCAAGCTGCTGCGGGCCAAGGGACAAGAGAAGTTCCATCAGTGAGGCCCTTGGGCAGCAGTGTGACAAGGACCAGAGTTTGACAAAGCTGCCCAGTGCTGAACCTGTGGGTCAGTAAGGCAGAAGGGAGGGAGCTGGAGTGGGGAAAAGACCCATCGTGTTTTTCCAGCACTTTTCAACATTTGATTAACTTCAAAATGCTTTTCCCCACTGAAATACCAAAGTTTCTAGGGAAACCTGGGCTCAGACCTTGAAAATTATTTAGGACCTTTTCTTCTGTCTTCATAACTCATTCACTCCCTGGATAACTGAGAAAAACGGTGCCCAAAGAGAATGTCTCTAAAGCACAATATGTTTTGTTCATCCTCAGGAATGGCTGGAACGATTTACTTTCTTGCTGACCTGCTGGTGCCTACCAAGGCCAAGTTCCCTGCATTTGAACTCTAAATCTGAATCCTGCTTGGCAGTTTGCTGCCTGTGTCCTTCTGCACTTGGAAACACAGTTCAAGGCTGCTTTCTCCTTTTTCCAGACTTCATCGTTGTTCACCCAACTGAACGTAAATCCATCCTCCTGAGGGCATGCTGAGTTCTCTGACATTTCTCGTTGTCTCATTACATTGTTTAGTTTAAAAGGCAGAATGCAGATTTTTGCTGTTGTCCCTTAAAAACTCAGGGCTGCAGGTGGGAGCAGGGAGAACTGTACAGTATTTTGTTGGCTACAGAGTTTTGCTATTTCCCGTATCCCATTTCCTGGGAAGAAGTTTTCTATTGAATGTAACCTGGGCTATTTAACTTCTTCTTGTGCTAACAAATACTTGCAGGAATTTAGCTGCCTTTGGAGAACAGCAGATGGAAAACTGAGACTACTGCCCTGGCAGTTGTTTTCAAGTGTTTTCTTTCTGAGTACCCAGAGAGCAGATGGTTCAGTATCTGGGCTGCGCCACGTGAAGCGAATGTGATGGACTGTGGAGTTTTACATATATTTTTAATATCTTATTGCAACTGGCAGAGCTGGAACTGACATGCCAAAGGCTTGTCCTGTGTTTGCACCTATCTGCTCTAAAGCAAAGGCTGTGTGTAGCTCTTCTGTGCATTTGTTCCAGTGACAGACAAGTAATCCACTGCCATCTTACATTAAACCTTGCTAGTCCATTGGTCATCCAATGGCAAACTCCAGTCCAAAAGTGAGCTAAGCATGCTTGCTTTTGTGGTCTCTTGTTAGCTTTGAGAGTTTATTTTGCAGTCTTTATTTAATTTTGTGTATTAGGTGGTGCCAGGTGCCCACCAGCAGCAGAAAGGGAAAAGAAATGTATGGCACTGAGTTCTGACAAGGTTTAACCTATTAGCTGTGTAGATGTTATTTACATGTTTTCTTTTATAAGCTTTCCCAGACCTGGATAATTTGAGTCACTTGTATGCCTTGCTACTGCTTGTTGTAATTTGATTTGCACTCCACCCAACTGGAAAATCTGCACTAGGTTAACTGGCTTTGATGTGTCAGGCAGATCAGGTATTTGCAGGGAGTAAATCTGCTTTTCCGTCCTTAGCTGATGCTGCACCCGTTTGCAGAAATTTGGGACCTGACTCTGTAAACCCCTTTCTTAGCACTGAACATGAGCTAAACACTGAGCTCAGGGGAGTTTACAGATGTAGCCACACAGCTTTGTGCTGTTTGGGAGCAGCTCCTCAGCCTGCACCTACGTGGCCATGGGTTTTGATCTTTCAAGGGCTGAGCTGCTGAGTGCCTCAAGTCCCATAAGGGCAGGGGAGAATAGCAGGGCAGCACAGCCACTCTCTTGGACCAGCAGTGGCAAAGCAGGACCACCAAACCTGGCATGGTCACACTCACACGTGCCTGAACAGGGCAGCTGAGCCCCAGTGGCACAGGGAGCCCCTTGAGAATGCCTGGATAGGCAAGGAGTAGATACCAGCCTTGGAAGGCTGTCTTGTTTCTTCAAAGCCCTCACAGGTTTCTGAAAGTCCATCAAAAGACAGCCTGAACTGCAGAAAAGCTCATCTCCTTGAGGGTGGGCATCCCTGTGAGAAGCCTCAGGCTCCTGTGGACGCAGCAGCAGGCATCCCTGTCATTCATAGGACCTAAGCAGCACAGGGAGGTGACTGGGAAGCAGAGAGGAGTTGCCTAATCAGTTACCTCCCAGCTTGGCTGGTGTGATGGCAGTGACATCTGTAGTGACACTACTCTGAGTCTGGGTTTCTCCTGGGCACCACTTCTGTAAAAGATTTGTGCATCCTGGGTCATGGTGGCATGGGAGCATAATGTCCCAGGGTTTGTACACTCATCAGGGGAGCATCAGGGCCATGTGTACAACTGCTGAGTGGAGCAGTGTCTAATAAAAATGCTGAAACAACCAAACTTTGGGTAATTTCTATCCCCTGCTTTGTGACCAGGATTCGTGTCTGAAGAGACCAACATATGCTGGCAGCTCCTGGAGGCTCAATGGCCTTCCCCCTACCCTGAGTGTTAAGAGTATTTCCCATTTTTCCCTCATCTCCATCAAGACCAGTCCTGTGCTTTCACCCCAGGGCATCCTTTTGCACTGGTGTCTCCATCCCAGGCTGCATCCTCCCTCTGTGGCTTCCACTGGAGACCACAGTCCTGCAGGTTACTGTTAATTGTACCAAAATACACCTGTGTGCAGTGCTGGCCACCAAAAGGAAGAGGTGAATCCTAGAAAAGCACCTTCCTGCTCAGTGAAAGGAGGAACAGGGCACCTCGGGGAGGCTGTCATGTCCAGCAGCAGAGGCTTTAACACCAAGCTGTCAGGAGTGGTGTAGAATAAAGGTGATCCTGCCCTCCAGCACAAGCATATATTAAGTTCCTTGAGGTCCTACACAACGTGGTTTTCTATAGTTTCTATTAAGGTTTGTGGTAAAGGTCTTGGGGAAGGAGGTCCAGCAATGAGGATGAGAAAACAGCATAGTGCAATTTCTCTGCAACCTCTCATACAGAGGTTTGGTGTGATGCTGCCCACTTCCATACATCTTTGTGCCATGGGGAGGGAGCAAGACAAGGTTTGAAAACTCAACTGGTCCTGTTTCAACAAGCCACCTGAGAGGGACTTCATCAGAAGTGCAGATATTTGACACTCTTTGGTGGTTGTGTTTGTCCGTGGTGGTGGTCTGTTTAAAGAAATAAAAAATATATAAAATAACCTCTATTCCCAAGAAACAAGTAAAAAACATTTTAAATGCTTTATCATCTGGCTCAATTTGTGTTCACCACCTGTGTATCCTAGTGTGATCAGCAAGATGAAAATCATCCCAAATACTGTTAACCAAATGCCATCTGTATGTGTGCATGTCCCCCGAGAGCCCAACATGGTTTCAGCTCTCAAGAGCTGACAGCAGCCTCAGCTGTCAAAGATGTGACATGGAGACAGTGCAAGAGAAAAACAGATAGTGCTGTCTCTGCCTAAATTACTTCATGTCTCATTCCTACATACCAACTTTCCAAATGCCCACCAACAGCAATCAGCATGGACACTATATTGGTGGCTAACATTATTTAAAGTTTTTGCCAAAAAATCCTGCCCTGAGCTGTCCCCAGCCCCTGTAGCCTTCACAGTCAGACACACTGAGCTGATAAATCCATTTATGAACTACCACTGCAGGGATTTGATGCACGCTGGTTTCCCTTTGAAATCACTTTGGAGTGGGCTGCTGGCTTGTGGCGTGGCAGATGCTCTCTGAGAGTTAATAGGGGAAAAGCACAGCAGAAGAGATCTCAGCCTCCACAAACCTCAGCTCATCCCCCTGCCCCAGAAGAGACTGTTTCTGTCTGACAGGCTTGGAGCTGAGCCAGGTGAAGAATAAGGGTGGCACATCCCACTTGCAGTACCACAAAAACACCTCTGGGAGAAGCAGCCAGTGTGACCCAAAGCTGCTGGCTTACACGACTTATCCAGCCAGACCTCGCTGCACCCCTGTCTCATCTTTCCAACTTCCCCTATTTTATTTTGTCCATGGTTTTGCACCTCAGTGTAATAGTTTGACCAAATATGAGTGGGATTCTTTGATGGCAACACCCAAGGGAACTTGGCTGGGTCCCAACAAGACCACAAGCCCTGCTCCAGGCCAGTTCCCAGCACATACAGGTAATTTGTAGCAAGAGTTTGTTTGTTTATTTATTTATTTACATTGGGAAGAACAACACAGGTTCCTCACATGTTCCTGCCCAGAATGTCCGACTCCTTTGGCCAAAGTGTCCCCTGCATTCCTTTGGTTGCACCCAGGAAAGAAATCTGAAGGCCAGTACCCAAACCAGGAAATTTAAACCCCTGGAGTTACAATTTGCACGTTGTTAGTGCCTAAAGACAAACTCCAACAAAGCAATAGCCAGCAGATAGCTCAAAATGAGCACCTGAGGAGAAAGGCCGGACCCAGGCAGGCTCACCCCGGCAGGGCGCTAGCTTGGGGACCACTGGCAGAAGGGCGTTGGTGTCCCCAGCAGGTGGCAATGCAGCCTGACAGCAGCAGACTGCCTGTCGCTTCAGGCCCCTCACACTCCTCAGCTGCTCAGTCATGTCTCGGGAGGTCTCGGCTTCGGCTCCTGGGAGAGGCACTCGAACCAAAAAAGCCCACAACAGAGAGGTTGTGTTTGGATACCGTGTGGGATGACAGATGTGAGAATCATGGAAGCCCTTCCAAAATGCATGGCCTCTGAGTCATACACACCCCTGGGGAAAAAAAAAAAAAAAATAAAAGGAAAGAAAATCTTTCCCAGTCCAGCTTGAAGCCACCCAAGCTCCCCATAGGGGAGGACAACTCATGCTCAGGTTATCAAGGAAACACTCCACATACTGGGTGAAAAAACTTTCTCTCCCCACGTCAGCTTTACAGACATTACACAAGCCCTGCCACCAACCACTCCCAACCTGCAGGGAATAGAGAGCCAAACACTCCCTTTTCCACAGGTTGCTCTTGGCTCTTTGAAGTCTCCTGCATACCTCAAACATACCTCCCCCTAGAATGCCATAGGGACTGGGGGCATCCCAAAAGGGCAAGAGCATCACGAAAATCCAAGTGGGCACATATGTAAGGGTACCAAGGCTCACCTCTGAGGGATTTGTCAAGGGAAAAGCCCAGCCTAGGTAGAGCTGAAATGGCTCCTGTAGATGGGCTTGCAGTGCTATGTCTCTGCCCAACAGGGCCAGGGCAACCTTGGTCTCCCTCACCTGCTGATTGCCTTGGGAATTTCCAGGGAACCCCCCTGCTTTGGCAGTGCATGAAGACAGAGAAGCACAAGGCAAGGAATTGGGCCTTAAGGAGTGGGGGGATCTCAGGCCATGCGTTGTTCCAGGTTTTCAGGAGGATCTCTGTGCACAGCAGGATTGCAGTGTCACCATGCAAACTCACTCTTAATGCAGCAGGAAGCAAATAAGCCCAGGCCAACATACACTTAAACCCCCAAATTCAGTGTCACAGCTGGTGTGGATGGATTCTGCAGCATCTCCATCGCTGTGCCTCTCAACTTACAAAGCACAGTTCCACAACCTCGGCAAAAGGGGGGTTTTTTACCTTTATGTGGGCCAGTTCTGGAACTGTGTGGAGTTAAACTGATTGAGAGCAGTTTAGGATCCAGCCCCTCTGCAACAGCTGAACACAGGAGCCAGGGGGAATTACTTCACTTTGAACAGTTGGTGACATTTCAGACATAGTTAATAAGCTTCTTTGTGCCTGACCTGAAAAGCAAGTCTTGGTTGGATCCCAGCAAGACCTGACAGGTAGATTTTTGTTGCTTCATTGTTCTTTTTTTATTTGTATAGGTTGGGGAGGGTGTGGGGGGAGGGGTTGTTTGTTTGTGGTTTTTTGAAAGAACAAGCAAACTCTTCCAAGACTGAGGATGCCACTCATCAAACATGCCCTTACCATGAACTGGAAACATACACCACCACTCTCCCTTTAGGACAAATGTATTTACATTCCTCCTACACTCCCTGTCTTTGCCAAAGATTACAAAATATCACAACATACCAGTTGGACTTCAGAGAACTCCTTCCCAGCTCTGAGGGAAGGATCAGGGATGTTGCCACTGCAGAAGTGACATTGCTTGACTTGGGTCATGCTCTGCAAGCCCATAAAGGCTGATGGCACTGCTGCAAACATGGCACCTGGAGTCTGGGGATGAGCATTGCCCTTCACCCTTGTGGCCACCTCACTGGCACAATTAACCTTTCAAGGCAGAGGATGAGCACCAAGATCTCTGCCTCCTGGGCAGGTGCAATGCACTTCTGCTCTGAGACCCAGACAGAACTCCCTCAAAAGCTGTTGGGGAAAAGCAGAACAAAACAATTCTCAATATAGCTGCTGATTCAAGTCTTCTATTGCCTCACCCACAAAGGTTTGTATTCCCAAGTGCTCCCCAAGCCAGCTTTCACCCTTAGCATGGTGGTCCCTGCCACTTCCTTCTGCAGCAGACCCTTCTGCTTTACCTCTCTCCCTATCTCAGTCACCACTTGTTTCTGTCTCCATGCTGCCACTTTTGGGGAACAAGGGTGGTAGCTTTTACTTCAGATCATTTCACAAATCCACATTACAGCAGCACAGCAAGGGGAAGGCAAATGCACTGTGAGGGGGAAGGCAAAACCAGCTTAACACAAGGAAACCTGAACCCTCCTTCAGCTCACAGAGAGGAAGTCCAGGACCTCCCAAGAACAACCCCATTCCCAGTATTTGGACGTTCTGGATGCTAAGAGGGCCAGCAGAAAGGAAAGGAGAGAATAAAGTTCTTTTTCATGTATCCCTCAACTTCAGAGGCACAAAAGCCATTTGTTTTTGCCACTTTTTTTCTGGACAGGACAACCTGCAGCCACCTTCCACCCCCAGATGCCCTGCAATGCCTTCACTTTCCCCAGAGGGTGAAAGATGACAAATTTGGCCAAAAAAGTGCAATAGACCCTCTAATGACTGGCCACCCTTGAAGCCTGAGAATGACAGTACACTGCTCTGCTAGCTCTGTATCAAGGAAGACAGACAGAAACAGAGAAGGCACAGAGGCAGCACTAAAGCCAACTCGTAAGCCTTAAGAAGGGAAAAAAGAGCAGGACTGTGAGGAGCCATTTAACTCCATCTCCTCATGGCTGGGGAATTTCTTGCTAGCAGGACACGTGTCAGGCAGCCCTTGTGGATAGCTCATTTTGCAGCAGTTGCAATTTGCTGCAGCATTTGCAGCGTTCACAGGCGGTAATCGAATCCACCGGTAGTATTTTGCTCTCCATAAATCCCATTGGAGCCAGGCCCATAAATAGTTACACTGTAGTGTAGAGCTGCATACAAGGCAAGAGCAAATGTTCCACATAATGACTGCTGGCCTTAATCACACTGAGGAGCTGATCGTATTTCCACCATTTTGTCAAGTTTTATTATAGATCTCCCTCTTTAAGGATACCCCTAAGTGGTGAGGGGGAAACCACAGTGGTGCTAAACAGCTTCCACACAGGGAATATGCAAAGCACCCTGTAATTGCAGGGGTTTCTCCTATGCCCAGAAGAGTTTTGGAACAGTTTCCTCTGTAAATGAGGTGTCCTGCCTCCATCCTGACACTCCCAGTAGTGGACAGGAAGGGACTGATCAGATTTTTATAAGTGGCTGAAACAGAGAGACACACCTCCAGAAATAAACTTCTAAGATACTCCAAGAAAATCACCATAAAATACAAACTTTGGATAGAAGCATATCCTACATTCAGGGATACCCTTGTTGGGAATTTGTAGCCCATTTATCACCATGGGAAAGAGGACAAACCCCACCTGGGTGACAACTGCGGCAGGTGGCAATTAGGTGACAGCCACCCCCAGATAGAGCACAGCAGTTCCCAGAATTGGGCTCACCACCCCATTAGACTGCAGTGCTTAATACTTGCAAGCCTGACAAGAAGCTGGGCTCCAGACCAGAAGTGGGAAGTTGCCAGTGGAAGCTTTTGGGAACCTCTGTTGGTTCATTATCACAGGGGATAAACTCCAAGGTGTTTATGCCCCCCAAGGCTGGGAAATATCCCGTTCCAGCAGGGCTGAGCCCGTGTTTACAGGCATATGGAGAAGACAGTCTAATGTAGGGATCCCAAATGAGTACACATCAATCCGGGGTTTGGGAGCACACAGACCCTTCTTAAAACAGAACAATCATCTGTCATCATCCTTCCTTCTCTTTTATTATAGTCACAATGCCAGTTCCCTGGTTTTCAGCAGCAGTTACCTCATTGACTTGTTCCAATAATCACTTAGCCTTCTATTGAACAGTCCATGCATTCAAGTGTGGAATTACTACCTTGTAAACCCCAGGAGACTGATATCAGCACTTACTCCCTGTACTCCACATTTGAGACAGTTGGTGTCAGCAAGGGGAAATAGACCTTCTCTGTAAGAACAGAAATATGGTCCGACATCCTTCCCCTGCTTTTCATGGTTTAAATATGATAGGTAATTTTACTGCAAGAGGGCCTGATTTGGGACTCTTTCCAGCTGCAATTTTCACAAAACCTATACCTTATAGACAATAACTTTCCTACAAATTTCCCTCCTTCTTTTTATTTTTTGCTGCAATTAGAGTTTTATATATATATATATCACTGAGAGAATACAGAAATATGGACAAGCAAGGCAAATACTAGAGCCTCACTTTCTTAGGAAACCAGGTCTAGAATAGTGAATCACATTACTCAGAGTATGAAGGTTGTGGACAAAGTATTCAGTTAGAAAATAGATTAGATACACCTGAACAAAACTCTTTAAGGATCCCCATGCAGCTTGGATCTCCCTTAGATAAATGATGGATAAATTCCCCAATGAATTGCACCATTTGGAAAAAAAAAAACTGTACTATATTACTAGCCTGAACACGTTTTCAACTGTTCATGCTGTGGCCATGCAGAGCTGAGTCCTTTAATAATTTCAGCCAATGGAAGTTTCATGTGCCATCCTGCCACACTTCTGGCCTGAGAGGAAGGTCACAGAATCCCAGGATGGTTTGGGTTGGAAGGGACCTTAAAGCTTATCTGGTTCCAACCCCCTGCTGTGGGCAGGGACATTTTCTACTAGACCAGGTTGTTCAAAAAGCTCCGTCCAGACACATCATTTCCAGATGGGATCCCACTGTCTCCTCTGTCCAACCAGCTCAAGACAGAACCCCCCACACCACTTTTGAAGGCAGCTTTGAGAACCCCACTAGAAATTAGAAGAAAGTTTCCATCCACTAAGGGTGGCTGGAGGTCTAACCCACTAAAGGTTAGACTCAAGCTTGTAACATCTCTACATAACACTCTGACAATTCTTTAAACATTATCATTTCATCAAAAGGAAAGAAACTTAGAGAAGAGGTCTGGAGGTGGTTTGAAAGGTGCCCAGATGAGACAGCCTTGCCTCAGACTCAGCAGAGAAGTCTCCTTCCTCTGTCTGCAAATGAGCAAAATAGCCAAGCTGAGGCTCTTCCAATGAGTTATTTGGCTGCTCTCTGCTATGGTTTGCTCTAATTTCTTATGCTCATTTTCCAGCATCTCTGATGCAGAGTTTCTCATTATTTCTGGACATGGCACATCACAGAGAGACCCCAATTAGAGCTTGAAATCTGAAGATGCTTCTTTTGTATTTGTCACACTGCAAAGAGTAACATTTTTACTACACTTAGAAAATGCTTAAAAGCTGCTGAGGAAGAAATCAGTACCTAAACCTCCAAATATACAAATACACTACAAAGCAATACAATATTAATACCATGACTCCAATATTATGCTCTTCTTGAGTCTTGTGAAAGAGAGTCTGGGAAACAAAAAGTGTTCACAGAAGTGCTTCATTTCCCAAATGAAGAAATGTGTGAATCATTTCTCATCTGATGAACCCATCATCATCATGCTCTGCCATTGATTATTCCCTGTACTTCGGAGTCAGGAAAGTACTACCATGGCAGGAAGATGAGCTCTGGCTGGATTTGCAGTGATTGGGAAGAAGGTGGCATCCCACATCTCAGATAGCTGCCAGCCCTTTAGAACTTTAGCCAGCCTTTTAGAACTCATCTCTCCTCGCCTCTGGCCAGGCCTGCCAGTTCAGCTAGAAGGGGAAAGCTGGGCAGAAAACCTCACTGCTCCCAGCCAGCAATGGCCAGGCCTGGAAGCCTGCAGGAGATGTGTGGTGTGAAGGTAGGTCACAGGGAACTAGGCTGAATATTTGTTTGTATGTCCTTAGCACATGTGCAAGGCCACTCTGTACGAACCCCAAGGAATGCACAGCCCACCAGCACAGAAACTGTCACTTGCTCCTTAAAAGGACCATGAAAGTTTGAGATGCCTTCTTAACTGCTGCAAAAGTCATTCACCTTTGTGGAAACTGAGTTACAGTTAAGGGTACTGTGGGCCTGATATTTCTGGATCTGAAAGATTTTAGCCTGCTAGCAGCTGCTAACTTTTTCTCAAGGAAAAATTTCTCAAGAAAATTTCTTCTCAAAACAATCTTGGCCAAAACTATCCTTTCTCAAAACAATCTTTCTCCAGGTGGTGTTTTGCTGTTTCTCAAGTTAACCAGTGGGATTAAAGAAGTGTCGTTCCTATTCACCAACCATGTTAAGTCTTTATCAGAACAACTTATAAAAGATAGTAAGAATTAGACAATAAAAGCCACAGGGTACCAAAAAGACTGGCCAAGACTCCCAGAGAGCTGTTAAAAAACAGCAAGGATCTCTTGGCCATCTGTTCTACAGCAGGCCAAGAGCCCCACAGCTGGGCCTTTTCTTCAGCTCCAGCTAAATCACTGGACACGACCTTTAGATACAACACAGGGCTGGAAGCCTTGCATGGGCACAAATTTAGGGCTGGAAGAAAAGATAACAAACACAAATCCAAATGGCAGTTTGCAATCAGCATACAAAGGTGAAAAGGACCATCCTTCAGCTGGGACTAAATGCATTAAGGAAACAAAAAACATACTAGAAGAATTTTCAGACCCTGGAATAGAGAACTGGAAAACAAACTGAATTGGAACTCAAAGTGAATTGGAAGTAATCCCCCACATTTTTGCTTTCCAAAGGGGTTGAGCAACTTCTTTTGTGTCATGGGATGGGGATTCAGGCTCCATGATCTGGCCACTGTGCAGACTTGAATTGCCCCCAAAACCAAGAACAGAAAAAGTTGTGCCAGACCCTTATTTAACTGTTCCCATCAATTCAGCATCCCAGCATTTGCAGAAAATACCATTTCAAGGTACTGGGTACCAAAATTCTGTTTACACATTTTCCTTGCTCTCCCTTGAACCCACTTACCAAACTGCCTGCCTGTATTTGTGGCTGCTTGTAACTCCTATAACCACTGTCTCCCATTAGGACCTTTTCCTCCTTAGTTTAAATCCTAACCATGCAACACACAATGTACAGCATAATACCTGTTCTTGTAGTTCCAGAGACATTATTAGAAACAGACTTAGCCATCACTTGCTCTTTAGAAGTCCATCTGTAGTAACTGATTTTCAACATGAAGTGAGTTGAGACACCTTGATTTGGAGGATGTTCACCTTAAAAATCTGTGAAAGGAGGCTGGTTTGTTTTGTTTGTAGGAGGAGAGTGTGCATTACTTTCTGAAAACGCAAGAGAAAGTCTCCCAAAACCACTTGTGACTGCTGAAATCCTTGTCCAATAAATAACAATTACCATGCTCATTACTGAGCAAAGGCTGACAGGCAGAGCAGGTCTGCATCAGAGGGAAAAGAAACCCTCAGAGGCTGAAGCTGCCAACAACACATTGCTCCTGGCAGATATCTTCTCCCAGGAGCTGCCCCTGCCACTTTCTGCTGGACTGTTTTCTTCAGCTGTTTAATCCCTCTGCAGCACACACGCTGCTGCTCTCCTCCCAGCAGCACAGAGACCACAAGAGCGAGGGTTCACAACTGTGATGTGTGTTCAGGTTTCTCCTTCCTTTGGAAAGGACAGGACTGTTGGACAGGACAGACTTGTCAAGTTAATTAGGAACTGAGGAATGTTAGTTTTGAACTCTACTGTGAAGCAAGCAGATCTGCTAAATTACATGCACTGGGAGTGGCAGCAAAGTGCTTTTCTGCATTCACCACCCTCAGACAGAGAAGCAAACATGTTACCTAGGATTATCAGCATACTTGTATTGAGTGCTAAAACCCACAGCAGACTGAGTTGATTAAGGCTTTTTAATTACTGCTGAAGTTATAAAAACACTAGACAAAACCTTTGTAAAAATTGCAAATATCCTTTCAAAGGGATAGATAAAAATTCTGCCTCCATAATGGCAACAAAAGGGAACTGCAAGGACGTTAAAAAAACAGAAAAGAAAAAGAAAAAGGTGATGCAAAGAGAAAATGGAAGAGACTACAGTGATGCTCTGAAGAAAACATAAGCTCCATCTAATTTACAAGAGACTGAGAGTGTCAATTCCTTTCAGATCATAAAAACCACAAATGGAAGACAGATACCCCCAACAACAGCAGGCACAAGTGTGATATTCCAGCCTCACACCTCTCAGGCTTGCTATTATGACATTATTAAATGTAGAACAGCCCCCAACCCTACAAAGGCTGTGCTAAACTGACATTCAACTCAAGAAGAGGGAGAAGAGAGGCACTGGCAGAAGGCTGCTAACATCACAATACTTCCCGTCCTTTGGAAGACACACCCAGTAGGGGAAAGGTTAGATAGCCACAGCCACATTCCCAGGTGCCTTGATTCTGACATCCCCCAATTATCTCAGTATGATTTTACTGTCATAAGAAACCTGTACACTCACAGAACAGCATGGAAACCACAAGATGGTATCCTTTTAAAACTGCTATACCAATACTAAGTCCCCAAAAGTTTGCAATTTAAATCTAATCAATCTCCTTTGTCCCTGCCAACTCACTTAAACACAATAAGAATTAATAAAAGAACTTAGTAAGTCATTACCTGTATGTAACACTCACAAGAACAAATCAGAAATGAACACACATGGAACGATTTCACAGGTTATTCTGAAGGAGATGCACTGCACTTGCATTCACTGCAGTACAACTAATTTAAAGAAGTCATGACACTGAGTTTTGTGTTAGACACCTCTTGCACCTCATAACCTTTCAGGACCCAATCTCCCACCTATTTTAGTGTCCCCAAAACTACAGAAGTGAAGCTGCCTTCCACTGCACTTACCACTGTGACTTAAACTGTCTTTGCTATAAACAATCACCCAAATCAGCTTTGGCACTTAGGGTCCAGCTGCACTTATTGTGCCCACTTGTAGGATCTAATACTTCTCAAGCAGAAGGCAGAAGTAACTTTCTAAGCAAAGTGTTAAAAACCTGTGCATGCACACAGAGCAACCCTCAGCCAACTGTTGCAGTTCTATCAGCTTAATGGAGTTGCTTGGGATGATGAGTTTGGGGAAAAGTATTCAATAACAATACCAGGCATTTCTGAACTACCTTTGGGAGTAACAGTCTTCTAAAATATGTCATCAGCCTCTTGGTGGCAGCTCTGAAGCATCTCATATTGCAAATATCTGACTGTGACAGAAGTTTAACAAGCAGGAGAAAAGCTCTCAGGGCTAGCTATTCAAACAGAAGGGGCTGACATATAAGCCTTGGTTATATTGCACTCTAAGAGACCATCAAACACCCGATAACATGTGTCTTATACGAAATTGCAGCTTTAGAGGTAATAATTTCAAGGGCTGTAGGCAAAGGCATAGGCAGCTTGCACTGGCTGCCAAACTCCAGGGACACACAAAGTTTTTGTAGGGTGTTCAAGGTGTTCAGTCACTCCCTACAGCCAAAGACCCTCCCAGGGGGCCCTTTATCCCTTGTGTTCTGACATTTTGCCCAATCCCTAAGGATTTCCACCTCCTATATCCAGCAGCACTTTCTGCAAGAGTCACTGTGTATCTCCTAAAACCCTCTGATCTCATAGGTCACACAAGAAGCAAAGTGACATTCTTGAGCTTTACCATGTCAGTTGCCTGCCTACAGCTAAATTAGGAGTGCAGTGGCAGCAGTCTATTTAGAGCCAGCATAGCTTCTTGACAGACCCTGAAGGAGAGACATTTCTTACATCTACATCACTGCTCCCCAAAAAACAGGCTTGCACTGAGGAGCAGCTTCATTGGGAAGGTTTTGCAGTGCTTCACCAAGTTTGTTTTCACACACAGAGGGAACACACAAACATTAAGAGCACAGCACAAGTGGCCAAGCTCCATCACAGCTGGTTTTAACCAGCTTGGCCCGGTTCATCCATTGTGTTGCTGGCTGCAGTGAGGCCTTCCTGCATCCCTGGAAAAAAAGGAAGTTCACTGTGTGCTCTCTCATCTTGGACTGCAGCATGGCTGGTTGCTGAGTCTTCCCTCTCCCACTAAAAGCATTAAGGGACCAACATTGTCATCTTGTGACATTTTTTAAGGGAGGCTCTTTGCCCCTGACTGGTTGGAGAAGTGCAAGGAAAGCCTGCCAGGCCCTGCCTGCAGCATCCTTTGCCTGCTGGGTGTGGAAGACACCTCTCTAGCCATGGGCTCAGGACTGGGATTGAACATCCTGCTGGGACAAGAGGATACAGTGCCACCAGAAAGCACCTGTTAATGGTACAGAAGAATGTAAGTTCAGAGAAAGCATGCAGCTGGGATGGCTGGGAGGCTGGACCAAAGGCACAGCAACAATTATAGAGGGATGCCACAGCTGGGAACACTGCCACCAGACACAATAACCTCAAACTCCCAAACCTCCAGCCCAAACTGTCAGCTCCAACCTTCCATGTCAGTTCTCTAAGCACACTTTTTGCTCAGGATGCTTACAAACATTATCATAGTGATTCATGAGAAAAGGGGAGCTCATCAAATGCTTTAGGTTCATTTGTGTCCTCTCAAACAACTGGGGTACAGATATATTCTAGATATTTCTGGAGACCTCTGTCAGGGCTTAAAAAGCCTTGACAATGCTACTTACACTCTTAAAACTGCTTTCTGAGATATCTATAATGTGAATGATTATACGATAATGTAGTTATGGCCACCTCTCCCCAAAAGACAATCATTTTTGGATATGATTCAAACTGCACAAATATGATCTGAAACCTACACAGGCTTCATAAATCCAAAGTACTTCCTGCCAAACATGGAAATAGCTGAAAAATTTTGGTTCCTACAGCTTCGTCCTTGCTGGGCCATCTCAAGGTTTGTATAAGACTGAGCTACATACCATTTAAATTGTAATACAACAGCAAGAATCATGCAGGTAATTGGAAAGCAGGGTGTTCCAGTGTATTAAACACATTTTGGTGTGTCTTGGTTTTTAGCAGTATTTAAGCAAATGCAGACTGTGTGCTTGGCAAAGACAGGATTCCAGTGACAAGGACAGAGAACATATGATCTCAGAGAATGATGCTCAGATCTCCAAGCTCCGTGTCTTGAAAGCTATCCATACCTCATTGAGAAGTCTTACTAATGGCTGAAGGGAAAATGAGGTCTAGATTGTGAAAGCACCAGATTTCCTAAAATCAGATATGACCTTTGAGTTTTGTTAGATTTCAAGCCCAGTTGATCCCTAAAAGAAATCAGCAAAACTTAAACCACATTAAGCCAGTTAGTCCTTTAGTTCCTGGTCTGACTCAAGACCTGGAGCACTTAATGTCAAAAGCAAGAGGAAGAAGAAAAGTGAAAGAAAAGAGGCTGATACTCCACAAGTCACAATGAAACCTTCCAAGCAATGCAGGTCTGTGGGGAGTCTGGGCCAGATACTGAGCTATCTTTTAATGCCCTTTCCAAGCCTGAAGTCACTCCATCTCCTAGAAGATTAAAATGGGATCCAAGAAAGACTGATCTTTCTAAATGGCAGTAATTTAAATCCTCTGCTGCATGCTCCAGGGAAAAGAGAGAAAGGAAAAGTCAAGGGAATCTTTGCAGCTCACATGTAGGCTGTGGAGCTCTGAAGACACAGGAATCCCAGCTGACCAAAGCAGCACCAAGGGAATTTTATCCTGTGCAGTGTGGGCATGCAGCATTTAACATCTTATCCAGTGCCTGATGGTTATGTTTCAAACTACACTACTCCAGGCCTGCCAGCTAGTGCTCTCCTTGGTGGAGAGTCCTGCCTAGTGGGATTTGATGCACACATTCTGCCTCCATTGCCCTCTGCTCATGCATACTGTTGTTACATTTAGCCAGGCACTCGCATTTCAGAGCCTGGTTGCTCAGTGATCTATAAACTGGTGGTCATGCCAAGGAAACTGAGGTGCCAAGAAAATGACTGGAAGCTTTACAGGACAGTGGAAAGCAAATTGCAAAGAGCACTTGGGTGACACTTTCTTTCACAGGGAATAACGGCATGAGGAAGGTGAGCTGCCCAAAGGTGAGGTTGAAGGGAGCCCCCAAGTCATCTGGGCAAGACTGAGACGCAGACACACCTTCAGGAAGCTGCTGCCCCTGCAGAGAGCCCTCCTGGGCAGGGCAGGAGCTGACTGAAAGGCTCCCCAGCTCTCTGGGGAACGCCTTGTATGTGCTGCTGCAGTTGCTGGGGGACGCTGACATCGTCTGGGACAGAATTAGAAAACCTTGAGCAGAAGGACAACGTGGCACAAGTGCTAAGTCAGCCATGTGCTATATGTGGCACACCAGTTGGTGCCTCCTTTCCCCTTCTTTAGATGCTCATTCCTTTGCCTGCTCCTTCAGCAAGGTTTGACTCCAGCCTACACTGCCCTGTGACTGCTACGTGCCCCTGGCTGCATTCAGGCTAGCAACACCTTACGCAGCATCTAAAGGAGCCAAGAGACAAATCCTTCCTCTAGCCAGCAGAGCCCTCACTTTGTCCATGTAATCCAATCTTGGGGCCATTATATAAAGCTGTGTCCAGGGTTTACCCATCACTGCCCTATTTCCCACCACCTGCAAATCCCGTGGGGCTGCTTCTGATTGTCTGCTGGTGATACCCTGGCAGCCAGCTCCAGATCTCCTCCCTGCTCCCAGATCACCTCCCTGACAGGTTCCTAAGACCAAGATCCAGAAAACATGCTGACCAGGCAATTTTTTGGGCTTGAATCTCTTCTACACAAGTTTCTACAGCTTATCAGGATGTTCTGCAGCTCTGAGCATCCTAGATAGCAAAAGGCTTTGCTATTTTGTTGAAAGTGTCTTCCATGCTGCTGGGACTGGAAAGTCAAATCATTAGCAGATTAATTAGGCACTCTGTGACACACAGCCAGCATTACAGCTAAAGCTGAGACCTTAAAGTTTGGTGGAAGTGGATCCCTGGTTTAATACTTTAAGCCAGTGATGAAACATGCAAGAATTAAACCAGACAAGCAGTCCCTCTCTCTCATGGCAAAAATCACATGTTGAAGAGAGCACAAGGAATTCTGCAGAATCTTGGTGCGGGAAAATGCACCCAGTCTCTATCAGTTCAAGAACTGCTCAAGCACAGTAAAATGGATTAAATGTTTTTTCCAAATCTGTTGTGAATTATGGTAAATCATATATTCCTGATAACAGCCTAAATACCCAGTTCCTTCCTGGATTAGGTTCTTGGCTTCAAACAGTCTTCCAAGGTGTACAATCAAACTGGTGTTGGAAAAAAACATCATTTTCATGTATTAATTTTAAATTTCACTGAACCTCCTCCCTTGTTTGTGTTCAGTAGGCTCCTCCATGAATATCCCTGTATTTACATTGGAAAATGAGACCACTTCTCACTTATGGGCTGAATAAAAGATGTGTTTGTACTATGGGGCAGCTCCAGACCACTGCAGTCTTTCTGAGATTGCTGCTTGCCAAATGGTACATGGACACTTGTAATTTTTCCTGCTGACATTGCAGCCACCCAGTCTCCAGAAGAGGAACACGGCAAATATTTAACAGCAACAGGTGTCAGATAGGAGTTGATCACAGGAAAGAGAAAACACATTACCTGAAATTATAGCAAAAAAGCGTGCATGGGACAGGAGAAAGTCTCCAGGAAAAGAGTGGAATATGCTGACAGTACTTAGGTGTTTGTAAATAGTCTGTATTCTCACACCTTGCCTGAGAGCAAACTCCCATCAGAGCAACCAACATTTCCCCTGGTGCTTGATCTGGTGTACTGCCATGAGCTCACTAACAGTTCCACTAAGCAAATAGGAAGTTAATTGCATTTTCAGGTATTTTAGACAGCAAAAGGCAGAAGTCTCAAAGGGAGCTCATTATGAAACAGAGCAGAACCAACAGCACTCACCTTTTCTTCCAACAGCTCCAAGGCTCTCACAGTCCCCTGAAATACAGAACATCTGGTCCTCCACTTCACAGTATGGATTTAAGCCATCAGCTGCCTCCTCCTGAAGAAGGGCCTGACAGCCTGGGCTACAGGAAGCCCAAAACAGAGTTCTCCTTTTCAAACTGGACCAGAAAGACAGAGATCTCAGAGTAAACACACAGGGAGTGCAGCCCAATTCAGGTATTCCCATTTCCATTTTGGTGCTGCAATTGATACCACCTCTCTGTGACTTAAGCCTGACAAAAGGCGCTTCAGAAGTGTCAGAATGAATTATTTCAATGATCTGGATGTAAAACACACTTCCATTATATTAGTTCAACTAAATCCAGCCCGAATGCATTGAAGCTTGCATTGGCCAGAACTGTATCCTCATCAATTAAATCAATAAAAACCAGGTGAGCTCCAAGCAAGCTGCCCCATGTCAGTGAGTAGCAGGGCTAACAGGACATGGTTTCCAACAAACACCTTTCTCACTACTGAATTTTCTGGGCCCTTGGGAAAGCTGAAGCTTCATCACTGTTCATTCCCCTCAACATGAATTCTTCTGCAGGAGAGAAGCATCCATGCACTGCCCAGGAGCTGTGCACCCAGGAAGGCAGATGCCCATGAATTCTCATTCCCAGCTGCTTTCCCTTGGACATGGATCTTGGCAAGTCCTAGCAAGTGCAAGGGAGACCCTGGATTTTGCTCTGGCAATCCTGCTTGCAAAAAGTGGCTGCTGAAAACAAAAGAGGAGCCTTCCTGCTGCAGCCCCTGGAACCCACAGCCCAGGGTGAGATGGCACAGCACTGCCAGAGAATTGCAAACCTCAGCTCCCATGCAAGATCACAGAATATCCTGAGTTGGAAGGGACCCACAAGGATCACTGAGTCCAAATCCTGGCCCTGCTCAGAATCACACCCTGTGCCCAAGAGCATTGACCAAACATTTCTTGAGCTGTGTCAGGGTTGGTGCCGTGACCCCTACCCTGGGGAGCCTGATCCAGTGCTTGACCACCCCCTGAATGAAAATCTTTTTCCTAAAACCCAACCTAGTCCTCTCCTGACACAGCTGAATGCCACAGAGACACATCTCTGCATCACCTAGGGACATACCTGATGTGTTCCCAGAGATGTCTTGGGACACATCCAAGCTTGTCAGGCAGATAAACCTGTGGTGACCTGTCCCAGCACCAGAGAACTGACTGGATCCAAATTCTTAACCCAGAAATTGAATTAAGGACCTGCTATCTCCTCCTCCATACCTGTTTTATCTTCTCATCCAATCAAAATACAATTATTTGGGGTCAGCACATGACAAAACCACCTTTCCTTTACTGGCAGAATGAAGAAAATCCAGACACATCTGCATTATTACACAGGCCACAATCATGCAAAAAAAAAAAAAAAAAACCACTAAGTTTGTTCTTCATTCCTGAAATCCTTTCTTCCTTTAAAAATATATATTTGATGATGGTGGCTTTCAGGCTTATTTTATTGGAATCACAGGTGATCACAGAAATTATTAGATCATCACCAATACTTTCTTGCAATGAAAATTCTCACAGGTGTAGTGATGCATAAAAATTGGTTTAGACTATTTCCATCCACATCCCACCTCCAGGATTCATTTTACTGATGGATTCACTGAAGTTGGGTTTGTGCAATGTAAAACATCAGCATCACTAGAGATGCCCCCACCAGGCCCCTTGGGGACAACAGGCTCCTGCTGGTCAGCAGCAGTGCACAGAGGCCATGCTCCCACCTTCCCAGACAGCCCAGCAGAGCAGGAATCCCTCCATAAAGCACCTTGCAGGCAGCCAGCAGAGCTCATACATCACAGGCTTTAGCCTAAAGGCAGAGAAATAGGAAATAAAGTCCTTCCTAGTCTGTGTTCCCTAAAGCAGAGAATGAGCCAAGGCTTCAAATTATATCCATCAGTAGAGGTCTTACTGATTCAAAAGGGAAGACAACTTCCAACAAGTCCCTTGCTCAAGGTCATGGGGCTGTAGCAGAGATCTGAGCCTGATCCTACATGAAAGTACACCTTCAGCCACTCTCCATCCCTCTCCTTGGCATGTGTATTTTTGATAAGTTTACCTTCCTTAAAACACATTAATCAAAAATGCAAGTGCTTGGAAACCCTGCCAGATTTTGGAAGTCCAGACCTTCAAGTTTTTAAACCTCTAAGTACAAAACACTCTAGACTATAGTTCATGAGACAGAAACACGGACCCCATCAAAAGCCGTGCACTTACTAGCACAAAAGTTCAGCAGTCTGGAGAGTAAATAGGAGAGGGATTGCTAGACAAGGGAGGAACAATCAGTGCTCTGGGATTTTTCTGTGGAAAACCTCAATCATATGGACTCAGGGAAATCATCAAGTTTAAAAAGTTAGAAGCTGTTTTGCTGCCATGGAAAAAGTCTAGTGAAAATACAAAAGGCATCTTCTCCTGAAAGCTGTGTCTCTTGGAAAGCATGGAGAGCAGGGACATCCATCGGGAGACTGAGGGGTAGAAAGATGAACAAGGGACACAGGATGGCAGGCAAACAAGGTGAAAACAGAAGTGTCTCCACTGCCTGATGGATAGGTTACAATAATAAATACATTACAAAGGGAATCCTTTCAGTGTGGGAAGACAACATGCAGCTGATCTCCATTCTATTAGGGCACAGCTGAACCCTCAGAGAGGAAAAAGAAGATCAAAGAAAAAGATTAAAGGAAGCAATTTTCAATTTTAAACACAGTCTTAATGGGATGGAAAGGAAAAGTAAGAAGAGCTGAAAGACACCAAGGGTCAGGTCAGGGAGAGATGCCTTGGCTGAAGGTACTGCGGTGTTTTCCGTATTTGTCTGCTTTATTTTTAAACACCCAGAGCCTTCACTTGAGCAACACTTCCTTGAACAAAAAGCAATCAGAGGAGGAGAGAAGGGCTGGAGAGAGAGAGAGACGCAAATGGGGTTGGAAAAATATGATCTCCCCAGCCACGAAAGTCAAAATTACTGTTTGAAACTGAATCCTCCTGGAGTACTACACAGGCATGGGGGAAAAGGGGAAGGGAGGGAAGGAAAGAAAGATTTATTACTTAAGCAGAACTAAAATTCTGATGAGAAAAAGAACCGTTCAATCCAAATTTCACATCAATGGCAGATCTGAAACTGGGCTTGTTATATTTCCCTCTCCTTTGCATGCATAAAAAAGACAGGGGAGGTGGATTGTGTTTTAAAGGGGAAAAAAGTCCCTTGATCTCATGAAGCCCTGAACTCTTATATTCCATTTATAGCTCTAGCTAGAATGACATCCCCCTTGATTATCAGGCTGTCCAATCCAGCTGCCTGTGTCAGGACTGTATGAGGCACTAAGTGAAATATATATATGCCCTTACAGGGTTTAGCACATCGGGTCCACCTCCAGGGTACAGGCTGTAGCTCATTCTGACCACTGCTCCTCTCCCAGGAATCACTTGTTAAGTGGTTTTTGTTTGGGTTTTTTTTTTTTAAACTTTTTTTTTTTAGGGCACTTTTAATTTCCAGTTTAAGCAACACAAAATGGCACCAAAGAAGGACGTAAAGAAACCAGCGGCAGCTGCAGCACCAGCACCTGCACCGGCACCAGCACCTGCACCCGCCAAGCCCAAGGAGCCCGCCATCGACCTCAAGAGCATCAAGGTAAATGGGTGAGCCTGTGCTCACAGGGGAAAGGGAGCAGAGTCCTGGCTAAGAGCTGCAGGGAAGCCTTGTGTGTGCTTGGTTCCGGTTTGGGGACTGCAAGGAAATGAATGAGTAACCTCAGCCCATGGATTTGCTGACCTGCCCGAGCTTTTGACCATTTTGGCAGCTGTAGGGTGTAAGGCATGGCGCATGATTTAACAAAGGAGTGAAGCCTGGGGATGTCAAAAGTATGTTGGAGTGTGGACCTCAGAACTTTTTACCCAATTGGCTCCAGTCTCACCTGTTTGGTAAAGATAAATTTAAAATAAACACACAACCCCCCCCTCCCCCCAAAAAACCCCTGAGTAGGTACATGAGGACAGAAACGGGGTTACTGAAACATGAAATGCAATGTTTTCCCACAGCACTGTACAAAAAACAATCTTTTATTGTTTAAAATTCTTTTCCAAATTTTTGAACCACCTGATGACCCTTTGGTCATTTGCCTTGAAATCAATATGACTTATCTTTAAAAGAAACAAAACAGAACTGTCTAAAAAAGAGAGATTTGGCAGTTTTGCCTATTTTCTTTTCATTTGCACTCTACAACAAGCATTGGTGAGACCATGAGCAAGAAAGCCATGGATGGAAGCATTTCAAGTGATTTCCTCTCATCTTTATATGTTTGCTCAGAATTTTTAATTTTCTGCAAATTGAAAGCAACAAAGAGAAGGAGTTTTCTGGAGGTTTCCCTCTTACTGCACCGTCATTTCTTCTCATAATGTCTTTAGATTTTGCATGTCAACCAACATCACTAACTGTTGCCCTGACCCTTTGAAGAAAACTCCTCCATTTTGGGAGATTCTTCATTAGGAAAGAGGAGAGGGAAGCTAAGCAGTTAAGAGATGAAGAGACAGACTAGTTTCTCTGAGGAGGACTATAAATAGTTATTCTGCACCTACCTGGCAAGCTGATTGGTCCCAGGACCAATTTGCTAAATTCTACATAAAGAATCAAGCCTATTATGGGTAAAAGAAGGACAAAGACTCCTAAAAGGACCTATACATGATGAATTGTATTTCAGATACCTTAATACATATAGTCCTGAGATGTTAAGCCATTTAGTGAAACTTCTCCAAGTTTACTTTAATTTTCCCAATCGGTAGTCAGTGTTTTTTTAAAAAAGTATGTATCTTCTCATAGGATTGAAGCTGAAGCCATTGACAAGAGGAAAAAAAAAAAGACATTTTGAAATACTTGAAATTTGAGGAGTACATAAACCCACTAGTTTTGAGCATACTATCTGAAAATTAGATTAGGCCTCACATTGCACCAGATGATGGGTAACCAAGCTAGATTTCCTGCTAAATATCTTAATATGATTTGATAGCTTTCTATGTCCAGTAATCAGGAGAAAATAAAATTTTGAACTCCATTGAACCTATCTAATCTATCTTTACAGAAATAATTTACATAAATGTTACCAGCTAAAAAAATGTCTGATTGTACTCTGAGACATCTTCGCAGTTCACTCCTTTACCCAAAAAAACCAGCAGCAAGAAAAATACACTGGTAGAACAGAGAGAACTCTCCAGGTTTTGTCATATTCAGACTGATTAAAAAAAGATAGAATTTAGAGAGACTTTCTTTTGAAAGATACCAGACAAAATATTTTCTTCTGGGGTCCAAACCAGTCACCATAGCTTGCTACCCCTTTTCATATTTTGAGGGTTCAGGCAGTGAAGGGAAACAATTTCAGGTTATAAATAATGTGTCCAGGCTATGTGGCAGAGTCAGGAATCAAAGTTTTCTGAGTCTTAGCCCAGTCCCTCAATTATTTCTCAGTCCTTCCATTCAATCACCAAAGTTGCAGCATGATAAAAGTTACAGCACCATTTCCAGCAAAACTTTGGAGGCAGGGACTACTTAAAACAAAGCTTTTCTCTGGGATTCAGTGAACAATCCTGACCTGGGGCTCTTTGCAGTGATTTATGGAGACAAAACCTACATCACTTTAAACAAGGGGATCAGCTGGGCTGTGCTTCACTCCTCAGGGAATTCAATTCCTCAGGGAATTAGCAGCCATGCCAGAGCTTGCTGCTCAAGAGAGGTGATTGGGAATGTCAGGCTGCAGTGCCGTGATGATTTGGGGAACCACACAGCAGGCAAACACACAGAAAGGCTTTGTTAACTTTACAAAGACACATCCAAGCTCCTTGTTACAGCTGGGGTGGGTAAGGGTGGAGTTGCCCAGCCACAGCTTACAGCAGCCAAATGAGCCACATTTGGCTGTGCACTTCATTCTCAGAAGTACTGAGACCATTATGACTTCTGGCATCAGAAGTCATAATAATCTCCAAAACAAACATGGTGGTTTACAAACATGAGTAGTGATTCTCTTGGTTCTCTCCCTCCCAACTCAGATGCCTTTCCTGGTCCATCTTCTGGGAATCTGGTTTTCTGAACTTTTTGGAGTACACATTTTGCAACTTTGGTGCTTTTTTCTCCTTCCTTAAGAGGACTGAAGCTGGGTTTGTCTGTCACTATCAGAAGCTGTGATAAAGTTGTGACAGGCCATTCTTTCTTTTCTTTATCAATCTCTTGATATTAACCAAATTAGAGCAAATATTTGGTGATTTGCTAGTGCCATCAGCAGCTAATACAAGATGTCCTATTTTTGAGCAACATGCATTTAATATAAAACTGAGTAACAGGAATACCCAACTGGTAGACTCAAATCTCTAAACTCAGCCCTTTTACAGCTCACCTTGGGCCACAGTATAACAACCACAGGAAGAGAGTGAAGGCAGGGACAAAGAACTTGCTTTTAAATAGAAATGTGAAGACCTATTTCCCTCTACTCAGGGAACAGCATAAAAACTCAATCTGCTTTGCACAAGCCTTTCCAGACCAGATGTCTATTTCCAATTTTCCTTATTACTAACATGTCTTGGATTTGCATAGGCAAAGATTAAATAATAACTGACAAGAGAACGGGGCAATGGATGCACCTGACAGCCACCACTAGGAACCAACCATGATTAAAATCAAAATGACCATATAGATAATTTTCTCAAGAGACCCCTAAGAATTCTGCAATTAAAACTGTGGCCCAGTACACTCCTGAAAACACAACTTACCTGTTTTATCAAACTTCTTCTCCTACATAAGCCTGAGTGAGAAGAAATGTTTAACTCATGAAAAGCATTACCATGGGTCTATAACTGCAACAACTGGGAGTTATTGTGAAACATGGATGATGCAGATGTCTCATGCTTGGTTTTGCAACTGAGGCACAGGGAAATGGACAAACTTCCCCTTGCACAAATCTGTATAACTTAGTCCCTATTACCAACAAGAAAAGTATGTTGGTTTTCCAGGTGGAAAGCTAAGGGTCCTTCCCAGCACATGTAACCAGCCCTTGGACAGAGCCCAGGCTCATGAAATCAACTAGGATGGATGTTTTGGGATGCAAATGCTGAAGATGCTGAGGGCAGTGCTTCTTCACAGGCTTCCCTCTGCAGATGAGTGTATCTAGTGCCCTGATTTGATGTCACACACTAGGTCCTGTACTCCAAGGATTCAGCTGAGTATCTTCTCTTGAGTAGAGAAAGAGATTGGGCCAGTGTCCACAGTGGAAGCGAGGTTCAGGAGTATACAAGGCTTCCTATGCTGGTATTTTCAAGACTGAAATCCCAGAACACCAATTTTGCCATGCCCAACTGCAGATAAGGCACCCAAATGTTGAGAAGGAAAACAATTAAAAGCTACCAACTAGTAAAGACTTGCTAAAATCTTGTGTAACTGTGTGATGCATGATGATGACGCGTGTTGCATGGAAGCAAGCCTGTGATTGTTTTTAACTGCAGAGCTCTTAAGGCAGTAAAAAGTGTTTCTCCAAGCGTCCTTATTTCTTGTTACATTCATTACTTGAGTAGGTCATCTCTGAACAGACATTGCCTTGGATATAACCAGAGAGAGACAAACTCACTAAAATGCACTGACAGAAAGCTCCTGGGCTAGAGGGCAAGCAGCACTGCAAATGTCAGCTGAAGCACTCAGAGAGCTCTTGTGATGCAGACAAACTCCACAGAAGCCGTGGAGTGAGGGCAGGAATGTCAACAGTAGCTTTGCTCAGAAGTGCTAAGGGCTTTCTTAGGAAGCAGCAGGTTTTGACTTGAAACTTTTGGCTCAGGTCTTCAAATCATGCCTGATCTATCTCCAGCTATGAGTCCAGAAGGATTCCACAGGACGGGTGATCTGTCAGACAAGGTCACCAGTCCCAAGTGCCCTTACAGGTAGGAAGGGGACAAATGTCAATATGAATCAGAAATGTAAAGGTGCCTCTCTGAGGCCATCCAGACCAGCTTCCTGCTCCTGCTTTGACCAACGACACCACCCAGGATCCAGCCCGGCACAGCCCCAGGCACAGCCCTTGCCTCTGTGAACCTCAGCACTGACGTGTCACAGCCCCATTGCTGACAAACACAGGACAGGCAAGGACAGCATCAAGGTGTCCCAGGACAGGCCACTTGGACAAGGATTGCTGCACACCAACGTATTCCCTTGGGACACTGCTGCAAACAACACACAAAACCCACAGCTCAGGTTTCTTTACAAAGTTTTCAGAAGAACATTTCCTTCTTTTCTTCCTAAACTGCTGCTAAGCAAGGAGCCTATCAAAAGTAGAGACTGCCCACATATATTAGTAGAAACTTTTCCTTAATGTTGCTAGCTGGAAAAATTGTTTGAAAAATAATGATTTTTTTTTTTAACAAGATCCATTCTTAGTAATTCACAGCTTTAGCAGCATTTTAAAAATGATAACTAAAACCTTTGGAGTCTCTGGTGAATGGCAAACTTTGGTAGAAACAGTGAAAAGCAAATTACATGAAATGTAACATTTTAAGAGCTCACAGAGCAACTCCAAATGTTCAACAGGAGTTATGTGGCAGAGCCTTAGTCCCATCGAAACAACCCCATAATATTTCTAAAATACTGTTTTAACCCCCCTCAGAGTACAGAGACATTGTAAAAGATGGTAACAAGATATTTGAGTTAATCTTACATAAGGCAAGAAGAAGGTGACAAATTTAGCCAATGACAAGCAGAGAAAGAAGTTGTCTGTAAGGAGATATGAAACAAGCAACCTGGAAATTTGCCCTTGTTTCACTAAGGCTTTATAACATCTTATACCCACTGCCAAGAAGCACTTGCAACTGGCTGGTTTACCCCAGAGCACTTAAATGTCAAGTGGCAAGGGTTTAAATTACACTAATACTCTAACAGTGCCACTGGGAGGCATGTTAAAACAAGAAATCCCTCCAAAAGCAGGGCTCCGGAGCCTCACATCTTGTGTAGCCCCTTGATTATATACATTCAAGCACAAAAGCAATTAGAATTGAGACGTGTTTACAAGTGAGCATAGCTGAAGGCACTTTCCCCCCCAAGCTAATGAAATGTGTTCAAAAGGATATGATCAAGAGCGCAGCTACAGCACATATCACACCCAGACATTTCAGAAGGGCACATTAATTAAACGTCAAGGCTCATCCAAAAGTCTCTGCACAGCTGCAAAGTAACTGTGAAGTTTCAAGTTTTAAAAAGCTATAAACAGGAAAGTCACAGAAAATGCTTAGGAAAAAAGTCATATTAATCTGCAGTCAAGTCATTTAAACTCAGATATTTCTGAACTATTCTTTCAAACCTCATAGTATCTCACACATGCAATTTTCTCTCCCGTATTAAGGGGGGTTGTTTTTATTTTTTTCTTCAAATGTATTTCTAGGCAGCTCTGTTCTCAAAACAGACCTCAGTTTCTCAAGAGTTCTTCTTCTAATGTTTCTCATACAGCAGGAAGCTAAATCCATCAGGCTGTTAATTCTTACTTAAATGAGAAGAAGCCTCTCTAAAACCTGTGGCACTGATTGCACAATTTACGGAACTGAGGTGAGGGATGGGAAAAGAACAACCTGCTTTTCAGAGGGGTTTGGACGCTGTGTAACCCTGCACTCAGTGATGTCTACTAGAAAAGATATGCAGCTGTATTGATAAAGGAGCAGACACTGATAGTGACCAGGTATCATATAGACTACTGTAGGCACAATCCTATCTTAACTTCACTTAAAAAAAAAAAAAAATCCTCCAGTCCTGAATAGAAGACTAAATATACAATGAGTATCCTAGGAGAATCTCAGGTTTTCTCCCCTCTGATTTTCCAAGATATCTGAGAGCTTAGTCTCCTTTAAAGAGACAGTACCCTGAAATAGCTGGTGATTCTCTAATAAACTCCTAAGATGATTCACTTCTTGTCATTCATCCAAAAAGTAACAAACTGATGGAGATGGAGCAGCTTAATGCTTTAACTCCCAGCAATACCTTTTCCCAAGGCTTTTCATCCTGTCCAGACCTTTCCTGAGTTACAGTGAGCAAAAGGCAGCTGCACCTCAGCAGAGCTGTACTCAGCCCCAGTGCCCACCAGGCTAAAGAGGAGAGCACAGCATCACACTGGAAAGTCTGGGGCCCTAAGGCACATAAACCTGTGATTCTTGGGAAATCAGGAACTTTGTTAATAATTTGGAAACAAGGATTTGTGTGGATTTGGTCTCCGTTTAGCTGGTGAGAGAGAAAGAGTTGCATACAACCCCATCAACTCCACCCTTCAACTGGGACCTGGTCAAAATGCCTCTGGCAGCAGAATTACTAGAAGCTAGTCACAGAGAATGCAAGGAACAAAACAAACAAAAAAACCAAACTCAAAACACACCACCTTTTTCTTCAGCACAGATAGCCTTCTGGATAATGACTCTGCCCATAAATAAGGGCTATATGAAGTTAGAGAAAGCCAAGTCATTCTGGTCTTTCCCGTGTGCTGCAGTTCAACCTTTCATTCTTTTTGCCAGGGGTGGGGTGTTCAGTTTTGGTCAAACTGAACTCCCTGAAATATCAAAATCATCCCTAAAGCCTTGAGACTCACAGTGTCCTCTGACAATGCAGAGGACACTGCGAGGATCAGAACTAAGACCAGATCACTGCAAAATACTTCTTTGTGCCTTTTGAATTTTCTAAAAGCTCCTTTTAGAATCCTAACTCTCACCTTTAATTTCTTTTAAGGAGTATTTGAAATATTTCTCATCTAGGCCATTTTTTAGTGGCCCTTACTGAAAGCAAGTACACTTTAACCCCCCAACAGACCTATGGTCTTAGAGCAGGGCAATTCTTAATTTAAGGGAATGCAACATGCCCATGCTAGAATATTCCTCCCCAATAAAACTCTGTCTAGTGAGATTTTATTCCAGGATCAGTGCTAAAATGAAGGGCTAATATGGTGCCCTAGCTTTTCCTCATCTGAACTCTGAGCCAAACTCTCATATTGTCAAAAGACAATCAGCTTATACATAGATCCCTCTCAGTTGATAATATTTGACAGCCCATTTAAGCCAGGTGACTAATCCAGGTATCTGTTTTCTATGCCCAAGACAAATGCACTCTAATTATTCTCTGCTTGGCATCTTTCAGAATGGGTTTCACTGCAGCCAAACATAGAAGCTACCTGTTCAAGAAAAGGAGTCCAAGTTTTCCCTAAAACAAAACCAAAAAAAAAAAATCAGATTTCTTTTCAGGGGAACATTTCCCAGTTTCCAGCACTGGACAGCAAATCTCTGAGGGCAGAAAGAAAATTCTACAAAAAACAGCATACTACATTGACCCAGAGACCATTTCAGCTCTGCCAAAGCCTTTCAAAAGCCCTTCTATTAATGCCTGGGGACTGATGGCCAAGATCTGGATGAGCTTTCCCACTCACCTGAATTCCAGCCCCAGCCAGTGTACATCAGGAGCTCTGCACTGTGCTAAACCTATGTCAGCAAACCCAGAGCAAAACCATCAGCCCCCTTTCTATGCAGCCACACCTGATTGTGGCTACACCTCCCTGTTCCCACAGGCTAATAGATTACAAATAGCGAAAAAACCCCACCAAAACCCAACAACAAACCAACCAAAAGCAAAGAATCATCAGCGGAGGTTTTTTCATACTCAGTATGTTCCCAGATATTTCTAAAAAATTGCAAATAATTTGTTCAAACAGAGCATTTTGCAGCTAAAATGGCAAGCACAGAAAAATCTTTGCAGTTGCATCTTTACCTTTTTTTTAAAGAGGAGGTAGGAGGTTAGTATCTCAAATCCACTTAATTTGATTATTCAGTTTAGAAACAACAGTAGAATTAAGTATGATTGAATTTGATTCTCTCATTCAGAGTATTCAACATACTGAAAAGACACAATCATAAAGGTTATGCTTCTCTTCAGGGTAACTGAGCAAGCTACAGAAGAAGGGTTTTCTCACTAATCACATCTCATCATTAGAAAACCAGGAGCAGTGACTTCTTAGCAGAGGCAACCAACAGAAATTAAAAGGGGGGATTTGAGTGCAGAACTGGGAGTCTGTTGTTGTCACACAACTATTCCCACCCTGGCTTTATGACACTCTTGATCTGGTTGAGGCAACAGGGAAAGGAGGAAGCTTGGAGCAAGGTTTGCCAGTTCTTTTACATGCCATAACATCCATTCAGATATTCGACCTGGTCTTGGGGGATGCTACATGGTGGGCCTTGATCTTTGCTGCTAAAGCAGCTGCAGCCTCTACCTCCTGCTCCCTATCAGTGGGCCCACCATGACACCCTGCAACCCCAAAAAGCCAGCACCCCTTTCCCCACCATGAACAGTCATCCTTCCAGCTCCCAAAGGCTTTTGGGGTCCTTAGTTTCTATCACAGCTTCTTCTTTGCCTCAACCTCATCACAAACACCTGAGCAGCACCATTTCTGTACACACCTGTAAGCTCTAAACCCAGCACCCTGGTGCCCTGCCTGACCCAAGCCCCAGAGGAAAAGTATCCTAGAGATCACAGGCTCTTATGAATACAGATTTCCCATTGGTTCCAAAATACACAGATAACTTTTCCCTTTAAAATGTTAACAGTTTGGAAAACGTGATCAGTGCAGAGGAAGAACTTCACAGCAGGATACCACCTCTGTTGACAGATAACTTTTCTTCTCAGTGTCAACAACTGAGCAGACAGGCAGCAGTACTACTCCTCTAATGTTGGGCACTGTATTATCCATGTGAGGGGCTGAGCAAAGCCCAGCAAAGATTTGAGGACCATTCAGCTGCATCTCGCACATCCTGCAAGCCACGTGTGAAACCAGCCAGCCGGGCAAACATGTGGCACTGCTCACCCTCAGTGCGCCTTGCTCACTGACTCCACAGCTTATCAGAGAAATAGAATCCTTCCCTATAAGGAGGTCTGGACAAGGAATATCTCCTCCTGATGGTAATGGACCCAGAAAGTGCTGACATGATTCAAACTTATTGCTTGTCACTCCCTGCCCCTCTTCAGCCTCCTAAAAATAGCCATCATAAGATGTCTATCAAGACATGGAGCCTCCTGTCACTTTGCCCTAAGAAAGCTAAAGAACTTGCCAAGGGGAGGGACCTCTTCCTTCTGACACCTAATCCAGGCAATGCCGTCAGCACCACCAGATAAATAAGGGGAAGAAAGGCAAGGAAAGCAGGACCACTCTCAAGACCTCTCAGCTAATCCTTCCTGCCTGTCTGCTGCTCTGCATTTCCAACTCAACCATGGTGGGTGCACTGGAAAGCTAATAGTTAGCAGCCAGCCAGTGTATTTTACAGAAGTAAATCGGGCTTCTTGCCCATGTTAGGTCTGGGGGGGTGGGGGAAGGACAGTCCAGAAGACAGTTTAGGTTTGCTTGGTTTTCCTGTTTAAACCTAAAGGACTATGCAAGGTTTTCCAGTTAGCCTCCAGTTCCGAACCAGGCAACAGTAGTGGTGCAGCTCCCACAGCTTCTGACAGAAGGGTTACAATTTCCTAAGCTTTTTGTAAATCAAATGCAACCAGCTAAAGTGGCAAGGAAAAATCATATTTTTATATAAGCAAATATCAAAGATTAGTACTTTATGAAACAACGTACCATCAAAAACTAATTTGAGACATAAACTTTAAAGGATTAATTTAATTTCTGTGTTAATGAAAAAAAAGCTGCTTGTTTAGAAATATTACATCGAATTGTATAACTAAAATGGATCTATGCTAAAACAGTAAATGGACCTGATGGTCATTAATTACTTCTTTTTTAGTTAAGAGACTTTCAATTTTTGTTGTTTCTTGCCACAGCTCTGGCATTCCCTGGGATGTAGATTTAATGAAAACTTTAAGAACAGACTTGCTGATACATTTTTGCCCAGGAAGTTGCTAGATTAGGTTACCATGGCCTAACTACATTAGGCAAGACAGAAGTGAAAGCACTCAGGTACTTTGTGCTATTTACTTTCTCTCAGTGCATTTTCAGCAGTACTAGTTCTCTTTTTCTCTCTCTTTTTCTCCCCAACTGCAGTCCTTCTCTGCTGATGAAATCAATGGTAAGTGAAATCAAAGTTAAACTTTAACAGGGGGCAGGAGGGGGAACAAAATGGCTACCAAATGCTAAATATTCACTAGCCTTAACAGCTCTTTTGCTATCTGCATTACTTCTGCACATTTGACAGGCCACTTTTTGCTCTTCTGGAAGATGACTCACGGATTGAACTGGATGCTTTAGAAAACACACAGGTTCTCCCCCAGCCCCCCTTCCTAAGCTATTTTTTGTGATTGATTTCCTTCCAACAGATCGAGTTCTCCAAGGAGCAGCAGGATGGTAAGTTACAATAGAGCTGATGCATTTTACATGGATGTGGGTTCAAAAAAGAGCCACAGGCTCAGGAATTAACTTGTATGAAACAATGAGCTAAGACTTCATCTGGTATAAATCACCACACTCTTGACTTCAGAGCAGTGATGTCTTATGCTGAACGTGGTGACCGTAGATGTACATGTAATTTATCTGGATGTTTGTTTACGTGCTATCTGAACTGAGAAGTTTATACCCTGGTACAAAGAGGAAATACACTGCCTCTACCTACTGAACATTCTTCAGTTGTACTCCTGTTCCGGCTCTTCACAAGGATGCTGAAAATAGCTCTTGAACTTGACAGTCCCAGGGGAAATAGGCAGAAGGAGGACAACAGAAGGAGGAAGTGGGCTGCAAATTTAACTTAGCTGCAGTGACTTTGCAATCTCACATGAACAGAAGATGCAAGAGTTCTACATGTCAGTTTTGCCAAGAGGTGTTATGGAAGGGGAGGAACAAAGGCTGTTTTGCTGTAAAAATATTCTTCAAGCATGGAAATAGTCAGCAGATAAGTGACTTGTGTAAACTGCTGCTTACACAATGGTCTGGATATTCTGCAATTCTTGAGCATCTTGCTGTATTCTTTAATTTCCAAGCAACTTGCAATTTTTTGTTTCAATCTTCTAGAAAGAGACAAAAAATCCGACATGAACAATAGTTCTCAATGAAGCTCTGGAAATTTAGTTTTAAGTGTTTCAAATAGATATGCATTTGGGCTATATCAAGTAATATTTAATAATGTCAAAAAAACAGTAGCACATATAGTAGACTGAAGGAAGTGTTTAGAAAGAAAGATACAATGATTTCCTAGAAATCCAGAATAGCTAGAAACAGGTCTTGAGAGAGCCCTAAATTTTGTGAAGATGAGCCTGTTCTGAGTAACATCATCAAAGCAATAAGGAGAGCTATAGTGTAGCAAGTGAGACTGGTAACATTCTCTTCTCGCAGTCCAAACTCTCTTGGTCACCAAAGAAGTCATTTGGACTCTTCCTTACTTCTTAATTCTGAAAATTTTACAAAAGGATTGGGTGGGTTTATGGAAAAATGTCCTCAATTCAAAGCTGCTGGCATGTGAAATGAAGCAAAACATTTCTTTCAGCTTCCTTAAGTATTTCAGATCATCCAGCTGCTGTAACGTTACAATGGCTGAACCAAGCAGCAGAGCAAATAGAAACTACCTGAGAGAGGGACAATTTTCCAGGAACAGATCTACCCACCCTCAGTAACTATCTCCATCTGCACAGGCTGATGCACCAGCAGCTGAGTAGTACCATCCTGAGACAGACTTTAAACGTGCTTGCTCCAGCAGAGGTATAAACTAGGACTGGCCATTAAAAAAAAAAAAAAATTAAAAATAAAAATCCACAGCAAAGATACATCATAGTGAAATACGTGCCTGAGAGATGAAAATAGATCAGTCCTTTTCTGCAAGCTGGGGAGAAGAACCCAGTAAACATAAAACTTCATGGGATTTACAAAATGGAGAAATTCTCCTGATGGCTTTGCTATTAGTACACTGGCATTGTTTTATACCTCACTGCAGCTAAATGTCATTGATTTGGGAGATGAAAGATCAGATCATATGGTATAAATCACTACAACTCCACCCACCTCAGCTGCTGGAGCTGATATCAGGACACTCTACACAGGTCCAGCAGGCCATAATTTCATACCCTGCAACAAAAGCTGGAAGGAAAGAGAGGTAGCAGCAAAGGGTTATAGGTGTCTCACATGAGACAGTAAGAGGATTATTTTCAGATGTATTAGATTACAGCCTAGCAGGCTGACACTGTGTATCGGTGCTTTTACTGGGTGCCAGCAACAACTCCACCAAGGTGGTACAAGGAAGACTAAAGCAAAACCATAAATACCTCTGCAGCACATGTCCCCAGCACAAGATGAATGAAGACATGATCCAAAATGTGCCTTCTTACTCCTAAACCTGCCCCAAAGCAGAATGAACATCACACAGGCTGTGAAACACAAAGCCTGTGTGGCTGCTGGATGAGAATCATGACCAAGGAAAAGACATTTTACTCGGTTTACTTGAAGCTAAACCACAGCATCATCAGACACTGCAGTGCAGAAGAGATCAACAGCACAGACCAAGATGCTCGTGGCATATGGGGTTCAAAGCTAGCATTTTAGCCACACAGTTTGACCTTTGTCCTCTCCTCTTTTTTAAAGCCACATTTCTTTATTCAAATCTCTAAAAAGCCAAAAAAAAAAAAATCATATGATTGATGTGGAACTTCACAACCGAAGATGAAGGCTGGCAATGCAATGATATTTGTAGGAGAAATGCCTGTACCCAAAGGCCTGGTCCAACAAGGGGAAATAAGTGAACACTGACCACTTGGCAGCACTGAAAGAAGTGAAGTCTCAAAGTGAACACACTGGAAATGCACAGGAAAAAGCACCACATGAGTACTTCCACTGGGAAAATGAAATATTCATGCATCTGTAAGAAGTAGGGACAAACTATGAAGAAGAGAAAAACAGAGCGAACAAACGTGTTTGGAAATCCCATTGTAGGGCAATTTTAAGGGAAAACAACAGTAGAAGCATTTGAAATCCACCTTCAAGTTTCCTATTACCACTGTGTAGTTGAGATGCTGGGATTGCAGGCAGAACCCACTGAAGCAGGCAAAGGTTTTGCACTCCTAGGCACCTGACAGTCCCAGTTCTCTGGAGAAATAAGGTGGAGTGAATAACAATATTTTTACCACTTGCTGCTACATCATGTGAAGAAACCTGTTCT
Organism: Sinosuthora webbiana; assembly: GCA_013397395.1. Taxonomy (NCBI): domain Eukaryota; kingdom Metazoa; phylum Chordata; class Aves; order Passeriformes; family Sylviidae; genus Sinosuthora; species Sinosuthora webbiana. The sequence goes on from VXBN01014245.1 coordinate 300,671, forward strand.
TGAATGACAATGTTGGTAGGGAACTTATCTTTCCTTGTCCTTGAAACAACTACAGGGTCAGTCATAAAGCTATTGATGGCTATTGGAGCCAGGAAAGATAGGAAAGGTAGATATAAAAGTTTAAAAATAGTGAAACTGAAATGTCAGAGGGGAGGAGTTTTTCTTGGGACTGTGGGCCAAAGATTCCCCTGGCTAACGCCCCTGGAGTCAGTGGAACAGTGCCAGGAGACAACAAGCTCACATCTTGGTCAATAGGGAGCTGCCTGGCTCAATGTTGCTCTTCTCTTGCAGACTTCAAGGAGGCCTTCCTCCTCTTTGACAGGACTGGGGATGCCAAGATCACCCTCAGCCAGGTTGGCGATATCATCCGGGCACTGGGGCAGAACCCTACAAACGCAGAGGTCAACAAAATCCTGGGAAACCCCAGCAAAGAGGGTAAGTGCCCTACAGTCTCTTTTGGGCTGTTCCTGAGATTAGGGAACAGCAGCTAGGCAACACTAATAGTCACAGCAGGAGAGAGCTTTTGCTCTGATGGGGAGCCAGAGGGACCATGCAACAATACATGGTATTTCCCTAGCTCATTTGGAAGAGAAGGATGCTGATGGGGAATAGAGGAAAACCTTCTGCTTAAGACATGCAGAGCTCTCTACAGGGCCCGTTTTGGTATCAGCTCAGTGCAGGTTTAACACACACTTATTGTGACTCACAGTCCGTCAGTGCCCCAGCCTTTGCTTGGAGAGCTGTGAGTCCATTTCTAACAACTGATACTCAGCTCTTCAGGTCCTTGCAGTGCAGGAACTTCTGCATAAGCCAAAAAAAAAAAAAGGACTGGAAACCCACCTGTCTGTTTCAGCTGACTGGAATGGTCTTCCCAAAGCTCCTACAAACCTGGGCACACTGAAGCATATGTTGACCATTTGTTACTGCAGCCATTTTTTATTTCCTTTTCCTCCCTTTTAGAGATAAAAAAAGAAAGGATAAATACTATAGTTCCCTCATTTTAACAAGGACCTAGAAGCAGGTGATCCCTGATTTCAGTCATGCAGAACCATATTAAGATGAGCTAAATTATATTCACATCCTCTGGCCTGGTAAAGACAACTCTGAGGAACAATTCAGAAAGCTTTGGCAGCAGCAGGAAGCTTTGAGGACTAACACAGAGGTGAGATCATATCAGGACTTCCAGTGATTCCAACAATAACTGACAATGACTTTGATATAGCTGCATAGGCTTTATAACAACTGTATAATGAAAAATATCTGTCCATCTATTTCCATCTATTTTATTTTGTTGCTGCCCAGATGAAGGCTGGCAATGGAAAGATCCAGGAGGAAAGAAGGAAGAATAAAAAAGATTCTTTTATTTGGCAGCCTTGCTCAAAAAAAAAAACAAACAAAAAAACAAAAACCCCAAAACAAACCAAAATGAGCAACACTTGGGGAAGTTCTCACTGAGGACTAAAACTTTTAGGTCATGAGAGCAAAGGAGTTAGATGGACTAAGCTTGGGAGGTCTTAACCCTTCATTGTGACCATGCCCAAATTTACTATTGGCAACCCACCACTCTGTACTTTCCTAGTCTTAATTAGTTAATTCTTTTGCTAATAGGCTCTGCCACCACATCAAAGAGACCTTGAAGAGGTCAGTAACATGTGAGCATCCTCAGTGACTTGCCTAAGTCACCACATCCCACTCTGGTTACCTTTTCCGTATTGCTGGGGCTCAACATTTTTGTTTGACTGTATTCTACAGTTCCCTCACTCCCCAAATCTTTTCAAAGATTAACTCATACAGCAAATTTCATTTCTGAAAGAAAAATATAGCATGCACACAAGCATGCAAAGCTATGTGAGAAGGATCCTGGATGTGAAAAAACAGATGTATGTGAAAACTGACTCATAGAATAAGAGAATCCAGATTCTGCAAAGGAACTGTCAACTTCTGAGGCAAAGACTGGAATAAGGGCTAGAAAGAGCTGTGAAAAGGAGACAGGGGAGGCTCTCCCACATTCTCGGAATGAGGAATACACATACAAATATCTAGCACAACAAATACCTAGTAACAAGTGGTGGTTTTTTCCCAGAGATGAATGCCAAGAAGATTACCTTTGAAGAGTTCCTGCCCATGCTGCAAGCAGCTGCCAACAACAAGGAACAGGGCACCTTTGAAGACTTCGTTGAGGGTCTGCGTGTCTTTGACAAGGAAGGCAATGGCACAGTCATGGGTGCTGAGCTCCGTCACGTGCTGGCTACTCTGGGTAAGGCATCATCCTCTCTGCAAGCACTTCCAAAACTGCTGCTGTTGGAGAGAGGAAGGAAAGGTAGTCCAAACAGTTTGAAGATGTAGGAGACAGACAAGACTCTGGGTTTCCTAACTGTGAATCCACAAAGAAAGCAAACAGAGCTTTGGGGTTCCAACTAAAGGCCAAAGGAAAAGGCCAGGCTTATGACATCTAAATTCAGACAACATATTAAGTGACTGCTATTTGATGAATAGACAAATGGACAAAAGTAGAGGATTTGCTGCATTGTTTCTTTACTCTGCAGGAATAACTAGAATCCCTATGCATATATGTCTCTGTCTTCTAAAGAAAGTTAAAATTAATTAAGCTCATGTCATATATAGGTGTTTTTCCACTAACTCAGAAAATCAGAAATGCCTTTGGAAAAGCTGTAGGTTTCAGCCTCAGATCTGTGTGGAAGAATGAAACAAGCTCTCTCCACTCCCAGGTGAGAAGATGACAGAAGAAGAAGTAGACGAACTCATGAAAGGTCAGGAGGACTCAAATGGCTGCATCAACTATGAGGGTAGGTGCAAGATGGTTCAGCATCCATCCTACATTTCTCCTCTCTCTTACAGTTTCATTACAGTAAAAAGTAAGTATTCATTTTAGCTTCTCAGGCAAATCAGACCAAGTTCCAGCTGAGTGGCAATATGCTTATCCTGCAGTCACACCATGCAAAAGACTCAATTTGGCCACAGCAGAGGAGGCTGTTTTGGTCAATACCAAATCTCTAGGCTCTGACTTTCTGTAGGGCAGTTGCAGTGATTGTATCCAATAGCTACTGTCTTATCACACTTCAGCAAGAAGAGAGCTTGATTTGTACAACATTAAACACTTAAAACTTTCTATCACCGTATCATATCAAATCAAACCAGGTACATTTTTTTAAAGCCATCAGCTCATGAACAGCTGTTAATTTTAGAGTTGTTTCCCAAGGTAATGTTTGCTGCTCCTTCTAACTAGCATATCTGGTTTTTTCCACAGCATTTGTAAAGCACATCCTGTCTGTCTAAGAGGAATTCCCCAGGTACCAAATGGTATGTTCTTCTCATTTGCACACTTAATTTCATCTGCTTGCTATCCAAAAAGGCTTCTATATACCCATGGCCAACAGAGGCTACAAAACCATGACACCAACATTGGCCCAACAATACGAAAAGAATAAAATGAGACTGTTGTCCAGAAGCAGAGACAGCAGGAGTGCAGGTTCTTGGGTCTTGTTCACAGCCCAGTAACTCATCAGTGTTTAGCAGGTTTTTCAAAAACAATGCAAATTGACAGCCTGAGACATTTACCCTACAAGCACAGTAGAGATTTTTTTAAAACGGTAATCAGAGCCTCACCTTGCAATAATTTGTAGGTTTCTGTTAAGACAGAGTGGCCTGAATATTCATGTGAGCTATTGAGAACAGGTCTTTAAACAAAATAATCATCTGAAGAAGAGTATTGTCACAGTCACGATCAATAGCCAAAAGAGGGTTTCAAAAGTTCCCAATTATTTAGCACTTCTCCTACAAGTAGGGGAAAATAAAAACAACAACAATCCCCCCCTCCCTGCCCCCTAGCCTTTATATGCTACTATTTTGTCCAGAGGAAGGGAAAAAACCCACAAAACAGCAGCTGTCTTTAACATGCAAACAAACTATTGTGGGCTTATGTGAACAGTCAGTTACTCTATCCAAGGAAATACACATTCCCAGCTGTATGAAACAAACACCTCAAACCAGAAATCAAGGGCTCAGTTCGTCATTTTGCAAGTGTTTCTTCAGCCAGCATTGACTTCAAACACAACTCTCCCATTCCTTCCCAGAACAAGCCAGAATTAGAAAGACCAGATGGCACTCGAGATTTGCCTGAAATTCTTGCTCAGTCTGTCACCATCAACATGGAAACTGCATAGAACTGGATGATATGACTCCATCCCACCATCTTCTACCACCACATCCATGGGTATCACCTTTGGGTCACTACACCTTCATTTAAAAAACCTGAGCTTTTACCAAAGCAAACTACATGGAAGAAACTCTACCATCCAGGGTCCATCCACCCCAACCATCTCTTTCCATGTTATTTGCATTGAAACAATGTCATTTCTTGGAAAAATAAAGCATCCATAAATCCTTGTGGTCACTTTGTGGCTATGAAGTCTTTTGTCTTTTTTTTCCCCATCTGTTCAAACCCACCCAAAGCAGCATTCAGCAGTTAATTCATTTTTCCTGTATATTGCACACCATGAAATAAAGTTTCATAAAAAATATAAATATGGACATTTCCAGTATGTCACTTCATTTGATCTTAATGAAAAATGCTTTGTTTGGGGTCTGGGAAGAGGACTAATTAATTAGGGCACACCACAACATCAGCATTTACAACACTTTTAGGAGAAGATCTGGTATGTTCAGGTCAGAACCACTCCAAAGGTGGCAAGATCCAAAACCAGGCAGGGTGGCCCTGCTGCAGGGGACCATGCAGAGCCACTTTTCCCAGCAAAATCTCCTCTGTACTGCTGCAACACCAGGTAAGCAGCACCCTTAGGGAAGAATCCTACCTGCTGCCTCTATTTACAGCTTTATGGACAATTAGAAAGAGCAATCAGAAATTACAGCTATCCTGAAACGCTCTGTACCTGGGAACAAGCGCTGCACCAGGCAAGAAGAGGCCAACTACCCCTTCTGCCCATNCATTCAGCAGTTAATTCATTTTTCCTGTATATTGCACACCATGAAATAAAGTTTCATAAAAAATATAAATATGGACATTTCCAGTATGTCACTTCATTTGATCTTAATGAAAAATGCTTTGTTTGGGGTCTGGGAAGAGGACTAATTAATTAGGGCACACCACAAACATCAGCATTTACAACATTTTTAGGAGAAAGAAGATAAGAAGATCTGGTCTCTGTTGTCAGAACCGCTCCAAAGGTGGCAAAATCCAAAATCAAGCAGGGGACCATGCAGAGCCACTTTTCCCAGCAAAATCTCCTCTGTATTGCTGCAACACCAGGTAAGCAGCACTCTTAGGGAAGAATCCTACCTGCTGCCTCTATTTACAGCTTTATGGACAATTAGAAAGAGCAATCAGAAATTACAGCTATCCTGAAACGCTCTGTACCTGGGAACAAGCGCTGCACCAGGCAAGAAGAGGCCAACTACCCCTTCTGCCCAT
>VXBN01014245.1:312971-406438 GCA_013397395.1 Sinosuthora webbiana
AAAAAAAGTGCTAAAAGAGCAGTAAAGCTGCAGAATTTAGAATTAGGAAACCCTAGCTTCAAAACCACTTGGCACTTCTGAAGAAAATGTAGTTCATGAGTGCTGATCTCAGTGTTGTCTTTATAATTTCAGATCATGATAATTTCATTTCTACTAAATCAGCCAAATGGAGTGGCTTTCTCCTAAATACCAAACCAAAACCAAACATGAAATCTGAATCTGTAAGCATCGATACTGCTTGAACAGAGATGCTTTAAAACATTATTAGGAGTATTTCATACCACAACACAGGATGCCACTCATTTTGATTCTGATACAATGAAAAGTACAGAAGTATAATTTCATCCTAATACAACTGTAACACTTATTACACATCAAGGGAGTAGTCCTTTTCTGGGAGATAATGCCTGACTTGTGCAGCCCTGTTTCATGCAATGCTTTCAACTTTCAGCAACATCTAAGTATATTCATGTCTGCTGTGCTCAGCAAGTGCCTTTATGTGCCTTTTATATTCCCAAACTGCTGCTCTGATCTAGGCTGCTCAAAAATCAAGTGTGTTTTTATTGGTCTGCAGCTGATTTACACAGGACAAAACCCCTCAAGAGACAAACTTCACTGAAAATTCGAATTCTCCATAGACCTCTTTGAGAGCTTTTACCTGTGCCACATGCTAACATAAACACAAACTGATGAGCACCTGAGTAGTTGAAGCTTCCTTCTTTGGTATCAGACTAAACAAATTCTTCCTACAGAGGAAACCAGGCTTTCAGTGTGTAACTTCTATCTTCACTGGGTGTGCAGAGAGTTTCCCAGTGAAACTGCTGCTCTTCTTCAGCTTTTGTAGAAGTGATTTTGAAATAATTTACTGAGCAACTCATATGGTCAAGCTCCAAATTGGTGCTGCTGCATGCTGAAAGCTGCTGACAGCTAACTAACAGACAAAGATACGCCTGCATGGGCTTCCTAGATTAGCAACCTTTTTAAAACATGTTAGCTTGAGGTTTCATGTTGGAAGACCCAGGGAAAACAAAATCTGCCCCATGGTGAGATATCACCTGTCACCATCACCTTCAAACCTGCCAAGCCTCATTGCAGCCCTGGTTTGTTCCTGACATGCTTTAGTTTTCTGAAATTCCTTTCCCAGGGAATTTTCTGTAAACAAGGAACATGTTTTAGTGACTGCAAATTGTTTACATTCTTTCCCTAAGAGGGACTTCTTCTTGATGTCCCTCTAGTCTGACCAATGTAATTGAAAAAGTTTGTCTTTGCTTCACCAACCGAATTGGTCTGTGTAGAATGGTATAAAACAAGAGGCACATCCCAACAATAAAAAAATCATTTTCAGCCTTCTGAAGTCAGAGCCTTTGTGTCACTGTAGTGTACAACAACCTCAGTCTCATTCTCAGCTCATGAGTCTCCCTCAGTTGACTCCCACGTGGCTCCTTCTGCTGATTCCCATCTACTGCCGGACCTCAGACCCAGGTCTGGGAGGGCTGTAGGATCTCTCTGGTGCTCCTAGGAACAGGAGATGGCTCTCCTGCCAGCTGTGTGCCTCTATGCTCCATGTGCTCAGTGTCATGGTGCCCTGCCAGGATGGAGGAAGGAGAGCTGGTTAGCAGGGGCCCATGCCCACTTGAAGACACGACCATTGGCTGCTGCTTGGCTGTTCTGTCACCTCGTGTCACACGACTGGCACTGTGTGACCCCGTGCAAAGGCACACTAAGGAGAGTCACGTATCAAGGGAGAGGTAAGCTGAGAGCTCTGCATCTTATTCCAGCTCCCCCTGCACTATAATGCCAACACAAAAAAGTTGGATGAAGAACATGGAGGTCCCCTGACAGGCACCCATGCTAAATTGGCACTGTATTCTTCTTGTAAAAAGACAGCACATCAGCTTTAAATAACCTACTCAGAAACCAAACCTCTAGGCTATTCATATCATGAATGTTGGACATGAACAGTTGGACTCACTCTTTGCAACACAGACTGAAAGTCTAAAAAGGAAATAAAGCGCTTTGTGAGAGGGGCCAGTGCTGCCAATTGTTGTGCTTTCAAAACCTCTGGTCAGATCCTGCAGCTTGGCTTTACAGACAGTATCACCTCCACATGTGGCAACAGAGAGGACACAGATAAACCACGACTTTTTGTGGTTTCTGTTTGAGCAGGAGCTTCCCTTACCCAGATACAGAGATTTTCTTACTGAAAATCTCTTCTGTACAGAGATTATCTGTCAGAAATCACCCCCAGGGCTGGGACATGGTGGCAACAGCTGTCAGCTGAGCTGCTCAGAAGGACTGATCACTCCAGAAGAAAATATCTATAAGCAGATCTTCCACTTCAGATTTGTACCTTAGATAGCAAACATTATTCAAAGGTAAGCACATGACAATAAAGTTCTTAGAAAAATTAGGACAGTTGCATCCAAGGGTTACATTAACTGGTAGTTTTTTGATATTTTGATAACAGACAACATTAAGTTGTCTGTTATCAAAATAAAATCTAACATGCCGATCCCTGGAGGAGAACACCCTTCCACAGCAAGAGATGCTGCTGCAGATGTAACAGGACTAATGATATGTCACCTCAGGAATGCACATGGAAAGTTGCAGGTGAATTATTTGACAGAAAAAAAGCATACAATGAGACTTGTTTGCTCAATTCCTTTAAAAGCTCTTTTACTTTGCAGTGGGAATGAAAGACTGCAAAAATTATCTCTTCTTAAAAACAGATAATTCTTTTTATTTGGCTGTTCTTACCTGAATATATTTGTGCAGTCTTCATGTCTGGAGAATACATGTTCCTCAGATAAACATTAAGTCTGACAAAAACCAACCCAATTTTCATTTCAACCAGTCTTACCCACAGAGCTTTGAACACTTTTTCTCCAGGTAACCCACAATTCCTTTATTTGCTACCTTGGTATCTAGCAAGGCCATGTGCATTTTTTTTCAGCAAGACAATGCTTTAAATTACATTCACTGTAGTAAACATGTTAGACATTGTTCACAGCAAAGCAGACACTGAAGAGAATGCAGATTCTTTCCAGGTGTAGCAATGACTTACTAATACTGGAAAAAATGAAAAAAAAAAAAAACCAACTATAAATGGGGGACTGAAAAGAGACTGCTCAACCAAAGCCCAAATGTCACAAAGGCCTCAGGTCAGGGCTGTACACAGGGCAGGGGAGCCCTCTGACTTGCTGTCTTTACACTCTGCTGGCAACAGTTCTAACAGCAGAGGAGTGGATATTGTTACTTCTGGGTCTGAGGGGAGTCGCAGGGTTTGTCACAGAGTGACAGAGATCTGGGCAGTTCCAAGCGGCAAAGGAAAAGGGCTGCCACTAACCCTGCAGGGGAGAACTACTAATTTGGGACAATTTACACCAGTAACCCAGGGCAAACCATATCCTCTCCTGAGCCACCTGCAGCAGAGTTCAGGAAGGAGGGACAGATCGTGTACTGGTATGGGAAATGACCATAACAAAGAGAAAACATCACCATGAAGGACAGAAAAATAAGAATTAGAGATTCCAGCCTGTGACTACGCCTCCAGGAGGAACAGATGTGCAGGGACCAGACAGGGCTGGGAAGGAGTACAGTACTGTCACTTAACCCTGGCTCTGCTGTGTCTCTGTAAAGACCCATTAGGCTGTTGCAAGAAAAGCACAATCCTGAACTGGAAACACAATCTCTGAGGAGCAACAATGCATTCGCACTCTGTCCTGTTGCAGTATCTACTTCTACTCTGTTTTCTGCAAGCACATTAAAAAGGAAAAAGTTTCTTTTTAATGTCCTATTTTTTGTAGCCACCCTTCTTCCTCAAAGAATGCCAAATGTCAATCTGATTGCCACTGTCTCTTGAAGGTATGTCCTGATCCCAAAAATGGATCCCTGAAGCCTGAAGTTTACTTTTCTGTGGCTTAGGACAAGATCTACCATCTCTCAGCTCCATTACAGTGCATAGGTGCAGATGTGATGGGTTATGTCCTGCCAGATTTTCTTGCTACAACAAAGCTACCAAGACTGTAAATTGGGTGACCTGGCATCCCTGGGAATGCAAATCTCCCTGTCAGCCTCGTGCTTGCTAACAGACCTATGGCCAAGGTGTTGGCCTTACCCAGGAGCCTACACCAGCCTAAGGAAGGCACTTCCCAGGAGGCTGTACCTGACAGGACCTCATAAACATGGCCAAATTTCACCTCTAGGCATCCAAGTTCAGTAATTCCCAACAATCTCCTTTTCGCTTCTTCCCTCTCAGCTGCTCCTGCATGGTTCCCTCCTGCCTACTCCGATATAACAATATGAGATCAGACTCCCAAATGAAAAAACAGGACAAGTTTCCAGGCTGCAACTGGTTTTGTGATGCAGATGCTTCTGTCTGTAAGTAGAGGCACTGAAAACAGAGTCCCTGGTGGAGAGGCATTGCTGCTTTTAGAGAGGCCCATCCATGGGAATAGCTATTCCCCTAGTGCCATCTCCTGGCTTAAGGTGTAGGAACACAGGAGCTGAAAATATTTTTTATATGTGTTAAAAAACTTTACAACGGGTTTAGACTATGGATCAATATTAAAAAAACCCACCCAAGCCACAAGCATTCTCTCAACAGATTTTGTACAATTCACTCCCAATAAAGTATTGGTTTAAAATGATGAAGTTTTGAAAAATATCTTCTGGTCCAATCTGCTTTGCACTTTGAGCCTTTTCAGCATTTGTTTTATTTCTCAACAAACATCAAGGTTCAAAAGCTCCGTTTTGCTGAATTTTTGTGTGTCATCTTATGACTCCAGAGAGTAATTCCTGAAAGTTCCACACCACCACACAGGAAGTGAGGGAAGTATGTAAAATCCCAGTTAGGAGAACCGTACGTAATTTTAATCCCATATTTAATGATGATTGGTTACACATACTTTCTAGATATCAGATCTAGTTATGAGATCTCCATGTGTATCTAGTTATATCTATCAGTTTGTAGGTCAGGGTATTGTTGGTAAAAGTGGAGAAAGATGCTTATTTAAGGCTCAAAACTCTCCCAAAATGGCTCACTTGGGAGAGTGTCCTCTGTCAGGACTGTGACCTCTGCAGCACGGTGACCTCAGGAGCCAAAGGGAGGAAGAACTATGAGCAGACTATTAAATCTTTATTCTTCTCCCTACTTCCAGGGGTTTCCTGTTCCTTAAAGAAATGCCTGCTCTGATATTGAGCCCCCCCAATATGTGAATAACTGTTTGAGTAAAACTTCGTAGGTTGTTTTTTAGTTGTTAATCAATACAGTTATGAGCACTGCAGGAGGAAAGGTAATTCTGGCAGCGGGAGCTTGTGACCACTGGCTCATCCACCTAATCAAACCAGACTCCAGACTTAAACTGAGATAAGAACTGCACATGAGGACTAATTTGCATGAGAAATGAGAGTTGTAACTAGCAAATAGGGGGTTGAGTGGTCATTATGCAATAAAATGTATGCCTTTGTCTGTTAAAGCCTATAAGTAAAGTTTTGATGAATGAACCCTTTTACGGGTTACCACCTAGCTCCCTACTTTATGCAAACTAGAATAATAATAATAATAATAATATATATAATAGAAAATATCTTGCCTCAGTGTATGAATTGGTGGAATGGGTAACATTCAGAGCAACACCTCCATCCTTTGGAAAGGCCCTACACACGGTAATCATAAACCACCTAACTTAGAGAACCAGCAGTCAAAAAAAAAAAAAAATCACAAACAAACAAACAAACAAAACAAAACAAAAACCAAAACAAACACACACAAAAAGTCCAACTTATATTGGTGGGCAGGTTCTGCAAATCAAAACCCATTGACACCAGGAGAGCCGGGCCCGCGAAGGTAAAATGCCGAAAATGCGCCGTGAGGGGCAGCCCTCAGGGCAGGGGGCCCAGGTTCCCGCCATGCCGCCCCGGGGCGGTGACAGCGCCTTTCCTGAGGGCTCGGAGGGAGGAGGAGGAGGGAGCCGTGGCCCCGAGGGTCGTCCCTCACGCCGGGTACCATCACACGGGCCGCCTTCAGCGCACAACGCCTTCGTCCGGCTGTCACCTTTGCTCCCGCTCCCCCGAGTGCAAAGCTCCATTAGAAACATATTAATTATCCTGCTGTTTCACCACGCTCCCGCCCCCGGCCCGGAAGAGATCAGCAGCCGTAGGTAGGCGGGCGCAGGGATAAGTCGCGGGGCTCCCCTGTCCTGTCCCGCCCTGTCCCGTAAGATGGCGACGCGGCTGCTCCGCCTGCGCGGCCTCCTGCGGGCCGCCGGCTGCCGGCCCTTCTCCGCCCAGCCCAGGTGAGCGGCGCCGGCCTCGCTGGGCAGCGCTGGGGCGGAGGGCACCGAGCCCTGAGGGTGGGTCAGCGGCCCCGAGCTTGGGTTCGCTAAAGACCGGCGTGGATATTTCTGCCCGCCGGCTTGGGGCTGTGTGTGTGTGCTGTCCGTTCTGTGTGTGTGTCCGTTCTGTGTGTGTTTGGAGGGTGGGTTTGTGCGGTCTGTATTCGTGTGGCGTTACAGCGCTGTGTGTGCGCGGCCGTGCCCCCATGGCAGGGGGCGGCCGGGCCTTGGGGAGCCCCGGGAGCCGCAGCGCATCCATCGCCGCGATTTCCCGACCTTTGCTCCAGTTCCCGGCGGCAGCGAGTCCCGTGCTGGCAGCAGGTGACAGCGACCTTGCCCGGGCACCGCCGAGCCCCGGCTGCCCCCCGCCGTCCCCGGGGGCTGCGGGGAGCGCACAGGCAGGAGCGGGGTCACACCTTCCCGCACCTTCCAGTTGTCTTGCCCAGGTCTGTGGCTGAGAATAAGGGAGCAGCCAGGCTCTTCTCCCCTGTATGACATGTGAGCCACAATTGAACAAAAGGTTGGGCTTAAATAAAACTCAACATCGTCTTAAACAGCTTTAAAAATAAGGCGGAGCTCTTGAGAGAGTCACTGTGTGTCTAGCTTTGAGGGTACAAAATACTCAACTAGCAAGTTACTGTATCCTTTTTTTTTCTAAATATTATTAGAAGTAAGTAAAGTCTGTGTTGCTGGGGGATTGCTGCACTGGCAGAGCCTGAGTAACTACATGTGGTAGTAAATAAAGACTTTTGCCTTTACAGCAGAGTAAATAAGCATAGGGTCAGCTGAGTTCTCTAAGACTACACACAGTTGATGTGCAGAGGAACTGAGAGATTAACAAAATAGTTTGAGAAAAGTGAATGGCTTTTCCATGTACTCAGCTCTGTACTTAAAATTTCTGATGCTTCATGGCAATACAATAAAAGCAAGTCAAAGAACCCAATGCACAAATATGAGAACTGAATTTTCATTTCAGCCCTAAAGTAGTATGTCATCCTTCATGTTCCAAACCCCTACAAAAGTGTTCTAACCTCTTCTTTCATATTTCGTAATTATACTTCCTTGAGTGGTTTCTATTTACCACTAGTTTGGTTTTTTTGTTGTTGTTGAAGCATTCTTTTATTTGTACATATGTTTTCATTAGGGTAATTTTAATTTTTTTACCTCTATATGTACTATTATTGTTTTTAATTTATTTGAAGTGTTAAGGACAAACCAGCCTTGCTTTACCTCCATTAATAGTCCAGTGGAGTGCAGTGCATGTTAATTCTTTGTATTTATCATGGGTGTCCTTTAGACCTAGTGGTGTGCCAGAGTTGGGATGTGAACTGTATTTAGTAACATGGGAGTTTCCTCCCTTTGAAAAGGTTTGTGCAAATAGGGTGCCTGTGTCCTAACAGATGCATTCATTTGTTATTTTTTCAGTCCTCTGCAGACAGAACAGCATGGCACAAAGCGCCTGGAACCGTCTTCTGCTAAAACTTTGACTGAAATAGGCACCCGGAGGATCTTCTCATCAGAGCATGATATCTTCAGGGAGAGTGCCAGGAAATTCTTTCAGGAAGAAGTGCTTCCTTTCCATGCAGAGTAAGATAACCTCTTAAACATTTTGGTTTGTTGATATTAATTTTTCCCCAAAATGCTTTTTGTGGCGTTACTCCAGATACAATGGGCTCTAAAGGTTATTAGTTTTCATGTGCAAGCTTTCTATTTCAGATTTACCAAATCAAAACAAACCTGTGAAAGTCACGAGTGAAGGAGAATCACACAAAACCAAAATTGAATGCATCCTTTGAGCTCCAGTGTAGGCAATCTGGCATCCTCAGCTTAGGCCCATGAGCAGACAAAATGCGGTTTGCAGAGCTGCAGCGAAGTTTCCCTGCCTCTAGGATTAACTGACACAGATGTTTTTGGGGCAGACTCAGGGGACAGTTCAGTTCCCACACTGTTGGGAAGTAGTCACTGAAAAAGGCTTTGATCAAGTGTTACTGTCTCTCTTGCAGTAGATTTTGTAGCTACATGCAAGTACACGTAGCACGGTGAGGTGAATTATGTATTATCAAGAAATTTGCAGGAAACATCTTTGTTTGAAGTTCTTTATTGTTTTTGTTTCTGTGGAAATATGTGCATATTCTGTACAGAGCAGAAGTGTTGCAATTCCACTGAACTAGAGCTGGAAGGTGGTTTTAGCCCTTATTTTAGTCATATCCAATCACATTTTAGTGGTGAATAGGAGAAAAATTAGCTCAGGGTATGGTTTCAAACCGAAAGGGTCAAGCTGTAGTAGTGTCTTAAGCAATTTCTAGCTGACTTGATGTGAGACAGCAAGGGATAAAGGGCTTGTTCTGAAATTGCCCTGCTAGATGAGAGGATCGTGACACAGCTCAAGTGTGTATCCACAAACAGCTGAGGTGTCTCAATTGGGTGGGTGGAGCATCATGCCTCTGAGGCAGAAATGAGCAGCAGGAGGCTTACAGCAGGGTTTGTGACAGTTTTGTTTTGTTGTTTTTTTATCCTCAAACCACAACCTTATAGTAGTATGCTCTTCCACTCTACAATCATATTCTGTCCATAAAACCACATGTTTTCCCTCGTTTTGTGTTGGAAGGACTTCAGGGCAGGTTTGTGTTCATGTACTTGCTCTTCTTGAGGTTGCTGAAGATCCTATTTGCCATCTTGCTGACACAACAATTTCTTAGGCAGGCTGGATCAAGTTGGACTTGTATCCTTGCATCACTTCAGCGGCTGATGAACCACTCTGTTCTCACACCTTTCAAGTAAATAAGGAGGCTTCAGGCACAGTTTATTAATTGTCTGGGCTGAAGAGACAAATGCAGCATCACTGAATGCAGCTGTGGATTATTGTGAGGAGGAGAAGCTTTGGTGCTGAGTGAAGTAGAGACAGGAATGTCCCTGAAAGTGAGGATTAGGGGAAGAGCAAAGATGGTAAAAAGAGATTTAAGATTTCCAGTGTAGGAGCAAAAGCTCTGTGAATCAGCTTGAATACTGGCACAGGTTGCCCAGAGAAGCTGTGGCTGCCCATCACTGGGAGAGGTCAAGGCCAGGTTGGATGGGACTTGGAGCAACCTGGGTTAGTGGAAGGTGTCCCTGCCTGTGGAAGGGGGCCAGAACTGGGCGAGCTTTAAGGTCCCTTCCAATCCAAACCATTCTGTGTTTCTATGATTGTGTTTTATGTGTAGGCTAAGATACTTGATTAACTGCAGGTAAATAGCTGTGGTATAGCTCTGCTGCACACAGGAGTGTCTCTGATATAATCTGTTTACCATATAATTTTAAAATTGTGGCATTAAAAAAAAAAAAGGCATTAAAAAAAAAAGAGGAAACCTGGACTGTTAATGGCCATCCAATGTTCTATTGAGTTGGCAAACCCCATAAAGAGGCACTAAATTTCCAAGAAGAGGTGATCCCTGTGGTAAAGTTTGCAAACTGTCAGCAGATAAGCCTCAACTATCTATTAACACAAACTTGAAAGTACCTTAAAGCAGTAATTTGCCAAGATACAGACTGGTAAGAAGTGCACAGGGCCAGACTTTTATACAAAACTGACTAATAGGGTATCATTTGGTTCTGATAAAGCACTTTTCATTGGTAGAGTTGAAGTCTTTGACTTGAAAGATACTGATGTGTTACACTTGTTTTTTGTGTGGGTAAATGGAATGTTAGGAGGATAAAGACCTGCCTGTAATTATCCAGATGGTTGGGGCTAAATTGCCTAAATCCCAGTCTGGTATAAGAGTCGTAACAAGTCTTAATGAAGTCTTGGCAGGTTTCACATCGGAAGCAGGAGTTCAAACTTGTTTTACAGTGTCATCTGTGGACTTGAAGATTACAAACTCTGTGATTAAGCCACTGCTCCTTGGCTGTGACTTACAGTTGTCTGTGTACCCCCACACTGTCTGTTGGTGTTCCGGTGTGAAGCAGCAGCTGTGACAGATAAACAGCAGCACCTGGGGGTTTCAGTGTGTGACCCTGGTTTTGTGTTTGTTTTGCAGATGGGAGAAGGATGGCCAGGTGAGCAGGGAGCTCTGGGAAAAAGCTGGACAGCAGGGTCTGCTGGGTGTTGCCATTGCTGAAAAACATGGAGGCATTGGAGCAGATATTCTCTCTTCAGCCATCGTCTGGGAGGAACAGTGAGTACTGAATGCTTCAGGAAGAATTTCAATGATCATATTGTTTGTGACTGGATTATTTTTTTTTTCCATAAGTTATCCTCATTATGGACTACATTTGCTTACAGAAAATGATGTTATCTTTCCTGTTTGCATGTATGTAAATCTCTCCTGTTTTAACTATTCTGGGTTTGGGTAACACTGGCTTTGTGACTGGGGGAAGCTTTGTTTTTAACCTGGTAGGTTATGTACCCATTTGACTGTGAAATTAAATTCTATAAATAGTGGTAAAAGTGCCAGAAGATCTCTGAGACTTCTGTGTAGTGGGGTTTTCTTCATTATTTGGTCTGTGTTGTAACAGTGCAAGTTCAGTGTTCAAATCTTTGGTTCTGAACCTCCTCCCTCCCTTTTTTTTTCCAGGATGTATGTTAACTGTACAGGCCCAGGGTTCAGCCTTCATTCAGATATAGTCATGCCCTACATTGCAAACTATGGCACTGAAGAACAGATTAAACACTTCATCCCCCAAATGGTTGCAGGCAAGTGCATTGGAGCTATTGCTATGACAGAACCTGGGGCTGGCAGGTAAGCCAAATACTGCAACAGTGGTCTCAACATTGTTTGCTGTTTATTTGTCAGTGAAAAACATTCTGAGCCTCCTGGTTAGTTACTTTACAGACTATACTATCCTACATTATAGGTAAGACTTGAAAAACCTATTATAGATTACTTTATTGCAGCTTTGTCATTTCAAGATAGTAGCTCAGAATCCATTTCTATATTTCCCACTGTGAGCAAATATGCTTTGTATTTGTTTTTGCAGTCTGAGTTTATAATTACCAACCTGCTTGTCATGTGAATATTCTTACAACATGAAGCATGGTCAGCAGGAAGTTACATACCTTGGTAAAGAAGGCTTGGCTTTACTATTAACTTTTTCTGTAGAACAGAACACGTTGTTTTTCTTTCCTCTGAATCCTTTCAGAGAAATGTCCCTCCTTGCCCAGCATTATGCCTGGAGTAAACGCTGCTGATCTGACCAGTTTCCAAAGGAGGGAGGGACACATGAAGTACAAAACCTGTTGGTGTCATGTTTCTACAAGTGGCAGATGTTGCTCGTGGCTTTTCACAGAGCCTCCTGATCAGGACTGAGCCTGTGGAGAGAATGTGGTTTTATCTGGCATTTGTTGTCTGAGGCATACTGGTGTAAGTGGATGCTGACCTGCTGATGTCAGTGCTTGCATTACATCAGCTCCCACAAGCAGAGGTGGGGAAAATGGGACCTCATGCTCCTGTATAGATTTATCATCCTTTTCCTCAGCGTGCTTGGGGTTTCTGTTACACTCAGCTATTTCACCATGTCTCACTGTCCTTTCACTGAGCCCATGTCTGGATGGGATAAAATCTACCTTATTTTGGACTGGATAGAATTCAAGGTACAAATTGCAGCTTCTGGAATGGTTTTTTGAAGGATTTTTTGAATTTTGTTTTAGTGACTTGCAGGGAGTACGGACATATGCAAAAAAGGATGGAAGTGACTGGATTCTTAATGGGAGTAAGGTAAGTGCACTGACATGCATACTGCTCATAGGCTTTGGGAACTGAATACACCTAGCTGAATGCAGCAGGATGTGCACCACTCTCAGCATCTCCTCCCAGTCCTTTTGGTTTGGGGTTTTTGTGTGGGTTATGTTGTAGGTGGGGATTTTTGTTCCAGTTACTTTTTTTCTATAGGTCTTGAGATATGTCTGTTGCAGGCAATTTACAAACTGATTTTTGGGAGGGCTTGTATAGTGGTGTTTGTTTTGTTGTTTGTGTTGTTGTTTTGTTTTGTTTTGTAGTTTTAAGCCAATTAAAAGGCTTATATTACCTTAAACTGTAAAGAGGGTAAAATGTGCTGTGTGGGATGACCAGTATGGTTCTTAGTACTGATGTTTAACAATAAAATATATACACTACTGCTGTGAAATGTTCTGTGGCCTGACTGAAAACTTGTATTGCCACAATGCAAGCTGTGGAATCTTTATTCAGGAGCTTGGTGGTCTTGTTAGAAAAACACCAAAACAGCTGCCTCAGATGCTCTCACTGTGTTGTCAAGCTGTGGCAAAGCAGTTCTCTCATTACCATAATGAAAAATAAGAAGGCAGAAATAGTGTTGAAGTGGGAGTGTGAGTTCAACAGACAGTTTTTTTGAAAGCTGTGAAATGTCTTGGTCTTCTTTTGTACTGCTGCTGATAACATAGTACTGATAGAGACTTCTGGTCATAGCAGGAGTGATGAGAATCATTCAGTGGTGAGAATGTGTGCAAGCAGATACATTTGCATAGGTGCTAAAAAGGTGCTCATGCCACTCATTTGAAGCCAAACAGGACAGAAAGCTTTCTTCTGCTGGACTTAAGATGGATCCATTTGACAGGCTCATGAGTTGTTCTGCAGGGTAGTAGTCAGCAGTTGTGACAAGAAGCCATTGATGGTTTTGAGTGTTCTGCCTTACTAATTTAATTTCTAGACAAGAGAACCTCTGTGTTTAATTAATATTTACAGTTGATACTGTATTCCTTCTTTATCATGGGACAGACAAAAGAAACAGATCTGTGCATTCTTTAGCTTTGCACTTCTGCCCCACAAAATACTTCTTGTTCCAAAATGTCTGCCTTGTTCCAAAACACTTAATACCAAAAGCTTGAACCTTGCCTTTGAAAGTGTCAATGTAATTTCACTTCCTGCTCCTTGGTGATCTCTTCTAACCTCTATGCACCTTGCTTTATTCTGAGTTGCCTGTTTTTTCCAGGTGTTCATCACCAACGGTTGGATGAGCGACGTGGTGATCGTGGTTGCGGTCACAGACCGGGAGGCCCGGTCCCCTGCCCACGGGATCAGCCTTTTCCTGGTGGAAAACGGAACTAAAGGTTTCATCAAAGGGCGCAAACTGAACAAAATTGGCCTCAAAGCTCAAGTGAGTTCATACAACCTCTAATGCAACAGATTTGGAGAAAGTCTAAACCCACTTAGTGCCTGGCAACTGCTAAATAAATACAAGATGGAACTATAGTTCAGTTCTAGTTGTCAGACTTCAGAGCACAAACACGCAGCGTGTTTTTGCCTGTGGAAGTCTGAGGGGTGTGATGTGCAAGGAGAGGCTGAGGAAGCTGGATGCATTTACTCTGAAGAAGCCTGGAAGAGCAGGATCTTACTGATGTGTCTAGCTGTGGATATGCTGGGGCCTGATCCTTTTTTGAGGAGCAGAGTGAAGGGAGAGTGGCAAAGGAGACAGGTTATGTCAAGGAAAATTCTTAGTAGGTATTAGGAAAAAAAAGTCCACTAGGAAAGGGATTGGATACTTGCTCAGGGGCTGAGAGAGGTCCTGGAGCCTTCATCTTTGGAGCTTTGGAAAGCTTAGCTAGACAAGGCCCTCAGCTGATTGTTTTTCTGGAGCTGCTCTGGGTAGGATCTAAGCTAGATGACTTCTGGAGGATCCTTCCAGGCTAAATCTGGGATTTCATGTTAAAGTGCACAACAGCAAGAAAACAATAGGGAAAAATCAGTTTAATGGGACGAGAATGCCAGACTCAACTGTTGCATTTCAAATCCTCTTAGGACACAGCAGAGCTGTTTTTTGAAGATGTGTCAAGGCAGCCAGTGCCTTGCTTGGAAAAGAGAACAAAGGCTTCTACTATCTGATGGCAGAGCTCCCTCAGGTAAAAGGAATGTGAGTGTTTGCTGTCTGCAGGAAGAATACAGAGACAGTTTTTGGCATTAGTCCTGAAGTTCATGTTATTGTGGTGTACTGGATGCCTTTTTAAAACCCCCAGACATTTCTATGGGTTAAGCTCACAGGACAAACTGCAACCAGATATTCTCAAGAGGTCAAAATCACACAAGTTTATTGGCAAAATATAGAAAATCAAGGAACCTTGACAAAGGATATAGTGCAACATCCAATTAACATAAAACACTTACCTTAGCATTAACTTAGTCTGTTTAACTTAGCAACCTTTAAACCTGTCCGATGTTATGTTACCCAAAATGTTCCATGAAAAGAGAATTAGAAGAAGAAAGGGAGAAAGATAGATAGAAAAAAGTACAGAAAAACACACATAAAACTACCAACTCCTGAGTTCCAGTGATGATGAGGTTCTAGCTGTTCTAGCTCTTCTGCAAGTAGAAACACATTAAAGTTACATGGAACTCTGTTCATACAACAAAGTAAAGAAATTGTTCAGCTGCCAGAATACCTTGCTAGTTTACAAGTCAGTTTATGAAGTTTTGGAATTATTTAGGAGGACAAGGAGGCAATGATGTTTTTCAAAATGTGTCTGTGCTTTGTCAAAGCTATGATGTATTTACCTCATTTGGTAGGGATTGTTGTTTTTAATTTTGTACTGAGTAAATACAAGACCTGATCAAAGGAAATCTTTTCCTGCTTTAAATAGATATGCTCATGAGCAGGTTCAATGCAATGCCTCAGACTGTTTCGATGTTGCCAGAAAAAAATTGTTCTGCATTTAGTTTTTGTTTCTCACCATGCAATGAAGAAGGAAAAAAACAAGCAATTTTTGTAGGCTTTTTTTTTTTTTTCCCCTAGAGTTGTCCTATTGAAATTGTTAAATACAGTTGTTGTTTGAACTGAGAATGGAAGCCACTAATTGAAACAGAATCTGATGTGAATTTTTCAGTTGGTAAGATTCCTGTGGTCAGTCTGTAGCTATTTTTTGTGTCCTTGTGATGAAGCATTGTGCCAGTAAAGACTTAAAAGTGAGCTTTAGACAGCAAGGCATTTGTCCAACTCATTAATTTTGGTAATGCAGTATGTCTGGTTTGGTATTTTATGTGACTTCGGCTCCCACTCCCTTAATGAACAACACTGAACATCTGTGTCCTAATTGTGCATCTGATGCAGAGAAATGTAGGACTAACTCAACTGGATTCTGTAATTTGTGTTTCAAAAGGAAAGACTGCTAATTGCTGATATGGCTCTTGCTGGCTGTGAGTTCATGTTTGAAGAAACAAGGAATTATGTGAAGCAGAGAAAAGCTTTTGGGAAGACAATTGCCCATTTGCAGGTGAGTTAGAACTGAGCCATTTGTGTACAGATTGTCGTGTGTGATTGCTGTACAGCTGTGTATGTGAAGTAGTGAACAAATGAAAATCACTGGGCTGGTTTGAAAGGGTCATTTTCAAAGCTTGCACTGTTTGGACTGTGGCTGTTTTTGCCTCCATGCCCATTATTCATTTTTGAAATGCAAAAATAATAATTTTTTAAAAGCACCACAAAAGCCTCAATGTATGTATTTTATGACTTGGGTAGGTAACCTCCCAGCAGTGCTGCTTCTGAGAGGGAAATAGGTAGCAGGAAGTCTAGTGGCTCCTTGCTGCTGCTGAAGCACCATTCCCTTGATGATCTTAGGCTTGCATTTTACTGCCAGAAGTCCTAATCACAGGGTCCATCACACCTGCCTGTATCTGTGCCTGAAACCCTGGGGGCTGCCTGTGCAGGAAGTGTGTTCCTCTGCACATTGCAGAGGAATTATTTTGGAGGCTGCTGGAGGAGGGGACTGCCAGCAGTGACCTTGCTGCCCTGCAGAGGTGCTTCTTGAATGCCAGAATGAGATTCCTCAGGCAGCAGTAGTCTGGGTGTTTGTGTGACTGCATGTGGAACTGTTGGGTCATGCTTTGTGGGCAGAGCTCACTCCTGATGGGGGTAGGTAATTGAGTTTTGAGATGTTTGTGCCCACACTCTTTAGCTGCAGTCATAAAATAGATGTTGCTTTCCACAGGGTTGCTATACTACAGTTTTCCTGACAATGACATTCACTGTTAGGGCTGAAGGAGGCCAAGCTCCTGCATGTTTGGTTTATAGGATAGAACTGACTCCTATGGGCTAAAGATGTTGGCTGCCTCTTTTTTTGATGTACTTTTGAAATAATTAACAAAAAATCCATTTCTGTGTCTTGAGACTTTGTCACACTCAAATTTTTAGTTGTGAAGAGCACCAAAACTGAAACTTTTAGAGGCTGGAATGCTAGGTATCCTTCAGGAGATTATGATCTTCATCTGTTTTTAAAGTTATCTTTCAGGAATCCATAATTCCAGATGGAATTTAGTATGCACACTGTGTGACTGAAACACAAAAGAACGATATTTTAACTTTTTTAATGTAGGTAGGGGGTGCTTCCTATTTGTAGTAATTCACTGTGCAGAGATCTCCAAAATAATCTCCTTTTTTAGGCTAGACCACCAGCAGGTGGACAATAAATTTCATAAAGTATAGTATTTTTGCCAAAATAAGGGATATCTGCATTTCTCTTTAATTTCCTTTTTTTTGTTGCTTCATGACTTGAATGTGCATATTATAAACAATCATTTCCAATTAAAACTCTGCCTTGGGCTGCTTCATTTATTCATGCCACATTACAGCATTTGAACTGAATTCTTTCCTTGTAGTAGTACTCTGGTCCAGTATATTTATTTGTCAAGGGAAGCAAGATTTTTTTTTTTTATATATATGTTTCTAGAACTGAAATAAGAACTTTTACTGGTGGGTGATGTTTTTATCCCCTCCCTGTCAGAATTACAAGAAGGTGGTTGAATGCCTGCCTGGTTTGGTTTTACATGACCTTATCCAATGTGATAGAACTCAGTGCTGAAAAATTCTGAAGAATACATAGAAAAAGCATTAAATAGGTGGTGAAATGTTATTAATTGGGAAAGTTCATGGCTCTACAGAGTGAAAGGACATTCCCTCACAAGAGGGAGCCAAGAGTGACAGAGGACTCTGGGCCTCCTGCCACATGCTCTCTAGGAATTTGTTTTCCCTTTCTCTTGTGCTTTTTCCTCTTAAATTTGTGTTTTGAACTGACCTTGAAAAGTAAAGAGCAGTAACTTTGTATAATAAGACTGGTGTATACATAACTGTCTGGGAAGTACAGTGTCTTCTGATGTACAGGGCCAAAGTTTGAAATAGTGATTTCTAGCAGCAATCCTTTTTAGAAAATGCTACATTTTCTACCTAAGGTATTAAACTGCACTATACTTTTTCGCCTCTGCCCTCTCTACCCACATCCAAAACAAGACAGTGCAGCACAAGTTGGCCGAAATAAAAACGCAGATTTGTGTGGCCCGAGCTTTTATGGACAACTGTTTGCAGCTCCATGCAGATAAACGCCTGGACTCTGCCACAGCCTCCATGGCAAAGTACTGGTATGTTGTGCTTACAGTCATCTGGAAGTGTTATTTGCATGATCTTAGCTCTAATGATGTGCATGATCTTAGCTCTAATGATGTGGTCAGCAAAAAATCAGTTCCATTGAAAACCAGGGTTGGTTAACCAGATCAATTGCAAAATAAAGGCATGCTTTTAAAATAGGCTTCCATTAATAACAAGATCAGGCCTCTGCTTTACCTTTAAGTAAAAGCAAGTGCTCCATTGGTATCTAGACAAAAAGTTACGTTTTATTGTTACAATAATAGCAATAGCAATTTGTTGTTGGGTGTTTTTTAGTTTTCTTTGTTGTTCTTTTTAATGGGGTATATGGCTTGGCTTGGCTTTGGTTTTTTTTAAGGCAGGATTTGATTATTTGGAGCCAAATTGAAATGTTTGTGAAGCTCTGTGATACTGTTTAGTTAATGTTACTTAACAATGGCTGTTTGGCCTAGCCAGTTCTCAAAGCTATCTGGTTTTGAGAAGAAATAGTTGGCTACAGCTGTTGCTGTTACTGAGACTGAACAGTTCTTTCCTTTATTGTCCAGAAATTCTTCTGCCTCACCCCATACTTAGTGGTGTTATATGTTAACTTAGTTTTATTAGAGAAAATCAACTGGAAACATCTTAAGGTGGTGGTACATGAATTTGTATAGTATTAGCTTGTTGCAAAGATGGGAGAAAAAAATCACAAGACATGAGCAAAGAAATTTATGGAAGATACTCATGCTTACAGTTTATAGGCTTTTCAAAATAAGTATAGAGGAAATGAGCAGAAATATTTACAATGGAAGGAAGGGTTTTGAGTGCTATTCCTGGCAGTGATTACCTAGAAGTACCAGGTACAGAAGCTGAGGCATTCAGTTTTGAGGAGGAGGAGTCAACTAATGCCAGCTGAGATATGCAGACTCACTTGCTCAACAAATTCCCCTAAGCATGGCTTTTGAAACTCCCTCACTTTCACTGCTGTTTGCCATCATGATTTGTTGTGGATTTCCTCAGTGGAGTCCCTGTGAGCCTTCCATAAGACTCACATAAATGGTCTAGAAAACGCTTGAATGTAGAATCGCTTTATTCCCTAATGTATTAGGAGATTGTCTCTAGTCTTGAATTTTCCTTCAAACTTTTTTGTATAGGCAGTGGCTTGAGTTAGAGCTTTTTGGATTTTAAAACCTGGTTTGTGCATCTCTTTTCTCATCTGGAGAAAGGTCTGTAGGGTTGTTGTGGTTGATTTTTTTCTTGTGGTGACAGGTTGTGGTACATACCTAAAAGAATTTGAGAATGTACTTATGAAAGAGAGTTGCAATAACTCACTGCTGCAGAATTACAGTTGGTATAATAAACTGTAAGGATTTAAATGAATGAGGGGATGTTTTGGGAAAAAGGCCATTATTCCAGGAGAAGCAATAGGCTTGTCATTTTCATTTCTTCTGTTGCCACTGAAAGCTGTACGCTTAGAAAGTGGTTTTTTCAACTACAGCTTGAGTTTCCAGTGCAGTGAGTTTTTTCCTTTTGCTATTTTACTTTTTGCAGTTAAGAAACGCTGTTAGAGAATTACAGTATGTTTTAGAATTGAAGGCCATTGTGGAAAAGGCTATTGACAAAGTTTATTGCAGAAAATAAATTATGCCCAAATGATGGGTATGCTCAAAGAGTATCCTGGTGTGTTGCTAATGACAGTGGTGGGGGGGAAGCCTTGTTTATTGTTAATTTCTGACAAAGCTGAGGGATTTGGCTAGAAAAGAGACTGTTTTAACTTGCTTCACAAAAGGATTTTCTTGGCCTGTGAGAAAGGTAAACAAGCCTGTCTTGAAACCTTTCCTGAAAGCTGTCCCATAAAGGGAACAAACCTTTAATGCATTAAATTGAACAGTATTTCTTACTAACCACGTTACATTTTTGTCTTGTTAACATATCTTTATCTTTTGTAACGTTTTGCAACATAATGTCCTTCTAACAGCCAATTTCCTTTTGGCCATTTAAGGTGCTCTGATCTCCAAAACAGCATCGCCACGCAGTGTGTACAAATGCACGGAGGCTGGGGGTACATGTGGGAGTATCCGATTGCAAAGTAAGTGTAACATTGCAGATTGTATGATAAAAGATTGCCAGCGAAGTCAGATGAGGCACTTCCTTCGAGCCTGCCTGTTGGTTGTTTAGTGTTAGTAGTGATTTACTACTAAATCCTTTTCTCATCATGTTTAATTGAAAGGGAATCTACTGTACAGATCTCTGCAGGAAGGCTTTGTTTGCATTCTCCAAATAACTTATAAGCTGTTCAGCAATTATTGTCTGGTTTGTTTCTTGTTCGTTTGGTTGGGTTTTTTTGTTGGGTTTTTTTTGTCGTTGTTTTTTTTTGTTTGTTTTTTTCACAAAAGAGAAGCTGTTTTTTTAGAAGAAAGTGTTAATTGAAAAAAAGCAAAACTATAAAAGTAGAAATGAGGGGAGCTGCTTTATGTTTTATCTGAAATTAAATGCATATGAGTGAAGAAAACATGTTGATCAGATACCACTGAGTATCAGATTGTCAAATCAAGAGCATAACTGGCTGCATTCAGCTTCTTTACACCTTTTAAAATGAAAAAGTTAAGAGATTTTTATGTAGAAAAAAGAACTTGCTATTCCCATTTATTTTTTTTCTGACTTTATGAATTTAGAGACATTTATGGAGCTTTTGTACATATCCTTGTGTATTAACTGTGAAGTTTGTGTACAGGCCATGTGACATGCTAAGCAGAGATTTTGGTGCTGTTTTTATTTAAAAAACCCAAAGAGATGATAATCTGACAGCAGAAACAGCAAAAATAGGACTGCTGTGCAGTTGTCATAAGTAAGCTAATTTTTTTGACTGAGTAGGTTTAGATTATTAAAAAATTTTGAATACATTGTATGAGAGTATGTTTTTCTGTATTTCATACAGAGTATGAAATGTTGCTTTAAAATAACTTGAAGATATGTTTGGGGTGTCCTTGAACCCCTGCATGTCTGTGTGTACAGGGTTTTATTATCTCTGTGGTCCAGTAAGATGTAGATTTCCAGAGAATGCCACATTGCTCCTGGGCTGCTCTCTGTGTGATGAAGCAGAATGAAGATGGAAAAGCTCTGCCATCATCCTGCGTGCTGCCGTCAGGAACAAGAATTGGGAGTGGAGTAGTAGCGGGTTTATAGGGCTTTATTTTTTTGTTTAATTAGAGGCAATAGAGGAGACTTTACACTATAAACAAGCAGAGAAGGGATACTGACCCAGTTCCTGGTTGGCACACAGCACCCTGGAAAGTTGGAATATTCTAGGTAGTTGAAGCCTCTTAGAAAATAAGAACTACTTTATCAATGGGAAGAGTATACTTTGAAAAGAGGGATCTCTAAAGATAAAATGCTCTTTGTTTTTTGATTGCATGTTCATTTTGAGGTGTTGTTCGTAATATTTCCTTGTTTTGTTTTTTTTTTCCTCCCTCAGAGCTTTTGTGGATGCCCGTGTTCAGCCGATCTATGGTGGCACCAATGAAATAATGAAGGAACTTATTGCTAGAGACATTGTCAGTGACAAGTAGGGCAGGTGCTTACTACTTTGCAGAGTCTTGCAGAATCCTTTTCTATATTAATAAATGGCATAAAATAAGACATCAGAATGTAAGTAAAATAAATGTGCTGTATTATGTTCTTCAAAGGAAGTGGCACTTAAACCACATGTTGGTAATAACAGTGTGCTCACATGCAGGATATATGATATTTAATGAACTTAAAATTTAAATGTCTTTGTACAACAGTCCAGAGTAGGTCTCTGAGTGAGAGTTGTGGTAGTGAAAGGGAATTTTATCTCTAGAACGGTGGGTAGCTTGATCTTTCAGACTTGAACCCATTGTGTTCAATCCAAATCTTGCTTTTAAGAATCAAATCTCGAGAGAAACCATATTCTTAACAAGATTAAATATATTAATATAACTTGGAATTTCTATTTCCCCTTGAGAAGCAGAACTTGACACTCTCGCTTGTTGCTGCCATACACCTGCTCACTGCGCGGCAGCCACCTGCTGTGCAGCTGACCTCTATGTTTACATCTAACCCGGAATGCCTTATTTTAATTACTTTGGTCAAATAAACATAATAAAGCATTTCTATGCAATCTCATGCTTGTCTGCGGTTACTTCAAAGGCCGCGGGGAAACGGGACTTCTTCCTCCGTGCCCTCAGGGCGCTGAGGGGGAGTTGGGCGGGAAGGAATGTGATGCAGGTGAGCTTGAGGGCTTTTTATTGGCGATAGTAAATTGGAACGTGTGTGTTTGCGAGGGTTTTGAGCTCTTTAACCATGCTGGGCGCTGAGGTGTGAGCCTGTCCGGAGCGAGGAGCGGCGGCGCACCCTCCTCTCCCTCACGGCCCCGGCGCGCGGGGGGAGGAAGACCAGGGTGGTGTCCTCGCGTCAGGCGGGGCCCCGCCAATGGCGAGAGGCCACGCCCCCAGTCATAGCCACGCCCCCCGGCGCCCCGGATTGGCCGCGCTCCTCCCCCTGAGGAGCGGGGGAGGCCCCGCCCCGCCGCGCTGCGCTTTAGCTGGGCGCGGACTCTTCAAGAGCGGCAGTGTGAGCGGTGGCGGGCGGCGTGCTGTGCGGGCTCGAGGCGGCGGCGGCGGCGCCGGCGCCGCTGCGGAGAACCCGCCGGACGCGGAGNNNNGGCGGGGCCGGCGGCCGTGAGGCGGGGGCGGGGCCCGGGCGCGTGCAGGGGCGGGGCCGCTCCGCACCCGCCCCGCGCGTCCCACCCGGGATTTAAACACTGCATGGAAACTTCCCGCTGGGAATCAACGTGGATCTACGGCCACGTATTGCTTTGCCTCGGAGTGACCCTGGGCGAGACTTCCCAGACCGCCTACAGAGCTGGACACTTGAGATGGAGTAGTTAGTACAGCCCTGGGGAGCAGCTCAGATCCTGGTCTCGCAACCTGCCTTGGGAGTTACTCTGTGCTCCTGAGCTGGTCTTTCCATCCACTTTTTGCAAGCTTCCTGCTTGCAAAATGAGGTATCTCTCCCCCCCGAGAAATGTAGCAGTGGCTGAGGTATTCCGTGCCTACCCCTCTCTAATGGGAAGCAAATTAAAAATGGGAATTTTCAATTTCCGATTTGCAATGTGAGCCAAATAAATAAAAAATCCAAATTATTAAAGTATGCTTTTTGTCAAGGGGTAAATACTTCCTTTTTGTGCTTATTTTAATAAAAAGGAAATACTAAAAATTACCCTGGATAGAGCCTGATTGAGGTACGAGCTCAGAAAGCAGTCTGTGTGCCTTAGGACTGTGTGCCTGTGGTCCATGGTTTGAAGTCCTGGGGAATGTCCTGAGGAGCTCCAACTCCAGTCATACTATTTAGTATCTTAAGAGCTGAGTGGGTCTCATTTAAGACCAGGTTTTGTAGCCCTCTCTTCAAAGGCTGAAATCGACAAGTATCACTGAAATGTTGATATGGAATTTACAATGAAAAGTAGCAAAAAGCACTGCAGATATTTATGTTAGAGACATATGTAGGACTTACAGAGGCACCTGTTGTGCTACAAAAGGCATTTAACATATATTAAAAAATACTAGAGCTGTTGCTTTGTAAATGTGCTGTTATAGACTGAACAAGAATTAGTTCATGATGTGGTAGTAAACTCCGAAATTATATTGATTCTCTGTTCAGAAGCAGATCTGAACAAGGAGGAAAACAAACCTGTTCAGAGATTTAAATGAGTCATGGATTTGATCATCAGTTAATACTAATGAGTTCCACTTGAAGTATCCCCTTTTTGATGATTTTTATGATTGAAACTTTGGGTGGGCTGTCTTAAACGGAGATCTCTTAGTGTTCAAAGAGAGATCCTTTTGAGGGGGGAGGTGTTGTGCTGTTTTTTGTGGGTTGTGGGGGTTTTTTTCCTATTAGGAGGAATTTGTGCTTACATCTTCTGAGGTGCACAAAACACTGGAGTTGCAGTTTTTTTCTGGATAGCTGTGCCTGCACAGTGAGTGCTGCTGAACATGGAGACTCCCCACATAATCCTGTTAGGGTTTATGAGGTTTTTTTCCAGTCTATTAATAGAACAAAGTACTAGAATGCTTAAATAAACATCATGAGTAACTGGTCTGCTTTTGAAGTGAAGACAAAAGCTGCCTACTGAAATGATTTTTTTTTTTTTCACTCTTAAAAGCTGCTCCCAGGTGTGTTAAATATGGACTTCTTTCCTTTTTCTTTTACACTCCTAACCAGGACATGCCCAGTGGGACCCATATCTGTTTTATGGTTGCTGCGGACTGTTCCGTGAGAAAACGCAGACTATGCTATTGAGCTATTCTTAGGAATCGCTCTGATCCTGTAGGTTTCCTGCACACTGGGAGCAGTAGTTGAAGCCTGAGGGATCCCTCCCAGCAGGCCAGGCCTGGGGGGGCTGCCCTGGGCAGGGGCTGTGTGCTGCACCCAGCCGAGGCAGTGCCGCAGTAGTGCCTCTCTGCCAGAGCACTTTATTTTTGTCCACTGATTATCAGCGAGGCTGCCCGGGAGGAGCTGGGGATTACAGGACGAGCTGCACAGAGCTGTAGGAAGCCAGGTTTTGGCAGCTGTGTGTTGCAATTCGCTTTTGTAGCTGCCCTCTCTTCTGCAGGTTGTCTCTAAGAGGCATTAAAACAGGTTGAAATACAGTGTTTTTGAGCATTCTTGCAGAGATTAATTTCGGGTGTTTCACCAGAGGCTGTCTGCTGTCAGGGACTTTGCTTTGCTCTTGAAATGCCATCTAGGCAAGGAATAAACGGTGGAAGTTGGCTTATCTGAAACACTGTTAATCTGTGAATAAGCTGGAAACTGCCATATTAATTTGGAATGTTGTTTGTAGGCTTCTGAGTTTCAAAAGTAAAAGAAGTAATAAACGTAAAAAATCTCCTCCTGGTCTCGAGGAATCTCATTAGTAAGAAGAAAATTTCAGGTGTTTATGGTGAGGAAAGATTACTCAATTTACAAGGGGAGAAGGCTGCTACAGAGGAGCCTTAAAAAGCCTCATGCAAGTGGAGTTTTATTGTCATTGGAAACTAAAAGATCACAAACAAAAAAAAAAATCCGCGAAAAGACAAAGCAATCCTCCCCCCAAGCAAAAATCCCCCAGAACATTGTCTGCAGTGTTGTGTAACCAAAGTGATAGTGTTATGCAAGGGGGAGAAGAGTCAAAAAGTGAAAGGACTGTAAACAAAAGCTGAGAAGGGAGGGGATGCCACCCTGTGTGCTGGGTTGTGGCTGGGATTTGTTGTGTTTCTTTTGATAGGGTGCTGCTACTCACCAACATGAAGACACTGTTTCAGGATTTAGGTAAAATCTGGTGAGATAAGCCTGGTAGGGAAGGGGTTTAAGGAAGAAGTGTCAAGGGAGGAGGAAGAAATCAGCAGAGGCAGAGGAGCAGGAGTCACGGGGGGATTAGGAACCTGTAGCTGCAGGGGTGGAAGGGAGCAGCGGGCAGCTCGGGCTGTGGTAAACTGCAATTCCCGGCTGTATCCTCCGGGGTAATTAAGGCATTAGGGGAGGATAAGCATAAAGTCACTTTAAACATTGGTTTAAAGTTGCTTTACTGTGTATGCCTGGTACTTGTTTCTTCCCTTCCCCAGTACTTATTTAATGGCAGTTTTTCTTTTTGCAGTACTGTTTAGTCTTTCACGTGGAGTATTTATTCAGTAGATGAAAAGCAAACTGTTTACCAGTTTAACAGAATTTCAGCTGTTCTGGTTTTGAAACCTCAAGTAATACACAATGCAAAAAAAAAAAAAAAATCTGTGAAATGGTTTACCTATGACAAAAAAGCTTTTCCCAGAATGAAAATACTCTTCCAGTAAACCATTTTGCAGTACTTGTCTTCCCTCCCTCTTTGCCTTTATTTTTTTTCCCCCTTGAAGATAGTAGGTTTTGCTCTGGAAATTCACTTCCAGTACAGGTGGAATGAAATAATTTTTGCAGCTTTCTGCCAAAATTAAATAAATGTGCTAAAATGTAAATTGTATAACATTTGTCAAGCCAAGTGCTTGTACTAACATTTGTTTATAAGTTTTTTGCAGCTGATACTTTGTTTTGCTCCTGTACCTATGAGGTGCTTTTGTGTGTGTGTGTGTGTATGAACTTCTTGGAGAAATGCCAAGGGTTGGACACTGTGGCAGTACCAGCTTTTATAAGTTCTTTTCCACGTCACTGTAGTGAGGTGAGCACACCTGTGTGTCTCACACTGTCTTCAGGGCAGAAACATTGTATGAAATTTCCAAGTTGCTGGGTAAGGGGTTGAGTGATTTCCCTCTTCAAAAGCATTTTACTTATTTTTTCGCTACATTTAAAGTTACTGCTTAAAGTAGTTTAAGCATACTTGGTCAGGCACTCTAAATGAGTTTGTGATTTGTCAATACTCTTTAGTTCAATGTTTGTGTTCCATATGAGAGTACTTTGATTTCTTCCCCTCTTTCCCTTAAAAGAATTGAAAAGAAGTCCCCGCTATGGGAAAAAAAAAAGAAAAAAAATTGGCAAAGGTATCCATTGTGATTTTGGAAATTTGAAACTGTACCAGAAGGGTATGTGGTATTTGAGGGAATGTGATGGAGTTAAAACACAGCACTATAAAGTTTTGTGCTGCCAGTTCTTTGAATAACCTCCATCTTCATACAGGTATGTGATCCACATCTCCAAACTACTTTTTTGCTTGAACAGCTCCACCATGTGTGGATGTTTCCTGGGTTTCAGGAATAGCAACCTGTGCCTGTTAAACCACTCAGACTAGGGGAGGTGGATGCTAAAGTTGGAACAGTTATAAATGCATGGCTAGGTGCATGTAGATACCAGGCTGATGGTGCTCTTCTTGGAGAGCTGCTTGGAATTCTCAGGGAGAGGTCAGACACAGGGACTCCTAAGCTGGCATTAACCCCATGGAGGAACTGTTCAGTTCCCTCTGTGTTTTTACCATGCACAATTGCTCTGACTTGCTCTAGTTATTTGCCATTATGTTAGGGGCATTGGTGTGTGGATTCATACTGCTTTGGATTTACAAATTCTAGGCCTGCCAGCTTTTACAAGAGAAAAGACAGCCAGGTGCTGAGAGCATTGCTGTGTCAGCAGAGCCTTTAGGATTTGGGGCTCCAGTTTTCAACAGTGCATTTCCCTGTCTGATCCTAGAATGGGCTTCTTCCTGAACAGCTGTCCACTGGGAGGACTTTGTGCTGAGCTCCTCTTTAGGCTGAAGTTATTGGCTTATTTATAAAGGTTAAAATCCTGAGGATTTTAATGGTGTCATTTAGGATTAGCAGCAGGACCACCAAACCTGGTCCCAGTGATGCTAGGAGGGTGATGTGCAGAGGTGAAAACCTCAGGGATGAAGTACAGTGATGGCGCAATGGAAGGTGAATAAAGCATAAAAGAGAGTGGTAAGGCAGTACTGGAGCACGTGGCTCTCTATGTTTTGCTTCATGATTTGAGGGTTAAGGAGCAAGTATCCAAACTGGTACATTTCAGCTCTCTAGGTTTCCACGTCCCACTTTAATGTTTGCACCTTCAGTGTAAAAACCCTGTAGTTATAAACAAGCTAAGCCTTCAGACAGATCTTTTCTTAAGATCCATATGTGGCAGTCTCGGAGTCATTGACCCCTTATGGGATGTGTGCACTGAAAATTGCTGAGCTAGGCAGTTGCTGTGGAGATCAGGGAAACTGGAGACATTAAAAGGAGGGCACTGGAAGTGCTGCACAACTAGTACACGGTTCAACAGAATTCACTGTGGCATTACTGTGCTGCAGTCACTTCTGCTACTGCTCCCTTATGGTTTCTGGTTTTGTCTCTAGCTTCTTAATGAAGAGCTGACAGGAACTTATCTTTCAGGCTTCTGCAGGCCATGTTCAATTAAGTCATTCATTGGGTTTATTTAAGCATCTCCTAAACAAAGCTATAAGTACTGTGCAAGTGATTCCTGCATGGAACAGATACAGTATGACTTGGCAGCATAGCTGCTGATAAGAAGGGGTGAAGGTTGACATTGGTCTTTTCATCCCAAAGTCTGGGAACCCTTTGTTAATTGTCAAGCCACAAGGTAAAGGATTTGTCAAGGAAAACTGTTTTTTCTCAATTTGTTATGAAAAATAATCTGTATGTATTACACAGACAGTGCCTGGTGAATAAAGGGTGGTATACAAAGGTACAGGAAAGAATTCTTTTTTGGTAGGAAACTTCAGAACTTTAAGTTTTCTGTTTTGAAAGCATTAGCCTTGTTGGTTGGTTTCTAATGTGTGTTTATAAGAATAGATAATAACTAATCAAATGCTTGCTTTATATAGGCTTACAGTAAATATGTTTCTCACAGTAGTGCCAGTCACATTGCTCAAGGTCATGTTTTTCAGTTTGGGCAAGGTTAGATGACAGACCTGAACTTTTTGGGTCTTATTTCTCAGACTGATAGAATCAAAAATGAAATGAGGTATGAACAGTTGTTCCCCTGAGACATAAAGGCTTTCACTGCACATGGAACAGCCTCTGAATGAAATAAAGAAAAAGCAGAAAGAGTGTTCTTGTTTGACTTGGGCGGCAACATAGTCTGTGTTTTGTAGATAATGTCCTTTTTATGGAATTTTTGAATGACATTGAAAGAATGAAATGTCTAAAAGAGTTGTTGTATTTGTACTGTGTCATAAAAATGAGAAAATTTACATGGCCCATGTTATTTTCAGGTTTGCTGTAAACTACCTACCATAGCTATAATGACACCAGCCCTCAGAGAGGCAACAACAAAAGGTCATGGTATCCACTTGTCACCTTCTTTGTCCTCTAGAGCTATGGAGTCTGATACAGCTTTGTGCATGGAAAATTCCAGAGCAGTGGAAGAGAAGATAAAAGAGGACTCCATCGCACAGATTACTTGCTCAGTCCTGGGGTTCCCCACTGCTGAGCCCAACCTCAGGAATGATATCTTCAGCATGCAGCATTTTGGTTCCCCACCATCCTCCAAGTGCTATCAGTCTGTTTTGTTAATGAGTACAAATTCTGCTTTTAGCAACAAAACTGGTAAGCAGACGAAAGCAGGAGAGCCTGGCTGCTCCAAGATGAGAAGGCCATTACATAATGGTGCTGACACATCATTTGGTCGTGTGGGTCGTTCAGACCCTGAGCAACAGGTCAAAGGGGCGGCGTTTTCAGAGACCACCTCTCCCAGCTTGGCAGGAATGCAGAGACTTTCAGGTCCAAGTGTAACTGAATCCAGTAATGCAGAAGAAATGCAACTTTTAAATGGTAAATGGTACAAGAAGAACGGGGTTTTGGGTAGGGCTTTGGAAGTCTGCACTGAAACAATAAAAGGGGATTTATTGCACCAAATTCTTCACGGGCCTTCAGAAGGGATTTCGAGCTGCCCCCAGGAGGAGGTGTGTGCTCGCTTACTCCAGTGTGTCACCAAGCAACAAATGGAAATCAGTCGCGCCAAAAGAACTCAGAAGCGTTTACAAATGCTCCTGGCAAAGCACGTTATCAAACACTGTGATCAGCAGCTGAAATGCTTTGTGAAACATCAGCTTCAGAGGATGAAGGTTTTCCATGAGCCAGCTAGATTTTTGAGCAATAGCTCCCTCAGATGCACTGAAGGTTGGCCAGAAAACAACACAGCTGCTTCGGAGAGTAGTTTGGGTGTGGATGTACAGAACGGAGTTAGCGTGGCGCCGGGTGAGATCCGTGGCTTTGCACTTTCTACTGGAGGGCTGCTGTCTCGTGTGGAGAAGGACCTGGACTCTGACGCAACGTGTAGCAGCTCAGATGAAGATGGTGAGGAACAGACTGTAAGAACAACTGTGGAAGCGTAAGTGTTCAATTCCTGCTTAGACTCACGTGCTTCTTACTTATAAATCAGGATGGAAGGGTCTAGACCTGCCGATTCCATCTTGTGTGAGTAACCTCGCTCAATAGATAGTCTTGCTGAAATCAGCAAGACTGACAGTGTGAACTAGCTTTGGCAAAAAGTAAGAACTTCTAATTAATGCATTTAAGGAGCAGTCGCTTTACTAGATTGCAGAGAGCTAGAGTTTGTACTGCACTCTGTCAGTTTGCATTACATCAGTACTGCTAATACTCAAATGGTGCTGTAAATCAAATAGTGATAGCTCTAAATACTTGGGGTCAGAATGAAAATCATTTTACTTTTACTGTGGAGTTACTAAGAGTTAGTCTATATAAGGATCTTGAAATCCACTGTATTATGATAAAGAGTAAAAATTAAAAATGATCATCTGCTGCAGGTATGAAGCCATCCAGTATTTGGTGGTTGGTATATTGAAAAAGTTTGGTTCTTTAACTTTTACTTTTAAAAATATTAATTTGCTTACTGAAGTCACTCTGCAACTATGAATGTAACTAGCAATGGTGTTTTTATTGTTGCTGGTATCTCTTTCAGGAGGAACTAGAGGGAAACTCATTAACTAGTAGTGTCTTAAGTTGGCAGGAATCCTGTCAGTACAAATTACTGTGGCTTTGAAAATCAGTGGTGAGTAAGAGGAGATAGTAAAGTTGCTCTCTGATAATGGTACAACCTTTTTTCTTTTCTTTTTTTTTTTTTTAACCTCTCCCTTGCTATACTGTTAACACAATCTCTTCAGTCAAGAAGTTTTAGAAAGCAGTGAACAGGCAGCTGCTTTCCTCTTCCCAAAGCTGGAGAGACCAGCATGTCTTATGGTTTATTGGGATATAATAGGACTGTGATACACAGAACAGAGCTGCACACAAATGCAGCAGCTTGGTGGGACCTTCATGACACCCACATTTCTCATGGGCTCTTAGAGATAGTCAGGACAGCGTTTGTGTTTGTTGGTCTTATACTCTCTGCTGTTAGACACTGTCTAGAAAAATAAATTTAAAAAGACTTAAAAACACTTACTTCCCATTCTGCTTTCTGAAAAGCATAATGCTCAGAAGAAATCAAGTAAGCTTCTGAAATTGGAAGAGCTTTGCCTGGTTACATGTTTATAGCTTCAGTCCAGCAAGGCTGTATCAAATCTCTGCTGTGCTCTGCTGAGCTCTGTAGGTCTGAAAAACAGAGGAGGAAAGGTTTTCATTTTCTTTTATTGTTAGAACGGTAAATAGTGTGCTGAAGTCCAGCCAAAGCATGATGACTTTTCAACTAAGTTAGGAACACCTTAAATGTTTGAGTTTGCAAAAGAATTACTCTTTCGAAAGATTTTAATAAAAAACATAATTTGGGCTCTCCCCAGCATAGGAGAATCCATGTTCTCCTAACTGATATACTTGAATTTCTGAGTAATAGCTGTGCTTCTAGGATCCTTATCTTGTGATTACATGAACTGAAAAAGAAAACTCTTGAGAAATTCTCGATTCTTGAACGGTAGCAGATAATGTAAGACTTGGCCCAAAGTTTTGTGTGATGGTTTTCTTTTGTCTTCCTGCCAGGGACACTTGAATTTCTAAATCTCCCTGCCAGTCCTTTACCTTTATTCCTTCTTGTGGCTTTTGGTAGTTATCTTTCCACTTAAGGCTTACTCAGTTAACTTTGCTGCACTGATGAAAAAATCCACGGAGCATTATTAAGTGCCAACCCATTACCTTTGGCTCAGGAAATCCCCGAGCTGCTCTTGCTGGCAGCTGAGGGAGTGTTGGGGGAAGCTGCTCCCCCCATGCCTGCGCTGTTGTAACACTGTTATCTCGGCTACTGCTGAGCGGCAGGAGAACCGGGTAAGATGATCTGTAGTCTGACTCAGTGTGGCCCTTTATTTTGGGTTGTTTATTCTTCTCCCTTTTTTTATGTTCTTACCGGTGAGCAGTTGTTCAGCAGCAGCGCCCTTGCTACACTGGCGGGGGAAGAGTCACTGGCATTTGAGGTGTGCTGCTGGGCCAGCAAGCTCCGAGTTAAAGTACTGCCTGATCTAGGCAAAAGACTTGTCTGTGTGCCTAGGCTGAGGCAATGCTTGAATTAACACAGCAGTGAGGACAGGCTGTCTCATCTTTGGGTTTATCCTTATCTTCAACTCAGAATGTTTTTCTTCATTTCTCCAACCTTCCTAAAATTTGACTTTGTGGCTAAAACGCTGCCCTTCTTCTAGGTAGCAGAGGTAAATCAGTTATTCACCAGTTCAGCTGGTGAGGTTTGCTGTTTCCTCAGCCTGGCCACTTGAAGGCCCTCTGGATTGCCTTTCATCTGGACAAAAGAAACAAAGTTAATACCCATTTTTATTTCTGCTGAGTGGATTTACATGCTTTGAATTGCCTTTCTTTTCTCGGGAACTGGCTATAAACTGCCTTCCAGAAACAATGGGATCATGTAGGTGAGA
Organism: Sinosuthora webbiana; assembly: GCA_013397395.1. Lineage (NCBI taxonomy): Eukaryota > Metazoa > Chordata > Aves > Passeriformes > Sylviidae > Sinosuthora > Sinosuthora webbiana. The sequence goes on from VXBN01014245.1 coordinate 344,925, forward strand.
CAGTACTCATTTCCTCACCTGTGTGGAAATTTTTATTTTTCGTAGTGAGGCCTTTTACTCTGAATTCCTCTGTGATACTCTTCATAATACTTAACTGTAGATACTATAAGGTTCAAATAATGTAGTGATGAATAGAAAGAATGTTTTGGTTTTGCCCATATCTCAGTATACTGATTGCATTTAACTTAAAGTATAATCACGTTGGTGACTGATCATTGTTGTGACTGTGGTGTTTTTCATTCTTTCTGTGGGGGGAGGAGGTATCAATCCAATGTGCAAGGCAGGAAGGAATCTGCAGTTACCATTTTTACCTGAGAACAGTCTGTTTCCCATCAGGAGGGAGAAGTTGATTCCAGCTCCAGTTCCTCATGCTAGTTAAAAAAACTGGAGTTATTTTTAGCATTTTGAACCTGTTCATTCTCATTATCCTGAAAAGAGTTTTTCCCAATGAGTATTGACATAAGCTCTTCTGAGCTGTATCTCAATTCTTTGTGGCTCAAGTAAGATTGTCTTTATCCATCTATTTCAATACCTTTGTTGTTTAGTTGCAAATAGCTGCTGTAAGATATTTAAGCCATTGTTCCTGCCTTACATAGATTCTGTCCTCAAGACAAGAAAGATCCTTGGTCTGCTGGTGGAGGCAATTCACAGTACTTATCAAGCTTCTCTAGTTTCTGGAGTAGTTGGAAAGGCTCATCTCATTTCAAGAGCTTAACCAAAACATATTTTATTCTTTTAAGTGTCTACTAAAAAGAAATAGGAAAAAATACTTGGCTGTCTTCAGGACCTTTGTCATTTTGCTGCTACTGTCAGCTCATGAATGCCTTTAACCTGTCAGTTTTCACAGCACCACATTTCCAGCAGTAATTTTTGGTGTGTTGTAGTGCATTCCATTTTTTGGGCATAGGAAATTCCCACTGTCCAGGGGATGTGGTAGTCCTTCTCAGGAGTTTCTCAAAGGCAGCTTTTAGGTGCTGCTCTCTGGCTCACTGTTAGGTGTTAGAAACCAGAGCAGACAGAGTGCCCAAGGAAGGCAACACAGATCTGACCATGAGTAATTCCTTTAGGGATTCATGACTAACACTTGATAGGCAACATGGACAACATTTCACCAGCCGAATTTAGATGAAACTTGTTGATCTTTGTGGTTCATGAAGATGAAAGATAATACATAGAAATAGTCACAGATTTCAGACAAGGTGAATTGGATGATTATGTGAGCTCAAAAGTTTTTCAGCAGCACAGCTCCACTCTGGGAGCTCCACTCAGTATGTATCCTGCTAGGCCAACTCCACATTCTTATGTATTTTGTGTCTGTTCCTGATGTAGTTGGAAATGCAGTGTACCACAAGGAACTCTGATGCTCAGGTGGTCATTTAGGAAACCTGTAAACCTTTGCAGAGTTTTTCTTCTGTGTACAGTACATGTGTGATCTTCCAGAATCAAAAGATACGTCACTGTGCCTCTTTGAAACAACAGCTGCTCACTCCGTCAAACAGTAATACATGTGTCTAATCAATTAGACAGGAAAACTGCTTGCAACAGATTTTTCTGCAAAATAAGTAGCTCTTTCTACTGATGGCGAGTCCCATGCCTTGTTTTCCCAGTTCTCCTTTCCCTAGCCAAATACAATCCTTCTGCTTCGTTTGATGGGATTTCCCCTCTGAAATGTTTTCATGCTTTTTCCTCAGATTTCTGAAAGACATGTTTTACTGATTATCCTCCAGCAACCTCAAGCCTGACAAGGACGCACTGTTATATTTTTCCATGCCCACAGGGTTTGTTGTGCCTGGAAACTTTTGTAATGAATGTGAAGAGATAGTAAATCTTTCTTCTTTTTTTTTTTCCCTCCTTTATTTTTTCCCCTTTAGATTGCTAGTTGGAAAGAGAAGATGGGAAATCTGCTTTTAGTACAAACGTGATGGGGAGGGGAGTGTTAAGGCAGAGAAAATACAGGAAGTAAGAAAACATTATGACTAGTATCTCCAGATCTCATCTGTTTGTTCTAGATTATTTTCCATTTTTCCTTGCATTTTTTCTTGTGGCTAAGTGAGCAACATCAGTGCAGTCCTGCAGGCCTGGCTATACACAGCACTGCTCAAGGGACAGGGTTTACTGCAAGTCTTGGAGCCACGTTGTAAAGGGAGGCTGTTTGTTTTTGCAAGGTCAGGTCCTGATTTTCCACACTGAGCTGTAATTTCACTTCATATCTGATATGAGAACTGAATTACAAGTTTGAGAAGGGGAGGAAGAGAGTCTGCCAGGACAAAATGCTGCTCTTAGGCACAAACCCCCACTTGTTTCCTGTTTTTAATACCTTTGTAGTTTATAAGTCCAGGAAATGTCTTATGTGCATAGAAGATTAATATGAGGGCTTTTGAATAAGTATAAATTCATTGGTGCAAATACTATGCTGATTTAAGAATGTTTTATATGTTGCTTTTTGAAGAATTCCATTTTCTCACTTCTTGGCTCCTATCACTAGGATATGGGAGGAGAATCAAAGAAAAGATAGCTTTACATCACCTTCTGTTTTAACTCAAAGGATACATGTGTTATTTCAGAATATATTTAACCTCACTTGGCTGAGTTTCCATAAGATAAATTTATAACTTCTTTATGGTCCCACGTGCATTTACAGTTTTGCTTTGGAGATTTCTTGTGCAACAATAAAAACTCGCTGTTTAGCAAGACTTTGTTCTCCCAATACCAGAGTAATGCTCTTGTGAGTGGGGATCCTGATTTCTAACCTGTAATTACATTCATATTTTTGAGCTGCTGAAGGCAGACTGAAGGGTTTTAGTGAAAGGCAGAAGGTTTGACAGGTTTTAACCTGCAAGAGTTGGAGCTGGGAATCTCAAATCTTTTAAGTTAGATGGGTGTTGAATTCATATTAAATAAAAACTTGGCATTACTCTTCTTAATAACTTTATAATACACAGTCAAGATAGCGTAGTAGAATAGCAAATTAATAAGCAGGCACATGTGTATACATATATAACCTTGTATGCTTAATTAAATTGGAGACAAGAAGAATTTGATGCTTGATGTCAAGTGCTGATTAATCCATGTTTTATGGCTAGCTTTTTTCTTTCACTAAGCTGTTAATTGTGTTTGTTTTAATTAAAAGATTTGCTTATAAACAACAACGAACTGTCTTAATAACTTAATGTGAAGCAAGGGCAGTGTTATTTTGGTTTATAGCTAACAGTGATTTAGTGAGAATCTACTTCAAAGGGATACACCCAGTCCCTTTGAAAATCAGCATACATGGGCCCCTGATACAGGAAATAATTTAAGTGCTTTCCTTTTCACATGGAGTAAAAAGTGTGCATAAAGACTTCCCAAAATAGGAATGCTCTCCTGTAACAGGGTTTCATTCATACTGCTAAATATGGGTTAGGAATGTGATGTTAGATGTTGGATTTAAATATATTGACCTGTGCTCTTTTTTTACTGTAAATTATTTTATTTTCATCCACACACTTTGCCTAGCTCTTGGGAGTCAAAAGAAGTTTTCTGTTGGAGAATTTAAATCAATTCAATTTTCAGTTGGCAAACTTCTAATTACTGATTCTAGTGTTGGAAAAACAAATAAAGCTGAAGGTCTCTGTTTGAATATACGTGCACTATAAACTCCCTTCCTTCCCAGCCTGTGGGCTAGGCTGAGCAGCAGAAAAACTCAGTGAAATTCAATCCCAGGCTCCTACAGAGCACCCACATACCAAACTGTTCAAACCTATGTTCATTACACTCCCCAGCCCTTGTCTCTGCAGACTCAAGGGCGGGGTTTGACCTCCAGCCTTGCCCTGTGGAGCAGCCAGGTTCTCTCTGGCTCCTCCTCTGTTCCCTCATCACAGAACACCTGCAGCAGCTGGGGGGCTGATGGCCTGGATTTCTCCTGCAGCAGGCTGAGGAGTGTCCCGTGTTCTCAGCAGGCTGCTGGGGCCATGCTGCTGCAGGTTTCACACTCAGCACAGCCCCTGGAGCTGCCTTTGCCTCAGGGCCTGAAGTGGGACGACCCCTGTCAGAAGTGCCCAGCTGCCCTCCCAGCCAGGTGGGCGCTGTGCCAGCTCTGCCATTGGCCCTTTCCCCACAACACATTCCCAGCAGTGGGGCATGGACCATCAGTGTGTGCTGCTCCTGCTCCTTCTCACCTGACTTCTCTGTCCTCGACTTCCCCACCTGCCACAGCCCCTCCTGACCCTCCTGGCAGTCCCAGCTGGGACAGTTTCCTACTGCTCTGTAGGGCTGTAACCCCTCCACTACCAAAAGCCTGCTGCTGATTCCCAGTGCAGCTGGCATGAGCCTTCCAGGTTCCACTGTTAGCTTTCCAAAATGTCTCAAAACCAGTATGGTTCTTACATATTTTACATTGGAATCTGATACTATATATTCATATATATATATATACACACACACATATGTATGTACTGACTTATAAGATGGAATTGGATCTTACATGAATACCATAGCCATCTTTTCCTTGTAAGAATACATGTACAAATTTTGGAATAAACTTCAGTGGCTGGACACCACTGATAGGCTGCTTGTGTGCTGTCACAGTGTTCCATTTGCACAAATCTTTAAAGGAATGTATTTTTCAAGTTCTGCCTTATTTTATGTTGAGCATGGGCTACAGATGTAGCACTGCTTGGTTTCTTTTTGAAGGGCAGTTGTGTAATACTTGGAGAGAATTTCTAGGCCTGTGTTCCTGGTGTTTTGTTGTTAATCTATTGATGTTGTGCCATTTCAAAGGCAAGAAAAGAAGTTCATTTCTAGGCAGCCCTGCTGTTCTTGAAGTTTCTATCTCTGCATTTTAGCCCTGCCTGCTTCTCTCCTTCACATTGGACTGGTGTACAGCATGCTGGGGTGCTGGAGCAGACAATAGAACCTTAAAAGTTAATATTAAAATATCTTAAACAAAAGCCATTGGCAAATACTCAATTTACAGCATGTTTGGAGTTCTTTTATCTTATTAAGAGGAAATGCTGCTGGTTGTTTACCTTTTGCAGGTTTTTTCTTTCTGGGCAGTTAATGTTCTGATTGACTCCACCTTCACCTAACCCACTTGGCCTTTTATAATTAACTCAGCTCTAAAGAATTATGTAAACAGAACTGAAGGTGAAGAGCACCTACCAGGTTGTGAAGCCAGCCACTGGAAAGATTCAACACTCTAACAGATCCTTTAAGAAGCTGAATTTTTAATTTATTCTGTCCCCAAACTGAGTTAACAACTCAGTGCCAGTTAAACAGTTCAATTTCTAATACAAAACAGCAGTAGTATAATCCTTTGCAGGAACCCTGTAGCAGGCAAATACTGCCTGTGGCATCTCTTCAGTTTGAAAGATGTGATTTCTCAGATGAGGGAGCATAAACAGTGCACCAGTGAAATGTTTATGAAATCTCCCTTGCTAGGGTATCTAAGCACTGAGGCTTTCCTTTTCCTATTTTCAGTTTTTTTTCTACAGCCTTTTTTCTCTGAATATTGATTTTCCTCTTCTGTCATTCCCACTGTCCCTTCTCATTTTGTGGAAGATGTAAAAATTTGATTCCATTGCTACTTAATTCCTTGCTACTTAATTTTTTTTCCCCCATGAATTTTCTCCTCAAGAGAAAAATCACAGCTATGGTTGATAATTTCAGGTGTTACTGCATAAATCCCTCAGGCTGATGGTGTAGCAGAAATGTTCAGCTGGATACAGTTTTTTGGTTTGGGAAGATCAGATGTATATTATGTGTTGGTATTAACATGCATTATTGGATGCCATTCTGAAAATATTACATGGCCTCAGTGTGTCAGAGATGGTGAGACCAGGCATGGGAGCCAGAAATTATTGTAATAAGCAGTTGCTGATGTCTGTAGATGATAGGGAGACCCACATTTTGGGAAGCTGTGTAGTGTTTCAGAGAAAAATGTCTGCCAGGTAAAAATCCCTGTTAATCACCAAAGGATCCAGAAGAATGACCTGGCTGCAGATCTTCAGAGGGATTGCAGGCTAATTTTGAGCACCAGAGAAATTCCCTTGATGGATTTTTTGGAGTAGGAGTGTGGGGGGGTGGGGAGTGCATAGCTTGGTTTGGTGTTGGTTGTTCCAAAACAGCAGCAGACTGCTCCTGGATAGTCTGAGCAAAGGCTGAGAGTGAACTGCCACAGTAAATAGTGGGTTTTTTGTGTAATGTTGATCGGCCCTAATACTGTTGATGGGCCACAATCGTTACAGTTTAATCTTTTTTGGACTCAGGAATGCATAGAAGAGATTGCATTCATAAAACAGCACACACTGGGTTTTTTAGTTACGTAGTTATTAGGAGTTTAACAGTTAACTGATCCAGGGGAATTAATGCTTCAACAGCAACTGAAGTTAGTCCATTCTGAAAACAAACATCGTGTAGGTGTGCTGGAAGAATTAGTCCTTGAGAAAGTATTTACGGGTCATTTAATACTTGGACATATTTGTTCAGCTATTACAAGTGTTGGAGGTTTTGGTTGGGAGTGGACACACACTTTTATCTCATGACTAAAATCTAGATAAGGTTATCTAAAATACAAGCATATCTGAATTCACCTAATTTGAATATTTTATATTATATAATCTTCTAGTCTTCGTAGGTAATCTCTTATTTACTGTCAGTGTCTGCAGAGAGAAGAAAAATGGACGTGTTGAATTTCTCCACCATGCTGACCAAAAGTCTCAGAAGCCCTGGGCCCACATTAGTGGTCTGCAAGAAAATACTTGTATTCAGGACAGCTGCTTTTTGGGCTTCACCATGTGTAGTCAGAGAACTGAGTGTAGTGCTGGTGTAAAATTAGGGGCAGCTGAGGAAGTTCACAGCTTATCAGCTCCAGTCCTGGAGGGACTCCCACCACACTGGTGTGCTGTGGAGCATTTGTGGTAGAGTGCCATGTGGAGAATATTCTGTATTTTTGTACAACTGAGTGAGCTTCCCAAGAGAATTGGGGGATTAATGATTTTTTTCCAATGTTTCATGAAGTTCATGGTGAGTCATGTGATGTCTGGATGGAACTTCAAGACTGGGGAATCTTCTGATTTCTTTTTGCTTTTCAGTTTCTGGAAGTCAGTCCTTCATAAAAACTGTTTCCTGCCACTGCCACTGTTTTCAGTGACTCCCACTAAGATGAGCTCTTTATCCTGAGGGTAGAGTCACTCTGTGGTTTATGAGCTGCCTCTTGCTCCCAAATACTTCACTGCTATGTGATTGACAGTAGGGTTCTGTTAGCCCAGGAGTTCCCAGTGAGAGGAGATGAACCAGCAGGGATGGTGGAGGTCACTTTAGGACTGTATCATCTGAAAACTGAGTGCCAGAACAATGTGGATTAAACCAAAGGGAACATCTCCTAGCAGAAAGAGCAAAATACCCCATGCTGAGAGACTGAGCAGAAACGTAAGTGTGAGGGGATGTCAGGAACAACTGCCCTTCCTATGTTTAGTGAAGAACTTTGGAATTGGAGGATTTTTTTTTTTCCCTCCCACACTATGTGAATGCTTTACTCTCTGGCTTGTGTGCATTTAAAAGCATTGTTACTTGAAAACGTTGTGGTTTTAAAACCTTTTGAAAGGTGATTGTATTATGGGTTGTCAAATGGTTTTTGGAGTTTTGATGTGGGTCTGTTGCAAGCATTCTCCTTTCCTGTTTAGCAGGAAGCATCCTGTCATTGTCCCTGCAGACATGTCATGGCAGGGCATGTTCCTTGTTCTCACTGGGAATTACGAAGGTGGGAGGCTTTAGTTTGCTAGTTTTAATTTTCAGCATATAAGATAACTTGTGGAGAATCTTGCCAAGGTCACAGGGCTGAAGTACTCTTTCCTCATCATACCTGCTCGAACCAACCTTCCTGGATACTTACTGTCAGTCCCGGGTTCTGTGTGTTTTGTGCATTTTAAACACCACTGTGTTTCTCCATCATTTATGAACTGTTTTCAGGCTTACTGTTTTGTTTGCTTATAAAAATAAAATATGCCTTTAAGGCTTGAATTCCACCTCTTTGTGTCTTCTGCAACCAAAAAAACCCAAACCCACCCACAAATCCCAAACAGCAGTGTGTGTGTAGCGTGGCAATTTTATCTTGGTAGGCTTTCGTGCTCAGCTGGGTTGCCTGCATTTGTTTTTTGGGACAAGCTGATTTTAATCACAGAATCACTGTGTTGAAAGAGATCTTCAAGGTCATGGAGTCCAACCCAGCNAGCAATTTTATCTTGGTTAGCAGCTCCCTTTTGTGCTCAGCTAGCTTGCCTGCATTTGTTCTTTGGGACAAGCTGATTTTAATCACAGAATCACTGTGTTGAAAGAGATCTTCAAGGTCGTGGAGTCCAACCCAGCCCTAACACCTCAACTAAACCAGGGCCCCAAGTGCCACATCCAGTCTTGTTTAAACACATCCAGGGATGGTGCCTCCACCACCTACCCCGGCACACCATTCCAGTCCTTTATCACCCTTTCTGTAAAAAACTTTTTCCTAATATTTCCTCACTATTGGGAAAACATAAATCTCACCCAAAACACAATGGAGGCACTGGAAATACTTCTGAGAGTCCTGTTGTGTTGTGCAGTGTTGGTTTGGTAATGTAAAAGTGTGGTTTGTTCTGGGTGTTTCTCTTTGAGGGAAGGTGAGGGTGCTAAGGGGTTCATCTGTGCATCCTGTCCTTGGGTCGTGACTGAAACTGTAATAGCAGTACTTAGTGCTCTTTGCTCGCCTCTTCAGTCTCAGCAGAAGCAAGTAGATGTAGATAAAATGCTTATACTGCCTCTGCTGTTGCTGGTGATCCCCAGATGAGCTCTTTTCCATACTTTGGGATGCCCTAGTACAGCCTGAATGTCTGCTCCCAGCTGCATTTTTGATCATACTTCGTTTGCATTTGTGTCTGTGCTCGTTGTGCCTTGTTTGTTCTGCTGCATTTCTTTTCTTTCCTTCTCTTGTAAGTTGTGCAGGATTGACCTGCAGTCCAATCAAAACAGAAATGCTGGCAGGTATTTTGCATGGAAACAAGTTGCCCCTAATGCAGTTCCAGCATGTTTTCCTAGAGCAATTTAAAATGAGATGTTTTATTGATAAAGAATCAGTGTTCCTCTGTTCTCTTCCAATTCTGATAGTCCTGGATGAATGTAGGTCATCTGCAGATTTAAAGTCATTGCAGGAGCAGCAATGTAGTATTTCTTATTATTTTGAAAATTTAATATTCCGTTGTACTGCAGTACTGAACACAAGAAAACTTTACCAGTGTGTCATGGTTTATGCTGAGTTGCTAGCAGAAGAAAGATTTTGGAATTCCTGTGGAGGGTGCATGATCTTAGAGTCAAAAGCACAGAAACTAAGTAAAGATACTTTGTGAAAGGAGCACACAGGAAGCGGGACAGACAGAAATGTCTTTTTTCTTGCCTCATTCCCAACAGAAAACAAGAGCAGGAGCTTCTACTTTAGCACCTGCTTCTGACTTCCTCCTTCAGTGACACAGGCCTGGTTATTTTTGTAACTGCGGTTGGTTTTTTGGTGGTTTGTTTTCTTCGTCTCTGGGTTTGCAGAATTAATGAATTCTCTGAAGCCACCTTTTATTCTTTACTGAGTGAATATTAAGCTTTGCTGTCTAGCATCCCAGGAACAGATTTACCTAGGTTTGGGTTTTGTTTCAGGGTTGGTTTTGGGTTTTTTTTTTTTTGTTGCAGAAATAGGTTATCATTTGTCACTTGAGCGACCATCCTACTTTGCATGCAAACAGCCCACTTTAGGAGTGTGAGGGTGGCTCATAGTGATTTTATCTTCCTTAGGAGTTAAAAGCTTTACTAAAAGGTTTGTAGAGATACAGGCTTAGAGGAAAAGGTAGTTACAAATAATGCAAGGTCAAACAAATGGGAGTGACAGGGATGGGAACAGACTTGAGCAGTGTTTCTGTCTCTTATCCTGTCTGCAACGCATCAAAACTGGGAGAGGGATCTGGACTTAAGCTTGCTTCAGTCATGCTGCCCCTAAAATTAAAATTAACCAGGAGCAACTCCCTAATCCATATCACTGTGTAGCTGCCCAAGTCTTTGAGCAGGCACTGGGCTGGGGCAGCCTGGGCTAACAAGATGGAAAAGCTAAAAATCCTTCCTTTGGCCTGAGCATAAAATGTTTGTGCTTAGTTTGGTGGAAACCTTTCCTTGGAGTGGGGCCTAAGGACACTTTTTACACAGTGTAATTAAATGCTGATATTCTAATTATATAATAGAATTTAAAGCCTTAAGAAATACTCGCAAAGTGTTTTAGAATGAAGCCAAAATGTTTATGTTTGACAGTGAATGCAATTGATTGAAGATTAAATACTGTGTCTAAGGGGAAAAAATGCAACTGTTTTTGAAAAATAAGTTGTGATGTAACTTGCAGAGGATTCTTGTTTATGTGTAAGACAGTAATATACAGAGGTTACAACATTTAACATTCCTTCTACTGACAGCTGTGGTCTGATACTGGTTGTGGATTCCCTTATGCCACACTGATTTCATGCAGTGTAGGTGGCATAAGACCAGTTCTGGCCCTTTCCATTCTGCTTCTTGTTTCCCAGCTGTGTACAGGACACATTACTTCTCATTTGCTTCCTGCTCCTCCTGTCTGTCTGAGAGTAGCTCACCTTTCTGCCCAGACTGTTGCATCTAGTTTGGGAGGTGTGATTTATTTTCTTTCACCTCGGCTTTCTTTTTACAGTGTCCTGGTTTGTGGTGTTTCATTATTCATTTATTCAATTGCCTTTTGAGAGAGGAGCAGAAATAAACACCTCAGCACTCCTGTTGGGTTTTTCTCAGTTATCCTCATTATTCCTCTTTAGGTGTGGTGTGGTTTTTTTTTTCGTTTGTTTGTTTTGTTTGGGGTTTTTTTTGCCTTTTTTTTTTTTTTTTTTTGTGTGTGTGTGTGTTAAAATTATTAACTGAGGCATTCTTAGACTCACTTAGCAGCTCTTTCTTAGGACTAGCTTTTTGCCAGACCAGGGTCCTGAGGCAAGTCTTAACTATTCCAGCCACCACGCTTGTGTGAACACATTTAATTAAAAGCTTGGAATTCAGATTCCCTCCCTTTCACAGCAGAGTGTATTTTATGACTTTCAGGAGTGCAGACATGCAAAAGCTGTCAATCCCAGAGAAGTTCTTGTCAGAAGACCTGGTTCAAGCATAAGTAATTGGGACTCTTTACTCTTTGCTGGTAATAATGGGAAGATAAAGAGAAATAAAAATAGGTCAGAAAAATAGATTTTCACAGGATGACTTCATATGCCCTTTTTTTCCTAGGAGAAATTTACTAGTAGAATATGTAAAATGCAAGTAGTTTATTATCATACATATTTACAGAGTTCTTTGAGTTCCTTTTTGATAGTAATCCACATTGCCTCCTCGTAGAATTTGTGTTTCAATAGGATATTTCAATCACCATGATTTCATATGTTCATTTTTTCTGTGTAGGAGAGAGCTTAAGTTGGTGATGAGTTATGTGGGAGGATAATTTATGTTAAAAAGGGAGAAGATTATGTATTTTAGAGGTGACCTACCAGAGAGTGTGTCTATCCTTATTATTTATTATAGCTAAACTAGACTGAAAGTTTGGAAATTTTGAGTTATATTACATTTTATAATATTAGCCATGAAAATTTTAGGATTCTCAAATTTGATGATTCCTTACTCGTGCCAGGACATGTCTAGCATCTTCTGCTGTATTATCTCTCTTTGTTGTTGAGATAGTTGACTCAAAATTCTGCATGAAACAAATACATTTGTATTATGTTCTTATGCCAGTTCATTGGCATCTGCTATTTCTTGTATCTTTTGTGATACTTCAGTGCTCTTCATTGCCTGGGGAAGGAGATCATGTATTCTGCATGTGCAAAACTTACAGTGTCATCAAGGATCTAGATCCAGTAATTATCCCAGTAACTTGAGGAAAAGCACTTCTTTTCTAGAAGTTTGATTTTCTTTTTTTACGGTTTTTAAAGTGAGCTGTGGCAAATTACTTGACAGCTTCACTGGGGGAAAAAACACCAGTTGCTTTCTGTAAATAAATGAACTCAGTTTATGGTGGGATAGTAGTGGAAGTTACATACTAAAATACTGCATTGTCTTGTCTGTGTTGCTTAAACTTACTGAATATTAAGGTTTTTTGTTGCATGGTATGGTTTCCTCATGCATTTGTTTAATATGCAGGTTGGGTAGTGTTTGCTGATACCAGTGATGAATTTAGCATAATAAAATGAAGGTATTCACAATGTCAAGTACCAGGAGGCATATCTTTTGGTATTGCAAAAAGCATCTATTTTAAACAGTAGTAAGAGTGATCTGACTAAACTAAACCGACACAGATATTTATGAAACAGCTTGAATTAAAAAAAAAATTAAACTACTTAGTTGGGTTTTTTTTTGGGCAGTGACCTGATATATAGCTGGTCACTGCTGGATGTTTTATTAGATTCCAGTTGTTAGCAAACAGTATTTGTGAAAACTTGTGGGAGGAAGTATAGTGTAAGAGTTTGGATTCTTGCCAGTGGAGTTACTGGAATTCTTTACACATCTGTGATCAGCCTTAACTGATATGGTTTGGTAGTTTATCCAGCTCTGAGTTTTATAATCCAGAACAAAAAACTGGCTTAGTGTGGGAATAGCCAGTGAGCATGGATTGTACTGGTTTGGGCAAGTTCTGTTGCTACAGAAATAAGCTGATGTGAAACTGGATGGGTATAATCAGATATCTTCTGAAAGCAACTGAGATGCTTGCAACATGAGGCAGAGCAGCTGTCAAAAATGTTCTTGTGCAAATGTGGTTATCTTTATTTTTGGACTAACCAGCATTTTGTCTTCACAGCAGCTATACTTCTGAATGGAAGTGGCTTGCAGACAGAGCTAGAATTGGCAGCCGTTGGACATGGCTTCAAGCCCAGATTTCAGAACTAGAATACAAAATCCAACAACTAACTGACCTTCACAGGCAAATACGTGCCACCAAGGTATTGTCTGTAAGCTCATAAATGGGCTTTTCAAATCATCTTTTGACACTGTTTCTGGTAATATTTATGTATTTGGTTCCTTGTTGCTGTTATTTTTCTTTTCTTTGCCCTAGACTTCTTGTGTCTGTGCAGGCTGTTCACCTGCAGAGTTTAATGGGAAAGACATCAGGAGCTAAAAACTGTTGTACCTTGAAGGCACCAGCATAGGGCTGTGATTTGGGAACCTTTGTATGTGTTCTAGTGACTTTGTTAGTGGCTTTCAGGGGCCCAGCACATTGTATTTATCATTGGTTTTTCCCTCTGCAGGAGAGGCAAGATTGCCTTTTCAGATGGGATGGTTGGTTATTCATTCTTGTGTTGTGGGCTTTCAGGGTGGGTTTTTTGTTACTTGCAGTGCATGTTTATTCTGAGGATTAGATGGTTAATGTTTGTACAGCACTTTGAAGAGGTCAGGGATTAATAATTACTAAAATTCCAATGTGTGTAATTCATGTACTAGTTTTTGTAAATTGAACTGCCTAGACAGTGGGAAAGTGACATTCCTAAACCATTAGTAATCTAGCTATCAATTTATTGGGTTCCTCAGGTCATTCTCACACAACAGAAGCCAAACCTGTGTGTGGTGGTGTGACAGTGAGGGGTTCTAGAGTGGGGCTCTTGACTCTTCATCAGTGAGCCTCATGTAGGTTCTCTGGTGTGTGGGTCAGATAAGCACAACTGAGAGGAGCAAGAAGATGCTTCAGAGTTTATGTGGCTGAACATGAGACTTACAGGGAGTTTAAAAGGAGAGGAAAATCACCTCAGAGGGCATTTCCCTCCAAACAAATAAAGAAAAGTTATTCCATCTTCTCCTTTTTGCCCTCAGAGCCCTTCTTTTCATATCCCACTTGGCCCCAGTCAGGTTTTTCTTTACAAAGAAATGAAGAGCCTTTGTCTAAGGGTCTGTGTAAGGGGATTTTATATTTTGGTGAAGGGTGAGAATGCCCATGGTTTGGTGTTGGCCTAAATAGCAGACACGTGCACACTCTTATACCCAAAAGCTGTTGACCTTTATGATGCTGTAGGTCAGACGAGCTACAGAAGCTCAAGAAATAAATATCAGAGAAATAAGAGGGAAAACATTATTTTAGTCATTAGTTTTCTTTAGGTGGTATGTTGGTTTGCAGCAAAGTCATCTTCCTGGTGGAGATTTTTAGTGACATTCCTTTCTGAAACTCCATGCCCATTTTACCAGCTGTGGTATTTGGTGTTTGGCATTGTGTCCCATAGTGAGGGCAGGCACCTATTTTCTTCAGATGGGATTTTTTTTGTGTACATGTTTATAGTGCAGCAGCAACAGAAGGACATGTGGGCTGATAGAAGAGCTCTTTGTTTTCATTTAGTGGCTGCAAAGGAATTACACAATATCATTAGAATTTGTATGCTGTTTAATGGTTTCAAAGTGTTTTTGATGTGCTTTGAGTGGAAAAAAATGTGATTCATAGCCAGGGAACAACGATTTCAAGCAAAAGGCCACTCCTTGAGCACTGTAATGCAATAGGAAGGGAAATGAGTAACTTGTGGGCTGTTTCCTGGCCTACCATAGTGTGTCTTCTCCATCTCTACAGACACAAAAGTAACACCTCTGGATCTTTGAGGGTCTTTTCATTTTAAAAAAATCTATATCTGCAAAACAAAACAATTCCATTTGGGAGGAAGGCAGTCATTGCCAAAATCTACTGACTGTAACCCATTTAACTTGTTGTAGAGTATGTCTTAGTCTTCTAATTCTTTACTCTTCTCTTCTGTGCCTATTCCATCTCTCCCATTCTGTACACTTGGTCAATTTTCCTCTTCCTTTTCTGCTTTCCTCTTTCCATGCTTGGTAAACAAATTTCTAAAACTTCAAAAAATAAAATTCCATTGGTGGAAGCATGTGTTGTGTGTATGTCTCTCTTTTCAACACTTGTAATGTGTGTCTTCCCATTCCTCTGACCTCAGAATTTCGGTTTTAGACTTTTTAGACTTTCTACGGTCATGACCTATGATCCTTGTACTAAAAAACCCTAAAGATTCTAAGTTCTAAAGGAGTTTAAAGCTGTTGAAGCAGCTTATCCTCCTGTTGTGGCACACAAAATTTAGTTCTCTACTTGAATTTCCTTGAATGTACTGCCCATAGTATGCTACTGGTCTGGATTTGTGTCCATCTGCTGTGATCTATGTGGAAAACCTAGCACTGACTTGATGGACATTCAGAATCTCTGTGCCTTTCTTAGACATTAAACCAAGTATTCAATTACCTTTGTTTATTTTTAGAGAGTATCTTTATTCTCAGCTTTGAGTTTATAATTCAAACAATGGAATACGTTAGGCACAGTGAAAACAAGACAATTTCACTTTTTGTCCTAGTCTCCTCTTTGAAGTCTCTTTGAGACTTGCTTTTATGTTTGAAGGCCAGTTACTGCTGAGGCAGTAGTAAAGGTCTCTCTGAAACTACAGGATCCTTAGTTTTCCACAGCCACAACCTAGGTGATGTTTGTCTTGCTTAAAGAAATAGCAATACGGCTTCCTCGTGTTCACATTATGGCAGTCTTCCTTGATATTTGATTGAGTGGAATATTCCCAATAGAAAGACAAATTTGAGGCAGAATTATAATGATCCCATTCTTTTAATATCTGCTTGATATTTGAGTAACAGTTAGTACTTTAAAAGCAAATAAGTTCTTTCCCTTTCTCTTTGGAAAAAGCCTGGAGAGGTTTGATAGCCGTTTTTGGTATTAAATTTATTTGCTCAAGATAATGACAAACCAAGGAACTATTTGAGGACTGGGTTTGACTGTCACAAGGTTATTTTTGCTTTTATTTCATTTAACATTTTAACTTCTTAAACCAACTGATACATTACCTAGGATGGTACTAGAGACTTCTATTTTTCTAATCTGTCACGTGGAAAACACAATAGGGGTATTATTTTTCTAGTTCCATTTATGAAACTCTGTTATTTTCCTACCATATAAAGTTGTATTTACCTTATCAGGTGACATCCTAGATGGTACACCATATCTGACACTGTATTTGTGCAGATGGTCTTGAAAAGTAGTGGTAGTGCTAGAATATTTAGGATAGTTATTTCTAATTATGAAACTCTAAAAATGCTCACCTTAAAAAAATCAGTTATTAAATTGTAAAAGGCTTTTGTTTAGAATTGTGTAATTTCTGCTACATAAAAATGACAGCCTTGATGTTTTGCGTAGAACGTGGATAGGGATAAGAGAGAGCACTTAAAAAGGTTTTCAGCATAGTTTACTGACTGCAAAGACTAAAACCAAGTTCAATTCAAAGGGCAATTGTTTTTTAGAGAAAAACCTCCTCTTAAATCAGCAGGCACATTAACATATAATATTCTAATAAGTATGAATATCTGATCTGAATTTTGGCACAGATGTTTAAGCAACAGTATAACACTGGAGTGTTACAAGGAGTAGCATAATGGATGCAGGTTTTTTTTAAAGAAAAAATCCTTACCATTTCTATATTTTAGCAGTGAAGTGTATTTTAAATCTAGCCAAGTGCTTGAAAATTGTCAGGAGGATTTAAGAGGAATGTGCCAGGTTTGAGTGCCCCTTAAAAATTATTTAGGAGGGTTAATCTGTTGTCTACCAACTGTGTTCAATTGCTGTTGTCTAGGGGATGGTGGTCTTAGAAGAATTCCCATTTCCAAAAGACATTTTGAAGAAGCAAATACAATTGGCAGACCAAGAAGCTTTATTAAACTCCACAGGGAATTCACAAGCTGCCATTGAGAGACAGGATTCTCTGCCGGAACACGACTTTGAAATGTCACCCAGCAGTCCTACTCTGCTTTTACGGAACATAGAAAAACAGGTAAAGTAAAGCAAAACTCACTTGGCACTGGAGCCAAATGGTTGACTTCAGAAACAGGGATGTTCCATGGTGATGACTTCCAAAAAGAAAGATATTTTGCAGTCCTGGGATTGGGTGGTGATTAGTTGAAGGGCTTAAATAAGCACACTGTACACCAGGTTTACAAATTAACCCTTTATTTCTGACCTGTCTGTGTTACCACTTTGTTTCCCTCCAAGGGGACACATAACAGCCTCTAAGAACCATCCACAAACCTGCCCCTGCTTTATAGCTGGGTCAGTGTGGAGTTTCCACAGATTGTTTCAGGAAATGCTTAATGTGAGATGAAAGAGAACAGCTGACAGTGGAGATATATTGCACTTGAAATTAAAAATTTAAAAAAAAAAAAAGCTCCAGCAGAATACAATTGTTCATCTGCCTTTTCAAGCATTATAGGACTCTGCTTCAGAGCTGAGGAATTCCAGCTATTTACTGGGTACAGTGGAGACATAGTCGTGAGCAGAGTTTTGCTTTGCAGGGTGTAAAATGGCTGTTTCCATGGTTGATTCCAGGTAATACTATGTAGACTCCAGCAGGGTTTTCTTTTGCTTGAAAGTACATGAAGGATGTGGTAGGATCACGTTGCTGAAGGAGATACTGAAAATTTGTTTTTCAGAATGAATTTATGCAGTTTGTTTAAAGCAAACCTGACAAAGCCACCATGGGGCAATAATGTGTTGCTCTGCTGCTTTACATAAATTCCTGGTCACACACACATTTTTTAAAAGGGGTATAAGTAGTAGCATTAAGTACTAGTGCTTGTTCCTGAATCTTTGTGCCAATTTTTTCTTATTTGATAGTCCTACTTTCCTGTTATTAAAATTCTTCCTCTGGTTGATAAATCTTATCCACCACAGGCAGGAGTGAGGAAGCAATGAAACAGGAAATTTATATGCTCAGTGCTGGCAATTGCGTAAGGTAACCCAAAGAGTGTTTCTAGAATGTGGTGAGTGGCCCCTCTTTAAGTGGTGGCTTGGAGAATTAAACACACTTTTCAGTAAGACTTCTGATGAGTCAAGGGACAGTGGTCTGTTTCCTGGTCCCCAAGTAGCCACAAACTTGGTCCAAGGGGTCCAAGAACTTTGATGATCTGAAAATTACTTGGAAGTAGACTAACACATCTCACACAGCACATTGGATTTCTTCACTTTTACACCGCTAAAAGCCTTGGGGTTTGATTTTTTTTTTTTTGACTACCAGTTCTGTTCTTGATTCTGAAAAGTCTGAGTCTCTTGTTCAGTGTCAGGAGCAACAGTGCTGCAGCCTGAAGTACATCTATGGATAATCCCACAGAATTCCTCAGTCCAATGTTAAAGAATTTCTTTGTTAAAAATAAGTAATTTTGCTTGTGAACCAAAAGAAAAATCATATAGAATAAAAGTGGCTAAGACTGGCAATTGTTATTAATAGTGTTTTCAAGTCCTTTTCATAGCTACATGTACATTTTTCCTTGTGTTTTGGAAGCCTGCATATTTTTAAATGCTCTTATATTCAGTAAAAACTACTCCTTACAAAATGAATTCTGCTGAGATGTTTAAATCAATCTGCTATTTTACTGGCATCTTGTTTGCTTTGCCCAGTTCTTTTATAATTGACTTGCTATTTTTGTGCTTTAATAACCATCCCTGAATTTTATTCTGATGGGAAATTTTTACCTGACTACATCACCTAAACGTTAACAGAAAGTATGTGAGTTGTAATGAAACAAACAAACAAAAAACTCTTCCTCTTTCTGCATAAATGTAAAATCAAAATGTAAGGAAAACTTACTAGATAATCTTTAGCAATTCATGTTTTAAACATTCTTAGTTCTGAATGAAAATCCAGCAAAATAATGCAAAAGGTTGGTTTTTTTGTTAAAAAAAAGGAGTATGCCATTACAGATACATTTAATTTCTGTTCAATGTGCAGAACATAATTTCCTGTAAGCAAGCTACATTTATTGTGAGAATAGCCTTTAAGGTCTGACATTTAAAACAAAAAATCATTGTGAAATGTTTTTGGAGTCAATCCACAATTCATTGCTTTGGAAGGAGTAATTCTTAGTCTTAACAAATTGGCTACATTTGTTTCATTTGTTTTGGGTCAGTTTTGAAGACCAGGTTTTTTTCAGGAGAAGGGGGGTGGTTGCCTCTTGTTGCTATTTTTGAGGATGCCTGAAGATCTTATTCATTCTGTCTGTCATCACAATAGTCCTCAAGTAGTTACACTTCCTTTTATAAAAACACCTTTGTTAAACTGTAGTAAGCAATGAAGAGGATTCTGTTAAGAACAAAAATACTTTGAGTGAACAAAATGTACAATGAATAGACAGTTGACCTTTTTTCCCCCTCTGTTGAAATGCTTGTCAAATGGCCAGTTAGCAGCTCTGGCTGCAGCTGTTGTAATATCAGCTGTAAAGTGTTCTGGTTTCTTTTTTCCTTTTAAAGACCTTTGGTTACAATACTTAGATCACTAATGTATTTGGGGTACTACTAGAAGTGTATAACCAATGTTCAGGGTTGTGTTGGTGCTTTGTTGGTGTTTTATTTGGGTTTTGGTAGAGTTGAACATAAGAATTGTGAAAGAAAAGCCATGCCAACACGGTTATTCACAGGAAGAAACTAAATATGATTATTCCATGAAATCCTGCATAGGAAAACAAGAACCCAGGACCTTTGAGCTGTTGAGTCTGGATAAAAGCCTGACTACCTTTAATTTGGTTTTTTTTCCAGAGCGCACAACTAAGTGAAATCATCAGCAGCCTCATTGCTCCACTCAATCTGTCTCCAGCTTCTTCATCTCTTTCATCCAAGACCTGTAGACACAGACAGCTGGTCAATGGCATCTCCTTCAGGTGGGTGACAGTGTGGTAGGTTTTTTTTTGAGAATTACTTTTGGTAAAGTTATCTATATGGGACTAATAATCATTACAGTGTTAAATAAGGAAAAAAGAGCTACTTTCTGCAGCCTTCAAGAGGAGTTAAGTCTTGATTTTAAGGTTGAAAATAGTAGGACTTTGTATTGTTCCTAAAGGTATCATAAACGTGTAGTCACTATGACTACATTTAAGTACTGGGAAGATGAATCTGGGAAGTAGTGAGAGAATATAGGAACACATTTACTGTGATTGTTTGAGACTTAATGCATTCTGTCATAACAAGTGCAGCTTTATTTCTGGAAAACTGACAAACTAGGTTAGTAGACTACATAAGCAATGTGTCTCAGCAGGGGTCAGTGTCAGGGTGGTAATGTTATTAATTTTAAGCAGATCAGTCTTCAATTAAAGGCCAAGTTTATCTTTGTCACCCACATTTTCAGGAATTTGGAGATACTGCTTTCCAGTCTAGGTATTTTTTTCTGGATGGACATACCTTCCAGGATGACTACAGGTTGAAATTAATATTTTAGAAAAATGTTTCTTAGTGCTAGTCCATACTACTTAGTAATTCTATCTTTTATTCAAAGATTTTAAGTACAGTACAGGCTGTAATAAGTGTTAGTTTTGAAACAACATTAAGGTAATTTAATATAGTTACAAAAGGTCTAGATATGTTGGATATTTCTCCTGAGATACTTGTAATGAGATTTTTGAGGATCCTGTTATTCACAGGTCTTAATTAAGATCAGGTGGATGAAGAAACTGTTGCCAACTAGAACTGGGGTGTTGATGGCAGAGTGTGCAGCAGAACATAATTCCCTGGCTCCAGACTCCAAGAAGAGCTGGCCACACCGTCTGTTTCAGCTTTGCTGCAGAGGCTGGAGCCTCCCACAAAGAGATTAGAGTGAGCAGCTTCTTTAGCTGCCGTCTGTTCCACAGTGATTGTGTGATTCTGCCCTAAATTTAAGGATGAAGGGGTTCTGGCCTGTGCCATCCCTGCTCCTGCTGTATCAATTGTTTATAAATGATGTAAGAGAAAATCAGAAGGTTCCTCTCAGAGGTGGACTAAAAATAGCCCTGAAACAGGAATTGCTAATAGAGATGGGTATATGGAAGAGGAAAGTAATTTAGGCTGTGCCTTGAATCTGACATTTTCATGAGACAGATGAGGAAGAATTCCTGCTTTCAAAAATGTTTTTAGGAGTGTGTGAAGTTAACTTCATGATGAGAGACTCTAATGATGTAACTTCAAGCCAATTCTCTTCTTATTTATTGGTCATTTTCCAAAGTTAGTCTTTCCATTTCATGAGTAACACAGTTTGCTCATGGACCACTCTCTATGGTTGGTTGTTTTCTACTTTAAAAATTCCAAAGAAAAATGTTAGGACTTGGAAGATTTTCTCAGTGCCATAGCTCTAATCTGGGGTTTGGCAAGTTAGGTGTTGGAAGGGAATCTGAGAGATTTTAGGGCTTTCTAGATGATGTCTTAAACATGAGTTAAACAGTTATTTTAAGTTTCCACTGCTTACAAAGTGTTTTGAAATCTGCCAATAAATGCTGTTCATTAAAGATGCATGAAATAAAGTGGTTTTCATGAGAATCCTGCAGGGACATTCACTGCCTCCTACTTCTTGGGGTTTCTTGAGAGTGTTTCAGGTTTTTGGAGGTATTTTGTTGTTGTAGTAGCTGTATGTTCAATTAATTGAATTAACTTATTAGTTAATTATTAACTTACATGCTGCAATTAACTTAATTCTTAGCTGCTTCTCCCCTTTTTCTAGTGTTCATTCTGGCTGTATTCAGTATTTCAGAAAGCAGAAATCAAAAGGAAAATAAGGGGACTTTTTTATTTTTGAGATGGGAAAAAACAGATGAAAGCAATTTTCACTTAAGTAAGTTCTTGAAATTAGCTGTAGGCCGTTGATGTGAAAGACAATATTCCATTTTTAAAGCAGGTTTAAGCATGAGTTGCTTTGGGGTTGCAGTACAGTTGGTTACATGGGCTGTTCACAGTGGAAGTGGAGGTGCGTGGCCAGTTCCTGGGTGACTGAATATGGGTAACCTTGAATTGCTGTTTGCCAAGGCCTCATTACATTAGTGCCTTCCTTTTTTTTATGTGGCTCTTCTTGCTCAGTTAAATCTAAGTGCCAAGATTAGCCCAAAGCATTGCATGAAGGTAGATGCTCATAGAAGCAGTTCCCTGAGCTAGTGATACTCGCTTTGTTAATGAAGGGAGAGGAAGGAAAAATTTAATACTTCAGGACAAATACTGCCTGTCTGATTGCTTGCTGTGCAGGCTTGCATCTGGAAGTAAGGTCAGGAGCAAGAAAGGCAAACCTATGAGCTTTGAAAAGAGCATTCTAGCCAGTTTATGGCTTTCACATCTGGCCATGGTTCATTTTGCTCTTGTGTAGAATCACATTTTGAAAACCACTTAGACTATGATCAAACTAAATGGGTAACTCCAAGCTTGATTGGGAAACCTTTTCCACAAGTGGCAGGAAAACCCCACTGCCATGTGCTTGAGCTCCAGGCCATGAAGATGAGATCTGTCTTCATCTGAAACTGGAGCAGTGCATTGCTGCAAGGCACAGGAGGGTAAATAGAGCATATGTCAGAGACTGCAGAGAAATTACCAAGGGCCTCAGCAGACCACCAGAACAAAGGCAGGAATCACACAAGTTGAAGAGCCAGGCTGAGGAGCTTTTTGTTCTTGTTTATCTGTTCAAGTTGTCCCTCACTTAAGAGAGAGGCATGTGGAAATCCACAAGTTGAGCTTGGGACCATCTGACTTAGAAAATGTTTTTGTGAATTCAGAGGGAGTATTTTAAGAAATCTTTTCCATGGACTGTAAACCTTGTATTTCTTTCTCAAGCCTTAAAAATGCAGTGTTAACATTAAGAATGTCATGCCTCAGTATTTCGGGCTTTTTCTTGGCACTTCCTGATATGTTCCTTTAAATACTTTGTACAATCCCTCTGTTAATTAGCATGTTGTTTTCATGTGTCTGTGTTGCTTATTGGATTATATTGATGTGTAAAGCCTTGTTACCACTCCAGAACAGCATGGGATGGTGTTTAATCACACTTCCATAACAAGCCCTTTCATTTAATAAAAATGTACTGTTTAAAGAATACCACCTGTCAAAAAAGATTTATAAGTGGCCTTGTAATAAATTCATTTTCATGTTCTATTGTGTCACAACTTTACCAATAAAACTGTGACTTGTCATAAGACAAAATAATCATTTGTGCAGATAGATGACCTGCTATGAACCAAGGCCAAAATACCTTGTGTAGTTGCACTGCTCAGACAGTTCAGAGAGATGTGATCAAGGTCTTCAGTACTGTAAAAATAAAAACACACTTGAGTGATTTTTGCAGCAAGCCTTCAACTTTGCAGGGAGATGTTGCTGCAGGGACGAAATAAAATCAGGAATACCTGTAACAGGAAAGTTCATTCTTCCCATTGAGTCATTCCCACCCAAATGGGAGAGTGTTTTAAATTCTTACCTTGTGATGGTGCCTGTTCTGGTCACCAGACAGGCTGTAGGTTGGTGGGAATGGTGTGAGGTTGTTCCACACATACATGCAGGGGCTTCTACTGCTTTTGGCTTCATCTTTGCACTTGATTTTGACTCTCTACACTTGAAGAGAGTTTGATACAATTTTGATACAAATGATTCAAAATGAGTTGCAAACTCTGTGCTGAATGATCACTGGTTTTTAAAGGTTTGCTTAGGTTTCAGTTCTTGAGCACAACCAGAAAATCTTGGAAGTATTAGGACAGAACTCTAGGTCTCCTTTAGGTTAGCATGACTGCTGTCTTGAATGGAACATCAGTATGAAGGGAAATACTAATTGTAACTTGAGACTCATACTTGTTAAAAATATTAGAGAGTTCTTGAATTTGTGAAAAACAAAACTCAATATATGCTTGAGAGCTTAACTTCATTTTGACATTTGTTTCCATGAGCAGAAAGGTGAAGAAGAATGATAAACCCTCTTTCCTGTCCTGACATGGAAGCAATTAACTAGCAAACAAAGCACATAAACAATTGTCTGAAACAGCATGCTAAAACCTTGTGGTGTTTATAAAATTCTCTGAGAATTAGATAGCTAATGCTAATCAGTGTGTGAAATCTTGGCCTGTGCATGTGGAGCATATCTGATGGTTTGTATTTCCTCTCCTCATTATTCATGCAACTGCAGAGCTTCAGACAGCAGAGAGGTATCCTCTTCAGGCAGCTGGCTGCTTGACCACCAGCACATCAAGAAAAGAAGAAGAGACAGGACAAGACTGCGATCTGTCTCTGTGAATAATGTGAGCACATCTGCCCGAACAAGGCCACTTCACAGCTTCCAGAAGAGGAAACTCTACAGAATGCACAGTGCCTGTCACGGGAATCAGCAGGTAGGCCCTTGCCTCTTTGTTTGGGAGAGAAAACCAAAGAGTCCAGCTGCTTGGGTCAGCATGTGTCTTGTCTGGTGTGCCAGAGGATAGTGCACGTTGTGTGCGCTGTCTGTGGTTCAGGGACCACAGAGTGTGTGCAGTGCTGTGCTGGATGTGTCTGCAGGAGCTCTGAGTTAATGACTTAAACATAAAAATTAAACATAGCTTAGAGTCCTGCTTATCAAATCAGTTTGTTCTATGGCTGTCTTTAAAGCCCTTGTACAATCTAAGAGACAACTTGAGAGTTCTTTGGGAGGCCTGACTGCTGAGGAGACAGGGCTACAGTGTAAAGCATCTGCCTGCTTATTTTCAGAATATTTGTTTTAGCTACAGGAAAGTTTACACAGCTGGTGGCACATTATTTTCTAGGAAATTGAATTGAGATGTCTTTATCTTGTTTCCATTTTTGCTGTTTCTCATTAGTTACATTGCCTTTTTCATGACACTTAAAGAATGCTTTAAAATTCTCAGAGCTTTCTGCGTTACAGAAGAATTAATATTTTAAAATGGAAAAAAACCACATTGTTTTGTGCAGGACAAGGCTATCTGCTCACATCTGATATTAATAGCATATTGCTGGTAAGAATATATAATGAGTTTAGCTGTGGTGCTTAAAGAAACAGTCTAATTTGGGAGCAGAGATGGTATGAACTCTTTTTTCAGAGCAGTGCTAATCCCAAGAGGTTTTAATTTCTTGATTTTACTTTGCCTTTTTAAAAGTAAGTGTAGTATTGAGGGAAATCTCCCTGTCTCCTCAGCTAACTGTCTTAGGGATTTACTAAGTGTGCCAGTGGTCTGGGGAGCAATTTCCCAAGCAAGGATGTTCTGTGCTGATTCAGCATTCTCTGCAAAATGGCAGAAGCGTCCTAGTTTTATTTTAGCAAGATACTTTATTGAAAAACTGTCCATTTTCTTACTTGTTTGAGTTCCAGCTTCGTGGCAGTGGGGTTTAAAGACTTGGCAGCCTACCCACCTTCCATGGTTTGGGCCAGAGGGGCTGGGGCTGGTGAGTCAGTCTGGGAGCTCTGCCTTCTCCCAGGTACTTAGCCTTTTCATCTTCCTTGCATTGACCAAGGAGACTTTTGTGGACTTGCACTTACTGTTTCCCATTCAATCCTGTCACAGAGGTTGGAGGCCTCATGCTGTGGCTGATGCCTCCAAATGTTTCTTGCAGCTGTGGTGAGAGCTCCTTAGCAAGAGACTCGAGGACTTTCCCTTCCTCCTTCTTAAACGTGAAGGGTTTTCGCTGCAGAAGCAGTTTCTAAATACCAGGGCTTTCTGGAAGCCTCTGTCTTGCAGTTCAAGTATTTCATATTTCTACAAGCCCTGCCTATGTCTCTGTGTTCTGAGAAATGGGCCAGAGTTACTGAAGTTCTGAGAGTATCAGTAAAGGCTTGTGATCAGAAACTCCATGTCTGTAGCCTGACAGCAGGAGTTCAAGGCAGAGTTTACATTTTTACCTTCAACCAGATACAGAACTTAGCTGCTCTGCATGCTTGATAGTTTACCTTGACTTGTAGGCTGCAAAGAAAGATTTATAATTAACCTTTAGCTGTAGACTGCCAGCAAAAAGTATGTTTTTAGGTTACTAGTTAAGGCTTCAAGCATCAGAGCTGGTCCAGCTGTGTATCTGCTCTGTGCTCTTGACATCTCTGGTGCTAGGTTACCTTCTATTAACCCAGTTTCAGTGTCTGTGTACCAAAAGTGCAGAGATGTCTCAACTACAGTGAGGTAAAACACCCCTGTAGGGAATGCTATTTATGCTTACTGCAGCTCTCAGCTCAAAACCCTGTGTTTAGACTCGGCTTTTGAATGTCCTTTCCATGAGGAAGTTAACCAAGAGGCAATGCAGAGAACTAAATCATGGGCTACAGACAGATTCTGTAGCTCCTGTTCCTTGAGAAAATAGGAAATTATGGCAGGAATCGAGTTGTCAGCCTCAGTCATCATGCAAGTGCCAAACTCAATTAAGTTTTGAAAATTAGGTAAAGCAGGGAACAAAGCCTCTCACACAGTGTTGGTTAAAAACAGAGGATCAGGGTTTCTGCTGGGGAAGTAAGTGATAAAATTAGACTGGACATTTCCAGCACATCCTGACAATTAAACCTAAATGGGTATCGAGGCTTTAAATTAACAGTCATCAGCAGTGTATCGTTTCATTCCACAAATCTTACTCTAACAGGCCCTGTCACTTTCTTAGTCCTGCACTTGCTGCACTTGGTTACCCAGCTGTTGATGAGATTGCTCATCCTGTAATGAAAGAGCACTGGCCATCAGCCCTGGCTGGCTGCTGGATTAGGCAGATGTCTAAGGGTAAGGATGCAAAATGGGGAATGGTTTCTGGGAGTGATATCTAGTTTTCTCTGAAAATGCATTTATATTCCCCAGAGTAATCCAGCAAATTTCCTCTGGTGTTTCACAGGAAAAATGAGTAACTTCTTAGCATATGGAAAATTGTTGGATTTTTAATGTAATATTAGTGTGCCTTCTCTAGCAAGTGCCTCTCCCATATTTCCTCAAATCTGACATATTTATATAACCCCTGGTACCACAATCTGTGAGGATCCCCATTTCTTTAAGGTCCCTGCCCTGAAAACAAGCTGGGAGTCTTGCGGCAGATGTGGAATTAACAAATTCCAGCTTGCCAAAATCAGAGGAGAAAACTGAATCTTCTGAGTGTTGCAGCTCCTGGTGGTGCCTGGTTTGAAGAGCCAGTGAGCAGTGCCTGGCAGTGCTGAGGGAAGATGCTGCTCTGCAGACTAATTTGAGCAAGATGGTGACTAAAGAGTTATGACCAGAGAATCACAGCAAAATGCAGACCTCTGTATGTGGGACATTAAGAAATGCTGGGATAGCTTTGAGGAATTTGCAATTGGGTTTTCATTGCAATGACAGGTTGTACCCCTTGTGCATCTGAATGGCGTTCAGAGTGTCATCCCCCACATCTCTTTAGATTCATTTGGGAAGCTTATTCTTCCCCTTCACCCCCCCCTAACATCCATGTTAGGAAAAGTAAAATATGAAACTGTGAATTGCTATGCCATCTGTCAGTTCATAAGGTCACTGGGAAGACAGCCACATTTTTTCTCTTATCTACTGCCATGCCACATACATTTACAATGAGTGTGTATGACCTAGAAGCCTCTCACTGCCTGTGGAGAGATGCCCTATATTGTCCTCTGCTGGTTCTTTTCTGAAGAGGGCTACACCTTCCCCTGCTGTGCTAGTTAAATAATGCTTACGCAGGGTAGTAGCTAAAAGAAAATACAGAAGTCTGTGAAACTCTAGAAGACCTTCCAGACTGACAAGATAGAATGCAGATAAATAAAACAGGATGCAGGGTGTTTGGTTTATCTGTCACTGTCCAATATCCTCAGGAACTTGAAACATCCTTTGGGGCTAAATCGGCTTGTCCCCTAATTCAGGATGACAAAATACCACAAGATGATCCCTGAGTCATCATTTGGCCCTGGAATCTGTTTTGTATCTTTCTTCTTTATCTAAATAGCTTTGTAAGAGCTTAGGCCATTTCTTGATTGTGAGTCATGCACAACAAACCCTGGGATTGCAGTCTGTGGTTCAGTCTAGAGGACATGATTGCAGTGGTGCATTTCTTCAGCATGATGTTTGAATGGATGAATAATAAAACTTGCAGGCAGGACAGCACCAAGGAGTAAGACGAACATGTATTCTAATGGGAGGAGAAAATGTTTGCAGGTGGGAGTTGGTAGTTTGGGAGTGCTGTGTTCAAAATGTTGGATCTGTCCCTCATTTGTATTGTTACAGCTGGCAAGTCAAGACCTCTGGGTCACTGTCTCCTCCTATAAAATGTGTGTCATGTAGTTTTAATGCTAGGAAAGGAGGCCAAAGTATCTAAACAGTAAAACCAAGAAAGTCTGTAAGTAGCAGATGGGTGTCGGGACTGTAAGACACAAACACCTATGGAGTCATTTCTCAGTCGTTGTTGCATTTATAACTGCCTTCCTCCCCCACCTCAGATTCTTCAGTCTAATGCCTAATGCTTCTGCAAATGCTTTTCCTGTAGTGAGGAAAATTGTAGCTCAGTCTCCTGCTATTTTTTTGTCTGCAATTGAAAGAACTAAATTATCTGACATACTAAAAGTTTTAAAAGCAGACAAATATTGTACTAATCAGAAACTCAGAGAGGTTTGCTTAGCTGGCATGCCTTGATGTTTTCTTTTTTGCTATTTTATCTGTGTGACTTGCTGCAGGATTTTTTTTAATAACAAGGATTTTCTTTTGCCAGTATGTTTTGTTAGTTTTTTATTTAATATCCTAACAAAGGATATTAGTTCCACTTTTTTCAAATCATGTTTTGCCAAGAGATGTCATTGAGGCTATGTAGACTTTTAATCTGTAAAAACTTTATACAGCTCTAAGTAAAGGTAAGAGCCAGTAGAGCAGTGAGATTGGAGTACTGTCAATTCCGGTTTGTCAGTTTCTTTGCAGAGTTGTAGAGCATGGTGGGGTTTTTTAATCTGAAAATTCTCACTGTAATTGTTTCCCACCTGCTGGAGAAAGAGTTGGTTGTGGGTACTGAAGCATCTGTGGAGAAAAGAGAAGGTGCAAAGGTGCCAGCACCCTGAAAGTTGGGAATGGAGGTGCAAAAGCTTGCATTTTGGATACCACAAGCAAACAGTTGGTATAATCTTGCCAACTCTTGCAGTTGCATATTGCTACTTTTTGTTCTCTGCAGTCTCAACTGGCAGTTAAGTAAGAGCAGAAGAATATCTGCTTTCATTTAGTGGTTTGAAAAAAAAAGGGGAAAAAAAAGTGAGTGCTTGTCCAGAAGGCTCTGAAGCAGACAGGAGAAAAGTATTTAAATTCTAGCATATGAGTTTCTTATTTTGATTTCAATCTAATGCTGCTTCTGTGATTTTTGTGTTCAGGAGCATTCCCAGTCCATGTCTACTTCCAGTGGTATTTTTTGTTGATGCCACTTGATAAATACACGTGGTTCTTTCCCCGAGTCTTGTTAATTTTCAGGTTTTTGGGAAGAGTGTGTGTGTGTATATATATATATGCACACACATATAATTTGTACTCAATCCAGCATGCATAACCCTTATCTTACTTGCTAAATGTCTGCTGTTTGCTAGGGGTCTGTACCTGGGAGGAAAGAGGTTGCATGGAGTGGAGTCTACTGGTGGTCTTCTTCTCCCTTGGTATCCCTAGATACTGATTCCACCATCTGCTTCAGCATAGTTTCCGGGCATTGCTGACTTCTGAAAAAAATGTTGTTTTGTTGCCAAGTCTCCTGCAGACTGGTTCAATGCAAATGATATGATACCTCTGTGGATATGTCAGTCTTGTGGTCTGGGAAGGAGAATCCCTTGGTTACCAAGTTTGTAAGTGAAAATTATAGTTACTGAAATTGCAACTTTAACCCTGGAAGTTAAAAGAAAAGTCTTCTGTTAGTTAAAAATCTATGAAACCTGAGTGCCAAAAGAAGTTCTTGTACGCATTCAGCTGTTCTGAATGTGTGACAGGATTTCTGTCTCTGAGGGAAGGAGGCATGAAGGCAGACAGGAAGGGGACGGACACCTCTATCTTTGCAAGTCTGTGATACTGCCAGTAGAACTAGATCCATCCTCTGAGGTTTGTGGCAAGCCAGAAAGCCTGTCAATTCTCTTTTCTCAGAATGAAAAACCTTCATGCTTTCTACAGTCTTGCACCTTTAGTGCAGTGACATTTCTGTAGTGTTTTGCTGATCACATCTACTCTTAATTCCTGCATGGTGTTTTTGAGAGGAGATCCCTGTGGATTAACATATCTTTCTTACTTTTGGTTTAACTGGTCGAAGATTGAGCTCTAACCTTGATTTTTTAATTGATTGTCTAGTCGAACAAAACATCTTTGTTTCAGGATGTAGAAGACAGCATGCACTTCTACAGAGCAGGTGAAAGTCCCATTGGCATACTGCAGGATTAAAGAAACTAAACTCTGTGTATGCTTAGGAGAGGTGGGTGATCTCTGAGAACAGTAGAAGCTATCACTCCTTGTAGGATATTGACAAAAAAACCTGAATTTGTAACAAGTTGGGTGCTGAGTAAGTTTTCATTAGTGTTTTACAAAACTCCCCATTCTCTTCCTAAAAAAAATTGGTCTCTGCCATAGGATCTGCTACTTCATTGACAGCTTTGGAGGGGCCAAGGCAGATGAATTTGTTTACATCCTGGGGCAGTTTGCATCCCTGTACCTGATGTGCATGGGAAAAGTCTGTCCATTTGACTTCTGTAGAAACTTCATCTGGAAGGGAGGGTCTGACATGGCAGGGCTGTGTGTGTCAGCAGCATCTCTTGTGCATCATCCCATGTAGGAATGTCTTAGATGGTTTGCCCACTCTCTCTCCTGTTAGTAAGAAAAAAGGTCTTGGGGGCTTTCAGATTAACCTTTCACTGTCTGTGTATTGTGTGCTGCCCAAAAGCACTCTGCACTGAAGAGCTGCACATTTACCTTGTGAAACACAAGGTTTCTTGGAGCTGTGTGTTCTGCCAGAGGAGCACAGCTCTGCTCAGAGCAGGCTGTTGTGTGCAGAGGAGGGAGGCCATGGAGGAGCAGGCTGTCCTTAAGGCAGATGCTAAAGCACTGGGGCAAGCAGGCCACTCTATTAGTTTGATCTCTACACAGCACAGGATTAAAAGTTGGTGTGTTTGGTGTCACACAGAGGTTCTTTTGAGTCCCAGAATTAAATAGCTGCAGTTTAATTGGCTACCCATGTACTGAAGAACAGTTTTTAATATTGAGGCAGGTAGCTCTTCTTTGATACTGCTGAAAACTGAGTGTGTAGAGAGAATAATTGCATTTTTCCTTGCCTTTTTGGGGTTTAATAAGAGTAATCAGGAGCAGATATGACAGGTATTCAGCAGAGTGTATTTGAATTAATTTAATTAACTTCCTGGATTCAGACACAGTGGCATAATTGAACTGTGGCTCTCTGTACTGTTACACTTGGGGCATGTTTCCAAAAATGGTAGGAGTTTTAGTGGTCAGTAGCTGAAACCACAAAATGAGGATTCACTTCACAATTTTTTAACTGAGAGCACAAAACATTTTTCCTTTCAGTTATGGCATTCTTCATAGACTCACAGTTTTTTCTCTGCAGGAGGGCATGGCCAGTAGAGTTCAGCCTTCTGACCCTTCAAGAGCAGAGGCATGAGCCAATTGTACTTTGTCTAATGCATCAGTCTGTCAAAAGCAAGCGCAATAATTGTTTTGAATATCAAAATCAGTTGCTCTCTATGTCTTCTGTAACCCAGTAAAACAGTACTAAGAGGGAAAAAATCCAAGTTCAAAATACTCTGGAAAATTAGAGTCTGTTGGTTGGCACCATTCCATTTCATAAGTTTAAACCAGAGCTGCTATTTTAGTCGAATATTTAAAGCTTGCACACTCCTCACTTCCTCTTAAATACAGTGACTTTTCTCTGATACAATAAATTTTTTTGTAATATTGTCCTTCATATCTGCTTGAGCTCAGGAAGCATGAGGTTTTGTATTTCAGTAATGAAGAAAAACGTTTCAGGAGATGCATAAGGTGTAGTATAGCAAGGGGAAGGGGGAAGATTGATAAGAGTTCTGTAATCTCTCTTGCTTTCTGAAGGGTTGGTATTGTGGTCAGGTTTGCTGTAGGGGCCTGTCTCCCAAAAGCTGTGTGCCACGATGTTCCTGTGTCACTGCTGTGGCTGAATGGATATATTTGTCAGCTTGTTTTCAGCTGGGTTTGGTGGATGTTTTTGTTGCTGTGTTAAAGTTTCGATACTTGACTGCTGTAAAAGGCAGTTGTTTTGTATATTGTATTCCATTTGGAATTGGAAGCAGGGAGAGTTTAGTTTTTCAATAAACAATTCTTCCATTTTATTTCAATAAAATTTGAATCACTTTCTTTGAGTAAAATGCTTTCATTCTGGTGCTAAGGGCTTCTGAAATTTTTTCATCAAGAGTTGATTAAGTCAACGTTTCTGAGAAACATCATGATTTCACTAATTCAGCATTTTCCAGTGGAAGACTACTCCATCAGAAATTTAAACCAGATCTGGTAGCTAGGAACACAGACACTGACAAATTTCTTAGCTTTTTTTCCCTAGCAGCTTCACAGACATTTAAATAAAATTGTTCTTCCTTCTATGAAGTCTGTATTTTCTTCTGGATTACAAACTGGCTTAATGAAAACTTTCATTACTTAGGTATTGATGCCAGACCATGCAAGGCACAAATTCAGGCATAAGGTTTTGTAATTCCCACCACAGACAAGTCAAAGAAAAGAGTTTTCCATTTACTGATATTGGCTAATGGATTTTAATATAGTTTCAAAATGGATTTTGACTGTGAGGTTGTTTGACCACGTATGCATGTTTTTGAGCTGGCTCAGCATTAATAATCAGGATGTGTTTGGGGCTAAAGTGAATTAAATCAAGAAAAAGTGGGTAAGGACTAAAAGTCTGGATGTCAGAATGTCTTGGTCTTATCTATATACTTGCTAAGTAATTTTACTGATTAGTTTTTGGGAATTTCTTTTTAAAGAATGAGTGAGATATTTATCTACTGTAATGTGGATTCACTTCTATTAAAAAAAAAAAGATATGCAGAAGTGGCGCCATTGCACCTTAAAGAGTAGAGATTTTGTAGGTTACTTCATTTCTAAAACTCAAATATCAAGAGGAAATATACTTTTGTGCATTTTTGAAAAGCAAGCCCTTAGTGCATTGAGATAGAGCAACTACCTAAAAGCTCTTTAAGCTTTAGTGTAATGATCCATATAATGGGAAACATTAAGTTTGCTTTAGCATTTATCCCTCTAGTGTTTCCAAACACAGGACCCAGTTCTGCCAACACTTTATGGATGTTTAAAGTTTAACAGATGAAGAGTCCCATATGTCTGTCACAGGAAAATAGCAGAACATTGATCTGAAGGAGTCCTGGGCTAGGAAAGAATTCTTTCCAAGGTGAAAGCACTTGTGCATACACCCTTGTATGGAGATCAAGGTGGATTTAGGACTGTTAATGTTTTCCTGGGTGAAAAAAGAATTAAACAGAAGAACCTTCCCCCACCATCACTGTGTTCTCTGCTTCAGCATCATAACATGCTTACTTGACTTTAATAGTTTCTGAGATACACTACCAGCATAGAGAACTCAGTAACTGAGAAGAAAGAAAGAGATAGAAAGGAGAACTTCTTCATGTACTATTTTCTGAGATAATGTGAGTTGTGAATATTGATGCCGTGTGGCAGAAAGACTGCTTTCGCTAAGTGGAGAGAATTTTTTGTGCTAGATATGATTGCTGCATCACTAATTCATGAATGGCAGTGCTAAAGTGCAGTCTGGAGTATTTCAGGCAGGAGAAAGAGTTTTCTTAGATTCAGAAAGCAGAAGTACAGAAAATATGAGTATGTTCTTTGATAGTCTCGCCCTTGGTGCTACACATTTCCATAAAAAGTCATATTCATTCTTCCAGTTTTTTACACTGGAACTGTTTCTCAGGGGTTGGTAAATGTGATTGTTGGCACAGTGATAGCCTTGAGACCCCCTAAGTACTCCAGTGTCCCTTTCTCTCCCTTCCCGTTGGCAGGATCTGCAGCATTTGGTAAAATATCAGAAACCTATAGGAGCCTTTAAAAATGCTAGTAAGTTGGGGTTACTGCCACAAGTATCCAGTAAGAAAGTAGCTTATGCCACATTGTTTTCCTGAAGTACTTTTTGTACCACATTCTGAAGGGCAGACTACTGTTTGCTGCCATCTTGTATCATCACATTTAATTCTTTCCTTCTTTCAGAGCTCAGTCAATGGCCTGCACTCTGCTGCTTATTCCTGCTCATTTTCACCCTGCCTTTTGCCTCAGTCCTGCTACCTCACATCTACCAGTTCATCATTTTACCCTCCATACTTTAACAAGCTTTGCAGCCAAGCAGCTAAATTAATCTCTCTGCACCTCTCCTCTTTCTAGTAATTCCTGTTACTACCTATTAATCAGTTCTCAAGGTATCCTTTTCTGTGTTTATTGCTGTATATGTTCTTTCTGTTGCTTATCTGATGTTTAAATTATAACAAGGTAAAGGCTTTGCCTTTTTGGTTTGTGTAAGTACTCAGTGTGCTCAAAATGTTCAATATAGTTTCTTGTATTAAAACATGTGAGCTCAAGTTTGTCACGGGATAGATCAAAATAATGATTGGAAACAGTTTCATTTTATCTGAAAGCTTTGACAGCTGCTTCCTGGTCCTAATTGAAGGAACAGTTGGTATTCTTTGAATTGTGCACTGTTGTCCAGAGTAAGTGAAGGTAAATCATATTTAGACTATCTGGAGGTTGTTGGAATATTCTTCCCATTCACATATTAAAGAGTGTCACTCAGTTGTGGGGTTGTTGGGGTTTTTTCCTCTTCTGGTCTAATTTGAAGGACCAGAAGAGTAAAGGAAAAGTTAACCTTTGTTTCTGTGTATTCTTGCAGACTTTCCCATCTAGAGATGCCTCCTTTCCAAATAAAATTCAGTTGCCATCCACTTTCAGCAGCAGTGAGTACAGCACAGAATCTAAACTGCTAGATTATGTGCAAGAGCTGGACTCTTCCTTCCATCCTGTCTTATCATTCCCTTCAGGTAAGTAATGCCATGACTCTTAACAGAGTGGTTGTGCTTGTGACAGCTGTAGAGGTTGTGGACTAACTCGTCTTTTCAATGATTTTAGGACTTAGTTCTCTTAACAGAAAACTTCACACTGTCAAAAGACGTGAATTTAAACTAAGTGAAAGTCTTGGCTTGATCCTGACTTTTGAAAAACACACCTTCTAGGTTTCCTGTACTAGCAATGTGCTTACAGCTTTGAAAGACTGGTCATGAAGAAAGGTGTGCTTGGGTGTCTCATGGTGTGTCTGATTGAGTCAATGTTAGTCCTTTAGAGATGGTG
This sequence comes from Sinosuthora webbiana, assembly GCA_013397395.1. Lineage (NCBI taxonomy): Eukaryota > Metazoa > Chordata > Aves > Passeriformes > Sylviidae > Sinosuthora > Sinosuthora webbiana. Next base: position 380,043 of record VXBN01014245.1, read on the forward strand.
CTTCTGGCAGCACACTACCATACCATGGTTGTGTTGTTTTCATAAGCGGCTTGCTTTCTGTTCAGACCCTTTGGACTAGGTCTAAAAAGCTTTATTTAGGTTTTCTAATTATTTTTGTGATAGTCAGCCTTTTTGCTCATCTTTGAAGTTTTATGGTTTCTTGTCATCTGATCTTTTGGTCTTTTTGGACAGTAATGTAGATGATGTTGTCTGTGACTCAACCCTGAAATTAGTGCAGGTGCAACTCGACAGTACTTGGGAATTCAAAATAACAGCCTAAATGCTGTTATCAGCAGAAGAGATTGAATTTTTTGTGGGATTTTTTTGTTTAAGGAAAAACCTATTTCCAGGTAGTTGCTGACCAGTACAGGAATTATGCTGTTCTGGGGGGCTTCTTTGCCACAAAATAATTCTGAAGATGAGGCTGGGACTTTGATGGAACTGTTTGAATCTTTAATCAAACCTAGTCTTCCCAGAATGACAGTGTAGACACTGCAGCCTTGTATTAGGAAGTCAGGAATTGACTTAAGGCTTGGTTTTGGAGAACTTGTCACTGGCCTGTAGAGAAGACCCAAGTGTGGACATGGAATCCAGAGAAATCCTCAGCTCTGGCAGTTTGCATCCCATTTATGGGTTGAAGAGGAGATAATTGTAGGAGCAGATAGGAGAAATGGTTTGCTCCCTCACTCCAAGAGTGCAACAGCAAACATCCCAGTCAGCAGAACTCTGTTGTGGACAGAAAAACACCATCTAAACCTTTCTTCTTTTACACACACTATCACTTCCCCTGACAGCCCAGCTGGACCCCAGGGGTTTAAACATGTGTTCAAGGACAGTCTGTGCCCCTTGTGTTCATTCTTACCTCCCTCTTAAGGGAGACTGGGGTGTTTTTGTTGTTTTTTTTGTTTTCTCAGAAAAAGCTTTGTCATCATAAAAAAACCTAAAAAGCTTTGGACTGTGCTGTGGCTACTGTTGGACACTTTGCCAGGATGGAGGAGGAAAACTGTTTTTAGCTGCATTCCAGTATCAAGAACATACTTCTTAAGGAATATTTATTCTCTTTTCCAGGAGCCTTGCTAATAATAGTTGAGACAGGGAAAAAGCACTAGACCTACTATACTATCTCCTGTTCAAATGTACTCCTCACTTTTGAGGGAGGCTAGATTCATGCTTTACTTTGTGTATTTTGCTGTCTCTGTCTCCTCATGAAGACTAGTCTATTTGACATTTTCTTTCATGTGAAAGAATTATTGTGAATAAATGCGTAGTAGAAATTTTCCAAGTTGTAGCCTCCTTCTGTTTCATGTTTTCTTTGCAGCTTTCTTGGTTATCCCCTCCCAAAGCAGTAACTTCTCTTAAAATACTGCTTGTGCTGTGCCCACATCTTTATATATAAAAATTGTCAGCAGAGTAAAAGAAAAGGGTTTTGCATTCATTTTGTCTGTATGATAAAAATACATTGTTGGCATTTGTTTCATTTTGGAACTCTGTGAGTTTGATTTTTTTTGTGTGCAAGGAGGGATTCAAGTTCAAGATTCAGATGTAGTTCTCTGACCTTAGTTTTTCATGTGGTTTGCTTTAAAAGTGAATCATAGTTGGCAGACAGTCTAGTAAATAGTGCAGTGGGACTGGCTCACTAGTGTCCTCTCTTCTGGAAGCATAGTTATCCCTATGTCTAAGTCTTTCTTTCACAGTTTCCAAATTACCAAGGATCTGGAGTAAAGATGTCAGTGGTTGCAATATCACTTTAACATAACAGCACCTCTTTCGATTTGCACCTCGATAACTGGAAAACTAGTTTGTGTCTTAGAAGTTTGGGTTTCTGGTGTTTCTGCACCTAAGCTGTGGATTGATTGAAGCAAGCACTTCTGCCCTTTCAATTAAGATACAGGAGGACATAATAAAAAATCTGAGTCACCCAGGTGATTTCCCAGGTTAAAAAAACCTCAAAAAACAAAAGAAAAGATCAGCAAAATAGGAGAAATGCTTTGGTTCTCTCTTTATTTAAATGTTGTGACTAATACACCTTTCAGACCTTCTTTGTTTAACTTGGAAGTAGAGTAGGAAACACAGCAAAAACCTTGGGGTGTTTCGAAAAAACAATCAAATTAGATCCATATCAAATTGAAAAAAAAAAATTGTTCTTTATATTTAGCAAAACATGTTGAAAGGTTTTGTCCTGGCACATCCTGAAGGCACATGTGGCTAAGACTGTGCATAAATACATGTAGTTTAATGCCCACCCTTGGGCCCTGCCCACAGTCCTCATTCTGAGTGTACTAGCTGTCAAGCCTACTTTTTACACTGACACTCCTTTTCAATTAAATTTCACTTCATTCTTGTAAATTTTTTTTCCAGAAAGGCTTTCAGAGAGAGATAGGGTTTTTTTAAGCCTTCCTGCCTTATAACATGGGGTAGATTCCTTACCACTTGAAATGTTTTGCATGCTAATTCTGCATTAGAACTCCTACCAGGAAATGAATTACATTGCCCTGCTGTAGACTTTTCCAGGGAGATGGAGAAGGAATGTACTTTGAAAATACCCATAGGCTCCCAGCAGTAACAAATTCCAAAAGCATTAATTACTTTTACCCAAAAGGCTGAACTGAAGCCTCTTCACATTGCAGGAGATGTGCACTGTGTGCTCTCTGCTGTGCTGGGTTTTGTCCAGGAGCTGGTCAAGAGGGAAGACCCCAGTCTTATTCTCACTCAATACCCTCTAGAGTCTGTTTCAGTCCTTAGCAGTATTGCTCACAGATCATGTTGAGTGTGATGGTGAATCAATGCCTAGACCTCTAGTGATGATGCATAATTCATTGGCTCAGAGGTTGCCATCTTTCTAATACAGACGCTGTTCCTTTGGATTTCTGGTTTGTTTATTAGATATTCCTCTTCACATATACTTTGAAACATTATTAAGGAAGGATGACATCAAAGGAGAACCTGCTGATGCCTCGTCTTTGGGAGGGGAGTTTAAAGTCTCTGCTGACAATGGTATGTAAAGCAAAATATTTTAGTATTTGCGAAGCGGTTTTTCATTCATTTTCTGCCATGAAGAGGTTCAGTTTATGAACTTGTCACAAAGCAGGTTATCTGAGAAGGTAACTGAATATGGCTTTAGGTGGAAGAGGAATCTCTTCTCAGACCAGTGTCAGGTTCTCCTTAATTGCACTGAGATGATCCCACCAGAGCTGTAGGGGGATACTACAAGTTGGGGGAGTTTGGACCAGGTGCCTGACTGCAGTCCTGTTACTATTTGGATTCCTATCAGAAGTTTGGGGCTATTAAAAATAGTTCAGCAGTTGAGATTTCCTGTAAACTGTACTGATGAAAAGTAATTTCTCAACTTGATAGATGCCTTTTATGTTACAGACTATAATCCACATGTTTCTGTCAAACAATGGAGCAGTGGCTGTTTGTCTAATTCCAAATCTCAGTTGGTGTTAGGAACACCTGACCAGCTGTCAGAAGGAAGAAAGAAAAGGCATCTAAGTGAGACAGCAGTAGGTAAGAGAAAAACAGCATTGCAAGAGGCTACTACATCTTTTAAAATATGTACTGCATGAATATCACTGGGCTCTGAGAGTTGTCTCCAAAAACGATAGTGTTACAAAACTTATGAAGAAACAGACTTAGAACACCGTGAAAATAATTTGCTATTTTAAAGCATAGTAATCATCTTTCTTCTTAAGTGTACATACAGAATGAGACAAGCTGCTATATTTTATTTTTGGAGTGCTCTTAAAGGAAACTGCTCAGCAGTTCTGCTGTGTACTTCTAATATGGGTGTCATTCTTAATATGAAAGGGTTTTTTGTAATAGTAGTCAGTGAAGCAGACATTGCTAAGTTATCTGTTAAGTCATGTGCCCAATGAAACATTTACTATTCCTGGCATCTTTGTCTACTGTATTTCATTTGTTGTGTACTCTCATTGGTGGTTCTGGATCCCTTCCAGACTTTTAAGAAGACTTGTGGATAGCCAGTTCTTACTGTGTTTTTACCCTTGTTACCTTTCTATTTTAAGCCACTGAATCTCTACTTCAGCACTTGGTAAATTAATAGGAAGTGCCCTAAAAGTTCCATAGAACAATGTGATAAGGTAGGGATAAAAAAAATAGCATACCATTGTAAAGATAAATGGCATCTCACCTCTCCAGGCTGTTAGAATGTAAAGCCTAACAGATTCTGTCACAGATTCATTTATGTAACTTTTGGAAAACCTTTGGCAAAATTCTTCGCAAGAACATTTGAAGAAAATAAGTCACTGAGCAAGAGGGGAAACCATATTAGTTTAAAATTTCCCTTAGGAAAGAATTAAAAAGTATAAATTATCAGTTAACACTGTGGAAAAATTAACTGCTGGTGCATATCCAGGCAAAACTGATAGTGCAATCTTTCACTAGAGGTGGAGTTACAGGAATTACTGCAGAGATGAATTAATAAAAAATTACGATCTAGGATTAAAACAAACCCCAAAGCCCACAATCCACAACCCCACAGCAAGACCCCCCAACTAATTAGAAAGTTTTAGGGGAGAATGTAATCTGTTTGGGGGCACACTGAGAACTGTTTTAGATTTAGATGAGGGTTGTCCTTTGAATCGTTCCCCTTGTGCAGTACAGCCCTCTACAGCCTTCTCTTATACTCTGTGCCCATCTCCAGTGGGGTGCTGTGCCCTGTCCCCTTCCACCACCAGTGACCCTGTTTTCCATGCCACAGCTCCCCTGACCACTTGCTGGTCCCCAAGAGGTGGCTGCTGACAGAGGGTTTCTCAGTTTCCCTAAGTCATGAACACTGAGATCAACAACTGGAGTTACTTGGGAGCACTAGTAAGGGACAAAACATCTTGCTATAAACCTTTTGAAGTTACCATTAGTCTTCTGACAATAGTATTTGGTTTTTTTATAAATGGAACCAAAAAAGCAATCTTTTATCATGAGGATCATCCCAGTGCCAGAAAATTGTTCTGTGGTACATTCATGAGTAGGAGCACAAGTTGTAGCTTATTAGTGCTATGGGTGTAGTACTACATATTTATTCCTAATTTGGGCTCTGTCTAGGAGAAATTATCCATGAGGAAGGTCAGCCTAATGAACAAGGCCAAAAATAAAAGCTGTGTGCCAGGGAGTTGCAGAGCTGCCTGGGAGATGGTAGTTCATGACCTTGACCCTGTCTTCAGGATCAGTCTTACCTCTTTTCCCATGTTGGAATACACTCATTCTTTTTGTTCATTGGTATATTGAGTTTTCCTTTCTTACTGGAAATTAGGTAGAAGGAAAGAGAACAGGTGGTTAAATTATGAGTCCCACTAAATGCTGTTTATACTGGGACTGCATGGAAGTAAACAGGAATTACAATTTGTCTGGAGCAGTGAATCAGAAGAAACTACCATTTGGAGATCTAAACTGGTTTTTTTTGTTACCCTTGCTGCCAGTTTTATCATTAATTAAGGAAGAAACAGTCAGGGAGAACTTGTGAGATGCACCCCAACTAGAGAAGTGCTGCTGGGGAAGGGAGGGAATCTAAGTGAAGATTGCATTTGCTGTGTGTGTAGTCTGTGACAGCTCCTGAAAAAAAGAGTCAGGATTTGCCCATATGAAGCTGGTTCCATGAGAAAAAATCCTTTGTAGAATTAGAGGGATGAGTTTCGTGGAGCAACAATGACAGCATGAAGAGCAAGTGTTTATTTAGATGGCTTTTTTTAGTATCCAGTAAATTGTAAGTGGCTCACTTGTAGGCTTCTAGAAATGACTTTATTATTACTGTGTGGACAAATATCTGCAGTCTAATAGGCAACAGCTGCTGTGTCTTCTTCATTGCTGTTTTTTATGACAGGCGAAAGCAGCGCTCGGTTTGAGACATTCTCCTTCCAGCATGCAGAGCCTGAGTCCCACAGCAGTTTTACTGCCACAAGCAGTGTCAGTGCCATGTCTCGGTCCACTCACAGCTCTTCATCACAGGTAAACCAAAAATGTGTCGCTGTCTCAACTGAAATATCAACAGAGAGTTGTGCACATTAATAATCCAAAGCCACGTGCCTTTTGCATCTGATTTAGTGTCATATGACAGCGCAGAGCATTTTTACAGTGAATTAAGTGGATTACATTAACTAATTTATTCCAGATTGAGTATGTAGTGTTTCTAAAACAGAGACTTACTTGTAAAAGAATTTTGAAGATCATATAACTGGAGTGTAAGTTTGATTTATTGGCATTGTCCCTTTTTTGTCCCCCAAATTTTATTAAATACGCCATGATTTATGTTCCCAGTTTTACACTAAGGCACTTACAACTTTTTTTTTCTTGATGCAGCTATATAAAATGGCCTCGTGGTGCAAATAGAGTCACAAAATCTGTGAACTCTCAGTTGCCCTATTTCAAACCCCTTGTGCAGAAATACAGGCCAAATCCCTGGTATATAATTTGCTGAGGAACAGCAGCACTCTGGCTCAGTGTACAGAAACACACTGTTTACTGGAGTTAATGGAAAATTCACAAGGATATTCAGATTCTGGTCCCATGGTTTTGCTAAGCCTAGTGGTGTTCTGGTGCTCTGTAAGTCACCATGTTTTAATGCAGAGTTGAGTTTTAATGTGTGTCCCACACAGTTTAGACAACACACACTCCTTTATTCCCTTGAGTCAATCATCATCAAAGAGCACATAAATGAGCACTTTAGAACAGTCTTTTTCTATTAAAGTTCAGGCTTCCTTGTCAAGTTCCAATGTTTCTCTGCTACCATGTATTTCCTATGATTTGAGCTGATATGCTCTTGTGTTGATTCTATTATTCAGCATAACTCCAGGAGGAGGTTGAGAAGTGAGAGCTCCTATGATATAGACAACATTGTTATTCCCATGTCACTGGTGGCACCATCCAAGTTGGAGAAACTACAGTACAAAGAAATCCTCACTCCAAGGTTTGTTCACAGCCTCTTTAATTGCAAATACATGAAAATGAACATGAGAACGTTAACTAAGAATATAATTTACATGGACTTAGAAAATGTTATAATATTAAAGATGATCTTTTCATGCATTTGGGTTTTTATCTGTGCATTTCAGTTCATGTGACTGAAGTGGGAAGACTGGACAGCTGATAGTACAGGAGAAATAGTCTGATGTACACGGGATGTGGCAGATGCACAGACTGGCTAAAAGGAGAAGTGGATTTATATCATCTTAATTGTACTTACGGCCTTTAATATACCATGAGGCTGACAAGCTCTGAATGATTTTTTGGAGATTGTTGTCTTTTTTTGTGTGTTCCTAAGGAAGTAGTAAACTAATTGCTGTGAACTAAGAGAAATTAATTTAGGGTTTTTTGTTTTTTTTTTTTAATTTAGCCATACTGATACAGTAGAATAAGCTTATTTCTTTCCATACAGTGTAGACCTACAATCCATGATTCTAGAGACTTTTTTCTCCTTTGTTTTAGAAAGAAAACATCTTTAGATCTCAAAAACAGGGTAATTGGTCTCCTCTGCTTACTTCAGTGTCTTAGTAGCAGTTTGCCTGAAGTGCTAAATGTACTTGTTCTGTATTTTAAATCCTTAATATGTGTTTGCTTTTTTATTGTCTTTTAAGTTAAAAAAATATCATTACAACTGTATTGGATATCTTAAAGACTGTGTTAGGAAAAGGAAAGGTTAGATACTTCGTCAGAAAAGGAAAACATAAATTTCAGCCATCTCTTACCAGCACCCTAAACTTAATTTGATTTTCCTTGTCTTATTTCTAGCTGGAGAGTTGTTGAACTTCAGCCTTTAGAAAAATCTCAAACAGATGAAGAAGAGGTAGGCTGTATTTTAATTAAACCACTAGTTTTATATAAAGTAGATACAATATATAATTGGGGTAATTGGTACATACTTTCTGAAAACACTGACTTCATACAAATCCCAGTAAGTTTCAAGTTTCAGAAATAAAGTATTAAGTATCAGATTGTGAAAATGCATCTTACTTTTACAGTGGAAGATAGAAATGCAAGTATACCATTAATGTTCTTTGTTCATTGTTTGTCTGGCTCTTCTGCCCCTTGCTGTTTGCACAGTCAGCTCTCCCAAAGGGTCCCTTGGCTCAGGCTGTGCCACCCTGCTCCTGAGCACTGGAATGCTGCCTCTCCCAGTGTGACTGTCTTCTGGGGCCACCAGTGCTGTCCCTCCCTCTCATCCCCTCCTTCCATGGCCAGGTCCCATGGCATGTTGCTCTTCGTATGGTAATCAGGCATCTTGCCTGTGGGTCCAGCAAGTTTCCTCAGTTTTCTTTTCAGTATTTGTTTTCCTGCCACCCTCCTGTTGGGAACAAACTTTTCTGCATTGTCAGGAACAACATAACCTTCAGCATTTCCTGCCTGCCTGTTGAGCTAACTTTGCAAATCATGGGCTAATTTTGCTTCCTCGAGACGTAAGAATCTTACTTTTTCTTAAGGGCATGTCCATGGACTTTGCAGCTGGGGGTCCCTTTCTCCCCTAATCAGGGGTCTGAGGCATTTCCTAACCTCAGGGTGATTGTATCTGCAAGTCTGGTCTCTAGGCTGATTTTCTGTCCTTCCAATCTTTTTGTGGCTTCTTTTCTAGAAACCAGTCAGTTTTGCTGTTCTTTGGACATCTTTAATCTCCCTCCAGTCTCTGCCACTATCACCAATTGTAATTGTAGGGTTTGTATTCCTGCCTTTATCCACAGTATCTGTTCTGGAGCTGCTATTTGAGAGAGTCTCTACAGCAGAGGTTTAGTTGCCATAGCAGTAGAAAAAGATGGCATTTAGGTAGCAGTGCAGAAGGTTAAACTCAGTAAACAAATTATTATCTCACTCCCTTGGGGTAGAAAATATGCACTCCACAAAGGCATGAACTGCCTCAGAGGTTTACTAGGTCTGTAGCTGCCTGCTCCAGAACCTTTCCTTTAGGAGAAAATCATGGTCTCAACTCCTTACCCAGTGTAGTTGCACTTACCTGACAGCATGCTCTTGGGTTGGAAGGAAAAGCTGTCTCTGTCCCTGCCTTTTCCAGTGCAATTGAGAAATTCCCGTGAAATCTGAGGTCAAATTTGTGTCACTTCCACCCACCAACTTCTGAGTTAGTACCATCCCAGCTAGCAGGAAACATGCCTGTCCTTCCTTTGTACTGAGAAGGTCAAATTCCACACACAGGAGAACTCTCCTGCAAGGATATTTAATTAAACCATTTGGAGAATAACTAATAAAGGCAGCAAGGGCACACTGTCCCTTGAGCATCTACTGTTCATTGCTGTCTTCATCCTGGTGTCTGGAGGGGAGTGAAAAATTTCAACAGTGGTTTGTACTCAGGGCTTCAAGGAACTTGCTTGGAATCAGTGGATTTCTTGTTTAGATTTCAGATCCCATGGAGATGACTTGTCTCATGCTTTTAGTGTATTTTACTGAAGGAAGTTCAAGGTCTCTCTCTGAAGCTCACGGACTAATGTCTGAATTAGAAGCCCACCCAGTACATTTGTGTTTCCGTGACTCTCAGTCCTGTATGATTCATCCTCTGGCCAGGAAATCACTTGAGTTAAGAATACAGCAGCTTTGCCTCCTGCTGTGGCCCACTGCTTCTGTATCATCTGTCAGCTACTGGGGAGAATGAGGGGAAGAGATGTCAGACAGAGAAAAATGCTAATGATCTTGTTTGTGTAAATCATCCTTTGCCAATTTCCCCCTTTCTTTTGGGATCATGTTAATTAGTTTGGATGTTCTTCAGAGTACTGAGAAAAGGTGATTGACCGTAATTCTTCAACATCCTCTAGCTTTTGCTGCTGAGTAAGCTTGTAGAAAGACATGAGGAAACAGCACCATTACCTGTTGGCATTTTCTGCACTCATGCTCTGACACTCTTGAAATTGCTCCATGTGCTAAAGTCAAGGCAAGCTTCAGTAGGTCATTCATATAACACAAGGGAAAGCAAAATATACTTTCTGCTTTTATATAAAAATAAACGTTCTGCTTTTTCTTTGTTTCACTGCATAGTAACCTGTGGTGGTATTGGACATGATATAACTTGAATTTTTTTTTTTTTTTTGTGATACTGCATTAATAGAGATGTTACTTCTCTGTCTTCTGCATAATACCTTCATATCTTCTGCACTGCTAAATTCTAGAACTTCAGAGTCGTCCCTGTGTCAAGCAGTATTCAGGGATTTCTGCCACTGGATAACTTTTTACTTCTTCATCTGCATTGTCTTTGTTGTCTTAATCTTTGTCTTCTTCTCTGTCTTCTTCATTTAGAGGCTTTCAATGCAACAACCCCTATCCATGCAATAGACCTGCATCCAGCATTTACTAAGTTACAAAACAAGTGGGCTCCCCAGTTTGTTGTGCTCCACGTGAGCCACACATCCAAGCATGGGAACTCAGCACTTTCTGGGAATCAGGCCTATTCATTGTGCCTTTGAGAACAAAAAGCTTACCTTTTATGGGTGCATTTTTGTGTCTGGAAATTTTGCCTTATAAGAACAAAATTGGTAATGCAAAAGTTAATCTCCTATCTGTGTCTGCTCTATTACTTGCTCTAAAAATACTTTCTGGAAATAGAACATTTGAGTTTCCTGGTTTGCATGTATGAATTTGCAGTCTTATTGCTTTAAGGCATGGGAGGGTGTGGCACAGGTTTTCCTGTTTTGTTTTGATTTGTTTTGTCCAGGTTAAAGCTTCTGGAAAAGCACAGTTGTAATGTTCAAATTTATTTTGTAGTTGTTTTAGTAATGACAAATTCTCTGGAATAATTCCTTGTGCAATTAGTTTTGCATAAGTGTTTTCATGGCCTATGACTCAGTTTCCTGTGGAGCCAAAGAGTGAAACACAGATTTGGTTGTTTTGAGAACCTTTCAGAAATATTCCTGGTGCTATTGAACGTTAATGCACTGTGTGTTGTAGTGTAAGGGGGGATCCAAATCTTAGTTTTCTCTCAGTGAAATCATTAGACATGCCTCACAAACGGGCCTTCCCCATAGCCTCCTCTCTCAACATCACTGCCACATCCATCCACTGAGGGATGACTCTTTGTCCTTTTTCAAACTAACCTTAGTGAGGAAACTTTAAATTTACAGAACTTCAAATTAATCTAAAGTTGTTAGAGGAAATGCTGGGGAGCAGCAGAGGTGGTAGTGAACCAAGAAAAGACCTTTTATTCTGATGTCATGAAGTTTTTATCCATAGAACAGATAATAATTTTTAAATAAGAAAATTTACTGTTCAAAAGAATAGGGTAGACCTCTCTTAAAATAAACAAGTGGTTGAATATGCTATCACTAGATATGGAAAACAAGGCTTATTTCTGTATTTTTCAAAACTCTTCACTTGGAGAGGAATGTGGACTTTGATTTTTGAATGGAAACTTGTTAAAAATCAAATTTCTTCCCAGCATGAAAAGTTTTGGCAATTTGCTAAGAAAAGTATTTCAAATTCCTAAGTTTTTCTTTCTAAATTATATTTTGCTTCCACTTCAAAGGAAGTCTGAGCACAGAAAAATCCTGAATTTTCCCCAAGGGAATAACACTTTTGTACTTCATAAGATTCTCACTTTCATGCTATACGTCATTGACCTTGGAAAGACAGAATGTGAACTGAGATGTAGCCCTGTTTGGATGCTCAACAAACTTCAGAGCTGCTGCATTTCAGAGAGAGGAGGAAGCCCATTAAGTTCACTCGCATGAAAGGAAACCAGCAGCTAACAAAGTGGTTTGTGTTTAACATAAATAAATAAAAGCAATGAAGGAGCCCTCAGCAAGGAGTGGTGAGATGAGCACACTGAGCAGCCTGTTTGTCTGAAGGTTCTTGTCGAGTGCTGGGCTCAGGAGGAACTGGGCAGCCACAGTTCTACAAATGGGTCCTGTGTCTGATTCCAATCCAAATGAAACCTTTGGGATCAGACTGATTGGTTGTGATACTTTGCCACTGTACCCCCAATGGCTGTGAACCACCTCAGTGCTGAGAGACTTGATACAGGGATGGCTTCCACAGGAACACGATGGAGTGGAGCACTGCCAGTGTCTCTACGGCACCACCTGGCTCTGCAGTGAGCACCATGCACTGGGTTCTCTATTTTGTAGGCTCAGTTGGAAGATAAATGGTGTTACTTGTACAGCTCCACTGAGGATTTTGCTTTAGAAAAAAATAAATGCAGTTTATTTTCCATGACCCACCCCCCCCTCCCCGATTATTAGTATAATTCTTGTCCAGGACTGATCTGGCAGTGCAGCTCCACAGCTCCTATGACCAGGAATTGTTCTTTCCAAGAATTTCTCAGCTTTTGAGTTGGGACTAACTGGCATAAAATCCATGGCTGCAGTACTCAAATGCTCCTGCCAAGCTCAGCTTTTTAGGTGAACTTTGAATGGTTTGGAGCACTTTGAAACAACTGTGAGCTGTACTGGAGGGATCCAGCCAAGAACTCTCCCTGCCATCGGGGGAGTGAGGGGGAAGGGCAGCAAAGTGCTCCTCAGCCAGCCCTGGCTGAGGAACAAACTTCCTAGCGTGTTGCCATTGGAGAAACACAGATGGTACTTTCACAGTGAAATAGCTACATCTTTTACCTAAAAAGCTGGCTCTTGTTTTACCAGGAGCAGGTAAAGTACTTGCAATTAGGGCTGGTTTAAGCTGTACTGGGGATCATGCAAGCAATTGGGTAAGAAATAATATCTTCAAAGCAGAAGCCACTTTCTGCTTGGTTTCGCAGCAGGAATGTGGCACCTCAGGTTCACCGAGTTCCTCTCTGTGGAGTTACCAAAGTCCTTGGTGATCTCAAACCTACTTCTTAGGGCTTAAAGAGCACCTGGCAAATCCTGCTGCCTCCCAGCCTCCTCCTAAAGCAATCTGTTGGAATTTTTGCTTGTCTTTATTATGTACTTTTAACACTGCCTTGATTTGCAAATGAATACTTGTCCTCTAAATTTTCTGCCTCTCACCACAGAGAAAAATGTGTTAGTTGCATGGAGGGGGTGTAACTTCTATGTCCATTCAGATCAACCACAGACATGAAAAGAAATAAAGCTAAAATGACAGCACCCCATACACCAGAGCTCTCATAAAGTGAACGCATGCAAATGTGCCTTTGTAGTGAAAGCATGCATTGTGTTGCCTCTTCTTTTTGTTGAACAGACCTTTGCAGAATTACATATGGTACTGCAGGTGTTGTTTTTTGTGTTTTTAGTGATGTTCATGCCAGTTCTCCCTGTGTGTGGTTACAGGTAGAAGACCTGTCAGACAAAGCTTTCTCCTCACGCCACACGAAGTACGAAGAGAGAGAGCGCGCGAGGTGGTCACTGTGGGAGCAGAGCCGCTGGCCCCGGAGGAACAGCAGGCAGGTGTATTAGCTTTGATAAGAGCCTTCCTATTGAACCTGGTGTGGGTTGTGGTACAGGAGTGTCACAAATGCTGTCACTGAGCTTTGGAAATGAGGGCACCGTTCATTAATTAACTCAGCAGGGACAGTACCAGGTATGTTTAACTCCGTGGCTGGTAAGGGAAGGCAATGCTGAGGCATGCATACTGACAGAAATTGGGCATGTTAGTGACCTGGCAGTACTAAACAAATGTCTTCCTCACTGAACAGAGGGCTCTGCTAGACTGTGCCACTCCCAGTCACTATGACTTTAGCCACCCAGTGTATCATGAGTCCTTCTTCACTCACCTGCCCCAGATGAAACTCCACAGTGTTCACAGATGTGTTTCTGAAGGGTCCTGGGCTGTGCCAGGGGCCTTACACTTAGAAAGTCATTGTGTGAATGATTCATTCTCACAGGCTTGCCATCTGGTGCAGAACTCATCAGATTTAAATATAACCACTAGAAATCTTGCAAAAAGTAGTGTATATCAGAACAAACATCATAAACCTGCATCTGCAGTTTGGCCCTGAGAAAATGATTCCCATAAATCACTTTACAATCTGCCAGGGCAAAAAGCAGCCTATAAATGTTGGGATAACTTTTTCTGCTGTTTATCATATGCTTGTGTCTGCTCTTGTCTGAAAGTGAACCATGACACTAGGAATAAATAGTCAAAGATAGCTTTTTTAAATGCAGGATAAAAATAGAGCTAAGCCATATTGAGGAACTTTATTTTAAGTAATTTTATATTAAGTAATCCTAACTTTAGAAAGTGTACTGAAAAATAAAAAGTTCTGTATGTACCTTGATCTTGAAACTGTGGACTCCTTGTAAAATCTTAGTGCTGCTTGAATTCAGAATTAAACTGCTCATTGAAATGAGCAAGGCCAGGCTTCCACCTGGCATTTCACATGCATGCCACTATCTTATATCTAGTTTAAATGTCTATTAAAAGTGAGGTCAAAATTTTTAATCTTACTACATGTTTGATTGCTTTGGGCTTGAGTCCAGAGCAGCAGTGGTAAGGGGGAGCCCAAGGACTTGTCTCTCGAGTTGCACTTGGCACAGTGCTGACAGTGCAGTTCGGACCCCACGGGTTCCCGTGGGTGATGCTGCTCTCCAGAGTGGAACAGCCTGTGGCTCACTGATTTCTTTTGTCCAAATTCACAGTTCTGGCGAGCATGTGGAGCAAGATGCAGGAGTGGGGACCAGTCACTAGCTGTCTGCAGGCAGGGTGTGCCTGTTCCACCCATTTTATCCACTTAGTTCCTCCACACAGCGCTTTGCTTTGGCTCCAGCCAGCAAGGTCAAAAATCACACCAGTTTTCCTCTGCTCTTTTGGTTTAAGCAAGCAGAATGGAGGTAGCATGTATGGAGAAACTGAACACTTTGAAAAGAAAATGTGAACTGCTCATGGCAATGTTAAAGGTCAGGGAGTAGCTCTTAAAACTCATTTCTAATTCTGCACTAGATCTTACAGCAAAAACGCTGATGGCCGACACAGCCAGGACTCGGTGCAGAAAGACCATTGTGCTGCTGACCCTACTCCTGACCCAGCTGCAGAAGCTCACAGCTCTGTTTGTTCAGGGATGGCACCACTCTGCAGGGAGAGCCAGGAGGAGAAGGTGGGTGCTTGCAATAGCTTCCAGGTCTGGTCAGTTCTTCAGTGACAACAAAGAAACCTGAAGATACTCTCCTGTCTCGCTGATCAGAATCTCAGGCTGTCACCCTAGTTAATGTGCTCTGAATGTAGTACTCGTTTTTAGAACTACATTGCTGTGCTTTGTAAATTAACCCCAGATCTGTCAACAAAAGTTCCATTGCTCAGTATACATGGCACATGTTTTGGAGGCAAATATGGAAGAACTGGGTTCAGGCTGGGTTTTTTTTCAGGGATGGTGGCCAAGGTTCCAGACAGACCTGGTCATTAGGGGGTCAGGCATCCTGATGGTCTGGCATTGTGGAAAAGAGTTGCCTTGCCTGTTCAAGGGTAGGTCTATTATTAGTCCAAAACCTTATGCAGCCAGCTTACATCTTCATGCCTGGCAGTGTTGTTTGTATTCTTTATCTGAAGAGCCCTGCAAGCACTGTAAAGAAAGACATTCCTTTGTTACTTGATAGCACATGATTCTGCACACAGTTAATCAGTTCAGACTCAACTGAAATCCCTTTTTATCCTCTATACTTATTTTCCACCCTCACTCCTACTCTTCTGCTTCCTTTCAGTCTGGGCTGTGGGAACTTCGAGTTTTTCCTCTAAAAGATGAAGAGGTAGAAGCTTTACTGTGCCAAGATCAAGTAACAAATCAGACTGAAATGTCAAGTGCAACTTTGCCCAGCAACTCTCCCTGCACTCCAGGCACACCCACTGCTTTGCCAGACTATGGCTATCCACCAAGAAAACAATCTACCCAAGAGTCAGAAGACTGCAAAAGCGTTTGTCTGGGAAGCAACAGTACAAGGAAGCAAAGGTGACAGGGAATAATATGGTTCATTAAGAAAGCCAATTAAGGTGGAGAGAAGTGTAAGGTAAAATCTCTCGTTCACACAGCATATGACAGCACAATTCAATACCTTTATGTTAGCTGCATATAATATATTTTCTTTCTTGCTTTGTAACAGGCAGGATAAATCCCAAAGACAACACTTTCTTCTTCCTGAACCCCAAGAGAAAGTAATTATTTCAAGCTGGAAGTCTAATATTCCCAATGTCAGGAGTGGGCGCACATAAATTGCTGGCACCATTCACTTTCTGTTGTCATATTGCCACATTTGTCAATAATCATCCTTTTCTGTTTGTTTGTTTTCAAATGCATATCTGGTTCTAGTGGACTCTGGTACAGCAGGAGATGCTGTCTACCTTATCCAACAACTTCAACTGAACACAGAAAAACTACTTGAAAATAGTGGGGATAAGCGTTAGCCTCAGATTATTCTCCTGTGTGGCATGGCCATGGGGCAGAAACTTGTCTCTCTAATGCATGTGTAAGGTTAGGGTAGGTGAGAACCAGCAGGTCAAGCCAGGGGATCTGGAACCTTCAGTCATGTAATTGGCTGTCAGTAGTGCCAGGGCACGTTTCATACTGAAGTCCTCAAGCAATAAGGTAGAAGTAGCCCAGTGCATTGCCACAGTCAATGGATCTGACACCCACAGAGCAGGGGCTCTGCTGTGGGGAGGCAGAGACAGGAGCAAAGAGGGGTCGAGCCAAATCAGTGACACAGCCCACAGTGGAATGTTGTGGTTTGGATCATCTTACTTCCTTAGTCCTTCAGTAGCTAATGAGGCTCATCATACTTTGCTTTAATATGTTAAAGTCTTGTTCCTATTTCTGTACAGTGCCTTGTACGAGTCTCGTAAGTATGCCAACATTTGGTGACTAGCTGGAAGGGAAAAGATGATTGATGTCTTGAAGAGCAATAAAAAAAAGAAGCCCCAAAGCTTTCCATTGTGATTCTGGATAGATTTTTCATTTCCCAATGCATTCACAGTGAGAAAACAATGGCAAATTGTTTGAACTTGCATCTAAATAGCATAGCTTGGAATGTATCTGCAATCCCGAGAGGTATTAACAAAGATTAAACATTGAATGTAGGTATAATCCATCAACAGGCAGTTTTTCTGTGTAGGACAGTTGAAGGCAATTTAATAGGAGTCTCTGTTTTTTGTGCAGTTTTCTTCCATGTGTAATATCTGGAATGGCACTGGACAGATGACCCGGTTTTATTGACAATTTTTTTTTTTTTGGTCAAAATGACAGGAAATACAGACTGGGCATATGAAAACAGTTCAGTAAAGTTTCAACACTACAACCTATTGCTACATTGTAGTTTATTGCACATTCTGATTATTTTTTAAACACTTTTTTAACACTGGTTTGTCTTAAACTTGAATCTTGCCTCAATGTCTGATACAATAATCTTTGATGCAAGGTTGGTTTTTTAATTAAAAGTTATTTCTTTATATGTTGTACATAGTCTGAATTTGATGGCTTTTTAGAAGTGAAGAAGCAGCAGCAATACTTCCTCTTGGCACAGAGCTCTGCTTGGCCTGCAAACCCACTGTTTGCAGTGGTACTGATGCTGCACTTATGCTGTGAGGCTACAGGCCCCCTCAGTGCCTCAGTACAGAGGTGTGTCGCCCTCTCTCTCACCCTGTATCTGCCTCCAGGAAGAAGTGTCTGAAAGGTCAGTGTCTCAGATGTTTTGCATACCCCTGTCTACTCCTTAGGAAGCCTCATCTTGACCAGCTCTCCCCCAGCTTTGTTGTAAGGTATGGGCTGCCTGTGTTGTCTGTTCCCTGGGGCAGAGGGAGGAATTCCTGCTCTTCAGGAGAGGGGACAGACCAGGTAAACCAGCCACTGGAGGGTGGAAACAGAAGGGTGTTAAAAAGCAGGCCAAAGACCCCTGTGTCACAGGAGCTGGGTTGTCCCAGTTTGGTCACCCTGGGGAGCTGCAGAGCATCATCCCTGCACTGCAGGTCAGGCCCCAGCTGCCCATGGTGCCAAACCATCGTGTGCCTGCAGGGCCAGCCCTGGTGTGGCTAAAGCAGCTGCTGGTGCCTTGTCCACTGCAGGGGCTGCAGAGGCAGGGAATGCTCTGAGCAAGGGGAACCACCTTTGCTGTGTCCCCTCTTGGATGTTCTTGCCAGCCCTCGTGGGGAACTTGCTATTGCTTTATGATAAATAAAAATAAAAATACCAATAAAAAGGGTGGTTAGAGAAAGGCTGAGCAGGTATAAGACAGAAGCAAAATGTCTGTTTGGTTATTACCACTCACAGCAGGAATTACTGTAATTAGTTAACTGAGACTCCATTATCTTCATGCGGGAAAAGCCCATTCTTTATTCACATCACTGATTTGATACAGTTTTCACACACCTCATGTGCAACACCTATTGGCTGGTAGTTTTCTTACCACTTCAGTTCTTGGTCACAAGGTGATCTGTGTGTACATGCTAAGATTCAGGTTGTTTACATTTTTCCTTTATGGGTTCTCATGGAACAGATCTTGTTTACACAGTTGCACTTACTTTTCAACCCAAGAATAGGTTGTTGTCTTAACCAGCCTTTCATACCAAGATTGTTTTCGCATGGGAAATAATAATTAATAGCACTTAGCCTTGCTCAAGAAGGTAACAGAGCATTATATTACTGGACCTTAACTAAACATAACTGCAAATTAGTACCTTTAAAAGTTATAGAAACCACAAGATGTAGCTTATTTTACTGTTATTGACATGAAAACAAAATGAAAAGGTGAACAATCTGTAAGAGAAATAACAGCGTGATGGTGCACTGGAGGGATAAAAGTCACAACAAGCATATAAAACTTACAAGTAATTTAGTTATGGGAAAAACCCGCAGCAACTGCAAATTTCATGGAAACAGAAATTTACTAAGATTTTTTTAGAGTGCAGGGTTACTGACAATAAAATAACGTGTAATTTGTCAGACTGCTGAACCAGCTGGGTAGTTCCTCACGATTGTATTTTGTGTAATTTCATCTGGCAAATTTGTTAACATACCTGTTAAAGAAATCAGACTATGTTGAAATCTTTGACAGGTAATAAGGCACCGCATTTACTGCTTTCTGTCTCTTCAGCAACCGTAGAACTGTAAACATTAGAATTCACTCAGAAAACAAATTCAACTTAAATCTCTATCAACACGTTTTCAAGGCATACAAACACAACACGTAAAGCTTCATTAAACAGAGGTAGTCAGAACCCATCTCGGCCATGGAGCGGGGGGCTGTGCTGCCCGCAGGGAAAAAGGAGACGGGGGCAAGAGAAGGAAAACCGCGGGGAAAGGGAACAACCAGCGCGGCCGTGTTGTGCTCCCATCCGCGGGGACGAGATCCGAGCTCCGCAGTGCCGGGCGGCGGGAACCATCCCGGGTCCCCCCGAACACCCGCGGGAGAAACGCCGAGGGGGAAAAGAAACACAAAAACCCTCTAAAGGCCGCGTGTAGCAAGAGGGGAAAAACACCGAAAACAAATACAGAAAAGGTTAAAAATACACAAAGCGCTTGTGGCTCCCACCCCGGAGCCCGCGGAGCCGCCGGGGGTGTTGGAAGGCGAGACCGGGCGGGAACAGCGCCGGAACCTTCAGCTCCGGGGAGTTGTGTTACAGGAAATGCTGTCCGGCCCCTGCCGCCCGCACAGCTGGTGCGTTCCGGACGGAGCTGCGAACCGAGCGGGGCCCGGGGCCCGGGGCTTTCTGCAGGGTCAGACTCACCCGGTGGGGCTACGGCGGCTTCCCGGGGAGCGGGAGCGGCCACCCCCATCCCCGCCCGAGGCGCTGTGTCCCGCCGGAACCATTTGACAGTGTCACACGCACACACATCCCGGCTCCCGGCTTTTTGTTCGGGTCTCCCCGCGGCGCCTTCACATGGATTGGATTGAGACGTTTCAAAGTGGATACAACAGTATTTAATAGTCTTTTCAACATGAAAAACGGAATTCAAAGGTAACATTCCCATCGGGTAGCGGGAACAGAAACCCACAGACACAGGAGGCACTGACCCAGAGGTCTCTGGAGCCCGCGGGGGGCGGTTGCCGCAGCAGCTGCGGTCCCTTCAGCAAATTGTCATTTTTAACGACTTTCTAATAAAATACCATGGAGGTAACGATCTTGTGGCTACCATAGCTTCCCCTATGACCCCTGCCCACGAAAACTGCCCCAACTCGTCCCACCTTTCGACAGAAAAGTTATCTGTAAGTGCGCACACACGTATTGTCCCTAAATATTTCACCCCTTTTTAAAACTAAGTCCAGGCGTTATTCCACGCCGTATGTGCCTAATTTCGCGCGTGTGACGCTCCGCGGCGCGAATTTTCCACTGCGTGGCTCTTGAACTCAAAATCTGTATAACACTCCGCGTCCCCGTGCCTAATTTCGCTCATGTTACGCTCCGCGGCGCGAAACTTCCGCGGCGTATTTTTCACCTATTTTTGGTCACTGCCTCTCCGGCTCAAGGTGATATTTGTTTCCACGTCGTATTTCCCGTCGCGTTATTTCCCGTAGTATTTCCACGGTTCTTTAGACCGTGCTCCGCGTCTCCTCGGACTTAATATATTTCGACTTAATGTATTTCCCGGCTCCAGGCCGTGCTGTCCCACGATTCGAGATGGTATCTCGCACGTCTCCCGATCTGACCGTGCACCCAGCGCGGTTTTCACACCGCTGTCTCTCCCCGGTTCTGTTGGCCGCAATGGATTTTTCGGTCCGTGCTCACTCCCCCTGGGCGGGGCTTTCCCGGGAGTTCTGCCTGGTTTTGTGTTTGTTTCTGTGTTTGTGTCCGTCCCGCCCCGCCGGACGCTTCTTGTCTGTTTTGTGCCGCCTGTAGCTACAGCCGGAGCCTTTCGCTACTTTGTGTATTCGCCACTTCAATCTCAGGCTGCGGCTGTTCGTTCCCGGCTCGAGTACTCCCGTATTCCGTCTCTCGAGCCTGCTTGGCTCGGCCCTCGCCTCCTTTTCCCCGGCAGGTCATCAGATGTTGTAATAAGTTAGCTGAGACTCCACTATCTTCATGCTGGAAAAGCCAATTCTTTGTTCACATCACTGATTTTATACGGTTTTCACACACCTCGTGTGTAACACCTGTTGGCAGGCTGGTTTTCTTACCACTTCAGTTATTGGTCAGATTTGTGTGTACGGGCTAAGATTCAGGTGGTTTGTGGGTTCTCATGGAACAGATCTTACTGTTTACACAGCTGCACTTACTTTTCAACCCAAGAATAGGCTGTTGTGTTAACCAACCTTTCATGCCAAGATTGTTTTCACATGGGAACTTGCAAATTGCTTAATTACACTTAGAAGAGATGTCAGGCTAGATATTAATTTAATAGAACAGGCCTGATTTTATGAGGCCTTTCTTTTATAATTCCTCTGCACAAGAAGCAATCTTTTCTCCAGCAGCTGTCTCTCAGCTGGCTAGGCCTGTGACAGCAGACTGTGGCTGGGCTGTTCCTCCTCCCCTGGGGCCAGTACAGGGCTGTTCCATGCAGTGCACAGGGCTCTGCCACCTCTTGAGCAGGATCTCTGTGTGTGGCAGGCTCCCTTTCCAGTGGGAAGTGGGGCCAGAGGCTGCATTTCCCCATCACCTGCCTGCCTCCAGCATCCCTGCAGCTGTGCTGTGTGTGCATGGCAGGCCACATGGTTCTCAAGAGGCTGCAGAGCTGTGCCCTGCCTCCTCTGTCCCCACTGCGTGTCTTGGCTCCACAGGGAGGCACCTGGCTTTTCTGCAGCCCCATTTCAGTACTGGGACAGCGTTAAAAAGCTTGCTGAACTCAGCTGTATTCCAGGATCAGCTCTCTCCTTTTATCTGTCCCTGTACTGCAAGCAGCTGCAGTCAGCACTGGCAGGCTGCTCTACTGCCTGCAGCCCATGTCCTGGCACAGCTGAGCTCCAACACAGTCCAGTTTGGACTGAATGAATGCTGGTGTCATGAGGAAGCTGTACCTGTTGTGGGAGCAGGCTGAGGGCTCAGGGCCAGGCTCATCCTTGAAGCCATAAAATGTGCAGAATCCCCTGCTTGTTTTCGTTCCTTTTCAAAGTTTTAAGCAGAAAATAAAACCCCTGACAAAACCCAACTTCTCTTTGGCTGTTAAGCTATGAAAACAGCTGTTAGTGCTGCTCCTGCTGCTGTGGCTGAAGGTATCATGAAGACTGACAGTGAAAAACCAACTTAGAACAAAATGCAGCAAAGCCCCCTCATGCATGAAAGTGGGGGTTTGCAGCTGCACAAAGCCATTTCCCACGTGCTTCATTTACCATGTTCAGTTGAGGCTTTTTTTTTAACACCACTTATGTTCTGCTTGCTCCTGCTGTGGGATTTCAAATGCTTCATCTCTGCATCCAGGACCTTAACGGCATGTAAGTACAAATAAGAATTTTTAAACATTGTTAAAACTAAGTTCTGTGTGCGTCTCCTGCAGTGTTTTCTCTCGCTCAGGGCTGTGGGCTGCACCACCCTGTGCAAGTCTGGGTTGTTTCCATCCCATTCTCCAGACAGAGCTGTGCTGTCAGATCACTCTGGCCCACTCACCTCAACACCACAGGCTGGACTCCGCCTATTGCTGAAACCTTTCCCGAGGATTGCAACATCTAACGGGCCTGGGGTGTATTCAGCCCAAGCAGCTCTCTGGGTTTTCGTGTCAGCACTCAGTTCCAGTCACTGAGTACAGGAGGACAGGCCTAAAGAGGCCCCAAACAGATCACTTCTGTAAATGTACACAGGTGAGAAACTGAACATTTTGTCTTAAGCATTAAAGAACAAGAATCATTCATTACTGTGATTTCATGGACATGGTCACTAACAGATTTCTACTCAGATGTGTAAAAGCTTCTGCAGCAGGAGTCACCTGCATAAACCCATCTGGGTGGGATTCAGACAGAAGCAATCAAGTAATTTTACTTTTCGGATGTAACATCTCTCCCCCAAGACTCCCAACCCAAGAGTCAATGCAAGTGCAAATTTATCTTCCTTAAAATAACAACAAAATGGCTACAACCACTGAACACAGAACACACCATAAGGTTCCACACAGCCTAGTACCTCAATTAAATAGCACAACTTGGATGTCACCCCCAAATTAATTAGGAAAAAAGCAGAAATAGTTTGATTACCCTTTCAATCCAGCTCACACTCAGCTGCAGGAGGTTAGTACACTACAGCTGTTGTCCTACTGCTTTCAACAGCATGAAAAGCCAGACCCCACATCCTGAACTAGCATTTTCATTGCAGCCTGCATTTTAGCTATCACAGCCATGACTGTTTGTCCATGCACACACTAAACTCCACACTGGTTCTTTCCAGAAGCGTGGATAAGCTTCCCTAACACACACCCAACAGCCCTTGGACTATTGCCTTTCATGGCCAAGCTTGCTTTTAGCAAACCTCCCAAAACAATAGGTCCAGACAACTACATTTTTCTTGTGCTGGTTCCCAAATGGGGCTGCAAGGGAAACAAGGAAGCAACGCTTGTTCACCTAAACCACAATGAACTGTTTGAGATGCTTGTCCAGAGTGTCTGACCCAGCCTGAGCTCCTCCTGCTCCCCAAGGGCAGTGGCCCTTGCTGTGGGGCACCTCCCAGGGCAGCAGACTGTTTGCAAACCTTCTGTAATTGCAACTTACAGGGAAAAACACCACAGAGAATACCATGACATATTTGAGAGCCAACAATGCTGATTAGAGCTGTGGGAGACAGGTCTACCTAAAAATGGCCTTCTCAGTCTTCCTCTAGTGCACTGAACTCACCTTTCATGTGCCCAAACAGGCCAGGCCTGTGGACACTGCAAATTGAAGGGCTGATGACTCTTTGGTTCCACAAGCTGTTTTACAGACCCACCTCCAGGCATTTCAACCTACACATCTCTTCAGCAGACATGCTTTCTGTATGTCACCATCCTAATCATTGACATATGTACAAACCAAGGAGATTGTGGAGCAAGATAAAGGTTTTTACTTAGCTGAAGCGTATTAAAGTGATATTCTTCTGAGGAATTCACTTCCAGGAATTTCAGACACAGCTGTCTTAACTGGCTATTTGAGAGGTGAGAAGATATAGATATAGAAGGTGCTGCACTCACTTACCTGATGCTGGATTTCTATAGGCCAAGTACTTCCAATGCAATAGAGGGAAAGGACAGGAATATTTCTACCATCACTGGGACGTTTTTTAGCCCTCCTGAGCTGCATTTCCCTAAAACTCACTCCTAAACCCAGTCATTTATGACAGTCAGCTTAAAGAACTTAACACACCAAGGAAGGGGTGTTTAATGCAGTAGTGGAAAAGTTTTGTAGGAATGCACAGATCAAATGACAAAATACAGACAGCAGAAGGCAGTTTGATTAAGAGTCTTCCACAAGAGAGGTTCTTGTGGCGATGCTACACTCTTCTAGCAAGCAACAAACTGACTGTAGTTCACTCCAGTCAGCATGAGAGGTTGTGCCCCAAAATCAGCCTCCACAAAATCAAGAGACAGGTTCAAACCATTGCATTTCCAGCCCTGAAAGACAGCCAGAATGTTTCCCACTGCTGCTTGCTTGACTGCAGTGAAGGAATAATTCCCCTGTTCGGCAGCAGGAAGTTTCTGCAGTCGGTGTTCATCCAGCCCTTGCTCGTGCACGAGGGAAGGGCTCTCCTGCAGGCCCAGAGCCTCCTGGAGCAGGGCTGGGGCACGTCTCATCGATCCAGGCTGCGCTTCTGGGCCGCTTCCGAGCACACGTTCCTCAGGAGGTTGATCACAGACCGGGGGTCTGCGCTCTTCATGATGGCACTGCCCGACACAATCATATTGGCTCCTGCCTGGGAGACACCAAACACTGCTCAGTCACGCTGACAGCCGCTGCCTGCGGCCGCTCTAAACACTGCAGCCTGGGAGCTCTTGCCTGGGCTGCAAACTACTGGGACACGCATGACAGACCCCTAACTACAACCCAAAATCGAGTTCAGAAAACAGCTCTTCCCCAAATATGTAATTTCTTCATCACATTGCTCCGATTTACACCAACATAAAAGAAACAAACTTCTTTAGCTTAGGGCAGGCTTCAATAGCCACTATTTTAAAAAAAGGCACAAGATCAGACTTCAAAGAGATTTTTATATTAAATGTGTTTTATGGTTCCCTCTGAAGACTAAAAATTTCTCCTAAGCTTTATCTTCTGGGAGTTGGTAAGACTCTCAGCACAGTGACTGAGAATGCTGCTCTGCTGCAACCTCTTACCTCTGCACACTTATGGATGGTGTCAGGCCCAACTCCTCCATCCACTTCTATATCCAAGGAGGGAAACTGTGTCCTCAGCCACTGAACCTGAGGAACCAGATAAAAAGGTGAGCACTGGGCTGCCACCCTATAGCTTCTTATACATCTAGACAAGGTTTATCTACTCCACCACTACACTCCCTACTGTTCATTAGCTTTTAGCTCAATAAATAACAAAAGAGAAACATGGTTTACCTTTGGCATCATGTCTTCCATAAACTTCTGTCCTCCGAACCCAGGTTCTACCGTCATCACCAAGGCCATGTCTATCTGATTGGCCCAAGGTGCCAAGTGTTCAACTGTAGTGCCAGGCTTGATGGCCAAGCCAACCTGCAGGAAGGGAAGGCAAATCCAAGTGCACCTTAGGATTAGTGCACCTCAGGGCAAGACCGGCCTGTGCTCAGTACAGATTCCTAGGACAGCAATTACGTGACTGTGTAATGGCAGGAAGAACAGGCATCTTTATTAAAAAATTCCAGATTTTCTTCACTAAAATTGAAGACTGACTTCATGCACAGTGTGTTAGGGCTGCATGTGCCAGTTCTAGACCACCTGAAGTGGCAATGATGAGCTTTTCATAAAACCATGGAATCAAAATATCTTGAATTGGAAGGGACTTACAAGGCTCATCCAGGCCAACTCCTGGCCCTGCACCAACACCCTGCCAATCCTACCCTGTACCTGAGAGCAGTGTCAAAATGCTCCTGGAGCTCTGGCAGCCTTGGGGCCGTGCCCATTCCCTGGGGCGCCTGTCCAGTGCCCCACACCCTCTGGGGGAAGAGCCTTTTCCTGATCTCCAGCCCAAACCTGCCCTGACACAGCCGCAGGTCGTTCCCTCGGGTCCCATCACTGGTCACCACAGAGAACGTGCCAGCGAGGTTAAGCAGAGCGCAGTGTGCGCTCCCCTCACCTTCATCCCATTCTCCCGAATGTCCTTTATCAGTGCCCCGGGATTGTCCGTCGCTTCTAGATGGAAGGTGTATTGGTTCGCACCAGCCACCGCCATGGGCTTCACCCACTGCTCTGGCGCGGCCACCATCATGTGCATGTCTGGAAGAGGACAGCGAGCGGGCAGCGGGGCCGAGTCCCGCTGCCGGAGGGGCAGCGCCCCGCAGCCCCCGGCCCTTACCGAAGAAGGGCTCCTGGCCCAGCCGCTTGCGCAGGCTCTCCACGACGGGGTGGCCGAAGGTGATGTTCGGGACGAAGTGTCTTGGGGCCGAAGAGAGAGACGCGCCCGCCCACAGGTTACCCCGAGCCGGCCGGGACGGGCGGGCCGTTCCGCCCGCCC